>BEHA01000074.1:239571-276184 GCA_002897215.1 Eschscholzia californica subsp. californica | reverse complement strand
TCAGGCGGGAAGTTGCGCTCCTTGACTATTCGGGCACTCGGTAAATCGACCATACAATCTTAACATTCTACTTGATCAAAGACCGCCAACGCCCATTTTGTACACCAGGTGATCGGACTTCAGGCAAGCAGGTAGGACCGGCCCGAACATGTGGGAGTCCATGCAGAACTAAAATATGGGGTCTATATAGTGTTTGTTAGGAAAAATAAATAAAATTCTAATGGTGCTTAGAAATAGATTCAATCTCCCTTGGAAATGCGAGTTCCCTCTTTAAGTAGGTGTGCAATCTCCCTTGGAGACGCGAGTTCCTTCTTAAGTAGGTGAACAATATTCAATTTTTAAGCTTCCTTAAGTAGGTGAGCAAAGTTCAAATTATAAGGGGCTTCTTTATTTAAAAAAGGCAGTGTAGGACTAGAGGTGTAGCAAGAGAACCTATCTTCCTATACCATTTCATAAACTCTGGCCCAATCTTGTTCTTCACATCATGCAATGTGGGACCAACCGACCTAGACACCTTGTCATTATGCTCCATAAGTTAAGTGAGAACTTTAGTCCGTGACGAACATATACTAGTGTACTTATATGACCTCATCGCTAGTATGGTTGGATGCCCCACTAACAATTAGTACCAATACTATACAGTTGGGTAGTTTAAGTGGGCAGCCTTATGAAAGCATCCATCGAGCCTATCTGAAGTTGTTTAGGGCGCACGTGTGGGCAGAGGAGTGGGTGAGAGTTTTAACCCGATTCCTCCCACTTAAATTGACCGGGCCGAGTTGGTTATACCCGGCTTCGGACGCGGGCTTCCATGGCCCTCAACAGGCTCGGGTGAGCGTAACGGGTTTAAGGTATCCACGCAATAATCCCACCCTTATCCAAAGTATGCTTATACAAATGAAAGTGGATTGACGGGCTCGAGTAAACGTAACGGATTTTGGGTCTGCGGACAGTAATCCCACCCCTATTGAAAAGTATGGTTGTACAAGTGAAAGTGGATTTCTTTTCTCTTGCACGCCAAGAACGATGAAAAACGTCTAAAAAATCGAATTTCACGATTGCGTGTGAAGTTAGTTGTTTATGCTTTTGTACACTATCTCTTAGACATTTGTCATGATTAAACTGATGTATTTTTTTAGATGGAAAATGTGATAATATAATTTATGGATGGGAAATGTGACATAAATGAACTAAAAGAAGTCTCATGGTCAACAATGTATTAGTTGAGGATTTTCATTTTCATTGTTAACCAGCTTCTGACTTAGATACGTGCAAGATTTATTAATTTGATAGTTTTTGAAATAAATTTGTAATAACTTCGATAATCACCAGGGCGGCTTAGGCCCAAAACAGCCAAAGCAACTGCTTTGGGCCACCAGCTAACAAGGGCCTCAAACTAGAAAGTGCTTATAAGCACCCATTAAACGTAAAAAAAAAAAAAAAAAAAAACATAACACAAGTAAGGCCCTGCAGATTCAATAGCTAGTATTTCCTGTCTCTCCCGCTGTTCCCTCTCTCTATTGTTTTAAAATTCTTTCTTTGCACCTCTTTCATCCTTTCTCTCCTTTTTTCTTCCTTCCTTTTTTTTATTTTATTTATTTTATTTCCCATCTAATTTCCCCCTTTTATTCTTTGGCCGCGGCTTTGGGGAATAAAGAAAACTCTCAAGGGAATAAAGACTTAGCCAATCGAATTCGACTTAGGGGGAATATTAATGTTCAGTCCAAAAATTGATTTTTTTTAGTTTTGCTCCTTAATCTCCATCCCTTTCTCTCGCTCTCTCTCATGCTCATCTTCTCTCGATCATTCTCTCTCTTACTGATCCCCTCTTTATCTCTATCATGTTGATTCTCTCTAGAACGGTCAAATAGGGATTTTGAACCATTTGTTGTGAAGCAGGTTGAAAATGCTTGTTCTCGGGAATCTAGGGTTTCGTGGTTGTAGTTTAATCTTCTTCTTATTCTTCTGAAGAAGCTAGAAGGGTTGAACTTGAAGTCTCGATTGAGTATGAAATTGCTTCGTTTTCTCGCGAATACCAATCCGCTTTGTGCTCGCTCATACTACAACTCGCTGTAAAGCTGTTCTTCACTTGTTAATGTCTTCCCAAACTAGACAACGAATCTGAAATTGAGTAGCATACTTTACTGTCAAAAAAAAAAACAAGTTTGACCGATCAATAATGAACAGGGGCGGAGGCATGTGTAGACAAACCCAGGCTATAGCCTGGGGTAGGTCTTATAGTTTCCGGACCGAAGTCAAAACAATCAAGTGACCTAGCCCGGCTGGTAGAACGTTTACCTATTACACGTCAGGTCATGTGTTCGAGCTCGCCTGTATGCATATTTTCAATCTTTTTTGAGGGCTGTTCACTTGACAAGGAATAATTTTTTTTGGCCCCAAATTTATAAGGAAATCCTTATTTTATCCTTAACTAGTTCCACGCTGCCGTTTTGGCACACAATTGCGCCTACACTTCAAAAAAAAAAGCGCTTCTCAAATCTTAAGCATGTTTATTAGTAGAAAATAAACAATTATCATAAGAATTAAACGTATAAAATAGTTAAACGTATGTATCAATTATAATTGAAAAAAAAAATGTGATTTTTTCTTTTGCAAGCACTGATGCTTTCTGACTACAAATTTAATATGCAAAAATATCTTTATCTTTTGCAAGTAGTGAAATCGTTCTCTCCACGCTTCCTCTTTGTTTTTTTCCTTTTTGTCTGTTGTCTTTTTTCATTTTTTTTCCATTACCACTTCAACCATCACCATGTACTTCTTCTCAACTTTTTTTTAGCGAAGTTGATGTCTTCAATTTTGTGTTTTTGACACAAATCGAGCTTCGAAATTTTTCTTCGCTTCACAAATTTTGGGTTTGTATAACAGTAGACAATAGAAAATTTTATTGTAAAACAATAAAAGAATGAACCAATTATAATCAAACAAAAAACGTCATCATCTTTTGGAAGTAGTAATGTCTTAAAATTCAATACACGAAACTTTACGTAAGTCAGCCCTGCCTAAAGTGAAATCCTGGCTCCGCCCCTGATAATGAACAACTCCAGATCACTTCTTATATGTTAGCATTTCATATCTATTTTGACCTGATTAATGTCTTCCCTAGAATACAACAACGAATCTTAAATTCTTTGTTGTATTCTAGGGTTTAGGTTTCAATTAAAATACAAAAGGGATTCTAGGGTTAACCGGTTAAGCTCTTGAGTGCCTTCTGATAACAAGTTAGCTGTTTTGAAGTTTTTATTTATTCTCCCTTTATCTCTCTCACTTATTTTAATTAGTAGGCGCCATTCAAAGTTGTATGCGAGAGTTCTACATGAAATTGGTTTTTTAAGAAACTAGGGCAAAACTTGGGATCCTATGATTTGAGGGTAGGATAAATCAACGTTATGGAGTGAGAGAAAAATAAGAGAGAGAGCGAAAGAATAGGTGGCGGTGGGTGGTAGGTGGTCCGAAGTTATGGTGGTGAAGGTGATAGAGAAGATGAAGATTAAGGAGCAAAACTCAAAAAAATCAATTTTTGGACTCAACGCAAATATTCCCTCTAAGTCAAACTTAATTGACCAAAGTCTTTATTCCCTGGAGAGTTTTCTTTATGCCCCAGAGCCGCAGCCTATTCTTTTAACATCTTTATTTCTCTTGACTATTAAAGGTTTCTTTTATATCATTATAGTCTTGTATTTGCATAATTGTAAATTACATAACTATGTGTTTTTAAATTTAAATTTTAGATTCGAGGTTTAAATTAGTATTGTGTTTTTTTTTACTTATTTGTTGAAAGTTGGTTTTCAAATAAAGTGAAGTTTGTGTTATATTAAAGGTTTCTTTTATGTTGTAATAGACTTACATTTGCATAATAGTACATTACACAACTATGTGTTTTTAAACTTAATTTTTCGATTCTAGGTTTAAATTTAGTATTGTACTTGTTTATTGAAAGTTGGTGTTCCAATTAAGTGAAGTTGGTTTCGATAACGCGTACACACGTAATGCACCGATCACGACATCTGAAAGAAAAATACAGCAAAATAAACAAATTCATAAAATTGCAACAAAAGAATATCGGAATTTTTCAAAATAATTTTTTGCTAATACAAAAGGCCCCATTTATCACTTCGCTTTAGGCCTCGCAAAGACTTGGGCCGGCCCTGATAGTCACAAGTAACATGACGTACGCCAAGCGATAACAATACATATATCACATTCAAAGAATAGTAATACGTGAGATAGTCAGTGGCACATGAGCAAAGTAAAATCTCGTTGGACACCAACAATATCATTCTAAGTGAAAGTAACACCCTTTCAATAATTGTATGCTATAGTAGATGAAGGTTTGGAGTTTGATGAATTGATGGATACCTAATTTATCATTCAAGTGAAACTAACACCTTTTCTCGTGTATATTCTAACAGAACAAAGTTTGGAGCGTGATGATGGATAGAAAATACTGTATGTCCAACACCCTATGTTCTATTTTCATTCCAACTCTCAGTACGAAATACATGCAAACTGATATAAAGATAGAATATCCTACTTCCTACCAAATGTGAAGAGGGCCAACAATTAATTATTAGCTTCAACTAAAGAGTGGAGGATATATGTTCATCCCATCTATCCCTTGTTGATTAATTAATGTGAATTTACTCCTCAGGTGGAAATTGGAAAGACTTCAAGTTTCCATCCGAATTTACTATAATGAAATCTTCAAATATTTTTCATCCAACTCAATTTTACAGATGAAATTGGACCAAATGAAATTCAAATGAAATTCAAATGAGATATTCGACTTTTCACGTGGGTTGTTTAAGATTTTATCTGCAAACCCCATTTTGCAACAAGAGAAACTCTATTTTTAGAAAAATAGTTTCAAAATCTGTTTTTGCAGAGAAAACCTACTCTATATTTGGTTCTTCATTGATGAAGAGTAGACAAACTACCACCATGACAAGTCAATCAATTACCTCAAGTGCAATTGAATATGGTTAAAGCGCGCTAGACAAACCACAATTTATTTTTACCTAACGATATGTTGTGGCTTTTGAATATATAGAAAGCCCTTTTATTTGAGTGCTAGAGAAAGAGCATATGAAGAGCTATAAACTTAGTGACTATATGTAGATAGGTTCCAATTAATAACAAAACTAACAGAGTCCTCTTTAATCAAACTAGAGAAAAAATAAGTTGAGGTGCAAAACAAAAGGGCTGTCCAATTCGACCCAAAACATAGTAAAAAGTAAAAAGTCGTACTACACATGTGTGTTCCCCATACCTCCAAGGAATAATTGAGAAGTCCTACTCTACTAGTAAACATTTTTCAAGATAATTCATAATATTAATGTACATATAATGTGTAGTAGGTACTTTCTTTCACGACATTTTGCAACTTCGGTAAACATTAAGTATCTGATACAATATAAAATATAGGCAACATTTAATTGTAATATTTATTAATAGCTAGTTTTTTTTTGTGAAAGGTATTTAATACTAGTTTTCTTTTTGTTGAAATTATATTTATTACTAGTTACTATTACAATGTTTAGAAACAAGCACCTGTATATTACTGTACAGGCCTGCTACTGTGTCCAAAAAAAGAATAGAAATGATGGTTGGATTGGCATGGTTTTGTATCTGCATGGCGAGAGAGAGAGAGAGAGAGAGAGAGAAATGGAGAGAGAGAGAGAGAGAGAGAGAGAAAGAGAGAGAGAAATGTAGAGGGAGGAGTAAAGTATCAAATTATTGATGGGACTCCATTTCTCTTTCTCGTATTCATCCTTTACCTAAAAAGAGAAAAACCATAGAAAAGTTGTCTTTTAAGAACTTATGATCAAAATACCAGTCTTCATTAAGTCATTGGATTCTCTATCCCCTCAAACCCCCTTTGATATTATTCTACGATCCGTGTACTGTAGGCAAAGACGGTTATAATCTCAAAGTTTGAAGACAAGACACATTATACATAAGTGATAATTAGTGGGGGAAGTAGTTTAATCTCAATCTTTGGAGATAAGTGGGATAAATATAATTTTAGTCTTGAAGAAGAGAGCATATTTTAAAAGAAAAATACCCTACTCATGTATTATACAAATTTCTCTTATTTTTAAAACTTATAATAATCCTAGTAAGAAGTGATAATTCTCGAATCTTAAGAAGAAAGTCTTATTATGTCAACTAAAAAAAAAGAGAGTCTTATTTCTCTCAACAAAAAAAAGAAAAGTAGAAGAGAGTACTCTTATTTCAAACTAGGCCAGTCCGGATTTTTTGTGGACCTAGGATGGGCCTTCATTTGAGACAGTACGGGCCGGTCGAGCGCGGGTTGGGCAAAACCCGGTCCAGTCTGTTTAATTTTCTCTCTTTTTTTTTTTTACCTATTAACTATTACGGATTAAGTAATGTTTTGTTGATAATTTATACCATAAAATCTTTATCCCACAAAATTTTATACTAGTGTTTATCATGAAATATTTCTTTTCCACAACAAAAAAATAGAGGTTTTTCGGATGGAATAATTTAATTTGTATCCAATAAAATATGTTAAATGACAAACATACCATATATTTTTTGTCTCTCTGGTAAGCTAAGCTCTCTTCTTCAGAAAAAACAAAAAAAAACCATTAATTTCCTTCTTAATAACCACCTAATCTCTTATTTGCTATGCTTAATTAGTTTTAGTTAGTGATCTATTCTGATAACTTATATCTGTATTATTTGGGATTTTTCTTGATTGTCAATTAGGTTTCAGAAAAGTTGAATCTTGTTTATGGTAAATGGTGGAAGTAAAAAAACCTAGTTTTGTTCCTTCTCTCTCAACACCTCAAATTGTTTTGGTAGCCTCGGTGAAGAAAAAAAAAACTCGGCTTCTTTAATTCATACGTTCTAATGGGAACTTTAGGATCTGATAAATTGTTCTCCTTTGTTCTACAAAATTATTCTTTACATGATAATGATATACATAGAGTTAAATTTCCACACTTTCATGTGTTTGTTGTTGTTCCTGACATGTTTGCATGTGTTTTATTTAACTTTAGTTGAATGTAAGGAGTAAGAAGAGTCTGTCTGTCTGTTTAATGTCAAAAAAAAAAGAAAAAAACTGTTTAACACAAACAACGTACACTACTTCATTCATAAAACACCTCCACTCCACTGTTACAAACCACTCTAGGAGACATACATATAACATAAAGCTAAAACAACATATGAAAAACACACAAAAACACACAAAAACATGAAAACCACTCTACTACAACCACAAGGACTTACATTTATTCTAGGAGATTTCTTGGAGGTGTTTGATTCTTTGTCTCCGACATTAAGGGAGACGATACCCTTGACGGCAACACTTCGAATTCGTAGGGGTACAGCACGGGTTAAATTTTTCGAGTTCCCTGGCTGCGGAGACGAGCATCATAAGTGAGATTAAAATTACAAGCATGACAAGAAAAAAGGAAACAGAGAAAGCCATTGTTTGAAGTTGGTAGAAAATATGGTTTACAGAAAACGAAAGAGTTGTGAAGAGGATGAATGTTACTGTCCCTTATTTATAGAAGGGTGGTGGGTTAGGTTGGTTGGAAGGAATTAATTTGTGTTAATTGACATTTATATCCTATGTATTCAAATGCTTTTCTTTTTTGGCCTTATCTATAATGAATCTTGATTCGAATCAGTTTACTCAAAGGTAAAGCAAAAAAAGGAATTGAGTAACTAATGGACAACTACTAGTGATTTTAGTTTTACAAAGGTTAGTTGTAGCTTCCAATCAATATTGGGGACGAGATTTTCAGGTTATCTCAAATTAACTCGAATGATTATGGCCAGTTGTCTAGGCAATTATAACACGTGTGCCACCAATGGCACAAGGGGTACCCAAGGGCACAAGGGGTACCATCGTTTGACATAATTCTCACCTTCCTCTGTGTTATCATGGACAATTTAATCCAAGTGGCAAATTTAAAGGTGGCAACTAAACACAAACGTTGCACTCGTTGTAAAACCTAACTCAACACCTTATAGTACGAGTTGACAGATACAAAAATTTTTGTCATCGAAATATGTTTCGACAGTGTTATTATGTTTAATAATATCCAATAGAATAATTGGTCATTCAATTGCATTTATTTATTTCTTAACTACTATTTTTCATATTCTTCTAACATTTATGTAATCAACTAAATATAAGAAAAAAAAATTCTACTTGGAGAGGAACTACGAGCTACGTATATATATATATTTGTGGACTGATGGGCACTTGCACATGTTTTTGTTTGGTATCAGTAAATAAATGGTGCATATTAACTTGTTTGGTTTTATCGACTAAACTGACATGCAAGTTTATGTAACACTTTTACTTTGTACTACTTAAAATATGAATGTTGAAAATGGGAGAATCACAGTGGACCATATTTTAATGAATCAAGTTTTTTATTTTTTTGAAATTAATAATGAATCTAAATTTTATTAGTAGGTAAAGAACATGTGCTCACAAAGAAAAAGGTAAAAACATGTGCACTCAAACATCTCTCTTTATTTCTCATAAAAATATGCATCTCTTGAAAGGTAAATTTAAGCCATCAGTAAAAAAAAAAATCACCAAACAGAACAATTTCTATTTTTCAAGGGAAGAAGCACAGTACTCATGAGTTTTTCCTTCAATTTCCACAATTATGGTGGTCTTTAATAGAAGTTCATGTCATTGCCTCATTCAATATTAATCTCTATTCTTATTAATTCTACATTTATGTATTTATATATACGCTGTTAGAAATATAGTTCAATATAGTCCCACATTGTTCAATTGCTTAAACTTTTCTCTTGTACTACTCCTTATAATGATCTTATGTAATAACTATGAATATCAATACAAATCAATACAATTTCTCTTTTCTTACATGGTATAAGAGCTTCTAGGTTTCTTTCTTGGGTTAGTCGTTTATAGTCTTCCGCTAGCCGGCGGCGGTAGTCCCATTAATGGCTACCGTCCGCCGGACTTTTATCGGTTTTTAGTTCAAGTTTAGTGTTTTTTTTTCTTTCAAATAAGAGTAGTTCTCTTCTAGTGTTAAGATCTAATCATTCTTCAATACTTTTCTCAATAGTATTTGAAGATGATGAAGATTAACAAGAAGATGAAAGATCCAAAGAAGAGTGATTTGTTGAAGAAATCACATGATATACTCTTCAATGATCTCAAGCATTTCAAATGTCAAGTCCTCCCCAACATCAAATCTATGTGTATCCATGGTCCATGAAGTTATATTTTGAGAGAAATTGGAAAGCTATTAGAGAGGGGGAAAAGAATTCATGGATTTCTTTGTTAGAATAGTTATATACCCCATGTTTATCTTGAAACTATACTTATAGTTCTCCAAAATCTTGATTTACAATATGATGCACTGAAGTGTTTGATAGAATGTATGAAAGAAATCATGCTTATTCTCAAAGATGGTTTTCTTTTGATGTTTTTGAAAACATGTTTGTGGGTTCCTTTATGGCAAAAGAGTTAATTCTCTTAAATTGATTTGCTCATACTTCTTATATCCAAGATGAGAACTCTCAAATGTTCGTTACTTTAGTAAGCTACTTGGTTCCATTATATTTTCTATAAGATCAAAAGAAGAGGAGACATGAGAAAGAGTATAAATGAAGAATAGAAGTGGGAAGGTCAAGATCGAATGCTTGCTAGTGTTTATGTTCAACAACACATAAAATCAAGTAGATCAAAAACTTGAATTGGATTGATGATGTTGGAGTAATAATCATGTGTGAAGGCTATTAAAAACCAAGGTAGGAAGATCTCCAAAACCGGACAATGGTTAGTAATTGTCAACCGGGCAATGGTTAGTAATTGTCAATACCTGGCAATGGTGCCAACTTTTCTTCATATGGAGAAAAACAAAATCAACAACATCAACATCAAAACCTGGCAATGGTGCCAACTTTTCTTCAAGTAAAGAAAAGCAAAATCAACAACAAACAACAACATAGCAACCTCACAATGATGCCTCCATCAAGTCAAAATCTACAAATTTGTTTAGCAAACTCATGAATTTTTCACTAGCAAAAGTCATTCGTTTGAGGGGGAATGTTAGAAATATAGTTCAATATAGTCCCACATTGTTCAATTGCTTAAACTTTTCTCTTGTACTACTCCTTATAATGATCTTATGTAATAACTATGAATATCAATACAAATCAATACAATTTCTCTTTTCTTACATACGCAAGTAGTTCTTTTTAGTAACTTGGTCCATATAAGTCGCTTTTTCAAAAACAAAATATAACATTTGGTTAATTAAATGTAGAGAGTATTAACCAATTCGCAGTAATAAAAGACGTGTATAAGTTTAGTTTAATTTTTTCTTTGATAAATTAATGAATATTATCATTGATTTGTGTACGGAGCTCTCTCTGTATGGTGGTAAGAATTTTACATGGTTAGTCAACTTCTTATTTTATTTTATTTTTTGAGAGATTGACTACTTTCTATGTTAGTTGTTACAAGGCATCAATATACCGTGGAGATGTAATAAGCTCAATAACGGCCAAATATAAACCAAGAAATGAAAGAGGCCTAAAGTCTAACAAGATGAAGTTTCCGGGGCAATAAGTTTTGGGTGGAAACAAGACGATCTCTTTATATGCACCTGATGGGCCTAGAAAGGTTACCCTAAATAGGTCTACACCCGCAAGTGCACGGGTGTCAAGTTGTAATAAATTCCGGTAAGACCGGTTCGTTCCTCAGAGACTAAGTGAAACCTGTTCTAAGACTTGGAAGTAAGACGGTTTTGAAAATGGTTTTGGTTTTGGTGATAAAATAATAACAAACAAATTAATAAAACAAATTATGATACAACGAACTTAAATGGGAGAGAGGACCTAGGATTTTAGAAATTCACCACATAAAATCACCTTTAGAAACAAATACTTAAAATGGTTAATTCTCTTTTTTTTTATAACTCAGAATTTCAGATAATGAACTATCCTAATTCCGGGAGATGTTTTCGTTAAAACCGAATAAAACATAACAATGTAATCATTTTATTTTAAATAAATCTCTAAACTATTGTTTATCAATCAATAAGCATATATCATCAAAGAATCTAATCTAAGCATGATATATCAAATTTAAAAGTATAAACAATGAAAAGAAAATCAATTCTACAAATTAAAACAATTTTAACTTTGAATCACAATCAAGAGAATTAAAAAAATAAAAATATGTCTCTAAAGGTTCAAGTATGAGTTTCATCCTAAAACCCTAGATGGAGAGAGTTAGCTATTCATGAAATTATAACAAAACTCGGAAAATTAAGTAAGAAGTGAAAGGAGAAAACATAACTTTTTCTAGCTGGAAACAATTTCCTTCTGATTTTCCCCTGGCAGCCAAACGCACCCCTGAGGGAAAACGATTTTCTCGTCTTCTCGGAAATAATTTCTCTGTGGGAAAATTATTTTCCCACAGATTTTCTCGTCTTCTCCAACTATTTTTCTCTCTCTACTTTCTGAAAGATCTCTTTTATCTCCTTCTAAACAGTTCCTGTCTCTCTCTATAACTCTCTGTTTCTTGATTTCTCTCACAAAAATCAGAAACACAATAGAAAAGAAGACAATGATAATACTTCTGATTTTATTGAATTTCTCTTTCTCTCTTCAACAACTCTTTCTGTTTATCTCTATATCTCCCTACAATCACTCTATTTCTCTCTCACAAAGAAAATAAAACGATTGAATATTAGTTTAAAGAATGAGATGATGAAGACAATTAGATGATAATCTCTCCTAATTTCTTCTTCTCTGATTTAATCTCTTTCTCTCACTAAAAGAGATACTGAAGAAGATGATAATAGATGATGATGATGATGGTACGAGTTTTCTCTGTTTTTCCTTCTCTCTTTTTCTCTGATTTTTTCTAGTTTAGTTGAGCTGATGACCCCCCCAAAAGATGATGTATTGCTCTCTGTTTCTCCTCCTTTATAGCCTAAAGAAACAGCTATGAGATCAATCTCCAGACCTCTCTCTTACTACAAATCTTCAATTCTTTCTATAATCTCTATCGAATATCTTCAAACCTTCTCTCTCTCTCTCCTGTAAAATATTTGAATCCTCCTCTCTCAATCTTCTAAATACAGCATTAGCAAATCAATCTCTCCTTGAATATCTTCCTGTCTATGACTGAAAATAAGAGAATAATTTCATAGCCCAACTGTATGCTACTGAATATCTCTTTCTATTTTCAAAAAAATCTCCAGCCATCCCTTCTCAAAAGTTTTCTGATTTCATCACGCCGTTTTCCCTCTTTACTATAATTACTCACGGCTTCTGGCTTCATGGGTAGGATATAATAGAGTTTCCAATTTGAATTTCAGATTGGAATCAAATTGGAAATTTGATTGGAAATTCTAAATTGAGTGGAGCTGGTGGAGGCATGTCACAGGAAATCTTATTTAAAATCAATGGTGGGACCCTAAAGGAAATCCAATTTGAAAGCCTCCGTGTGGTGCTTTAATTCCTTCTTGTAGCTTGAAGGAATTTGGGCAACAAATGAATCACGTTTCTGGTCCTTGGTTTTCAGCCCATTATTAAATACCCCTCTAAAAACCCGTGTTGCAAATCAGCCCCGAACTAACTTGAGTTGAACCAAATTAAACTTTTTGGGTACCAACTTGCACATGACTTTCGTCAAATATTGGTTGTTTCACCAAAATACCCCAACATCTCGATTTCATCCGTTTTTCACACTGGACACCGTAAAAGACACCTGGGAAAGAGAAATAAACAATTCATCAGAGTAACTGCTCGAAATAGACTAACTAACCCGAGTTAAGAGGTTTAAATGAGACTGTTTCATGTCTCATCAGCACCGCCCCAATATTTGTGCACCACTAAGAAGGAATTGACTTCGGCGTTTTATCTCGAAGGCGTTAGCCAAAAGGGATGTTCCGCATCCGTAGGACGCGGTGGACACCTAATTTTTCTTATGCACCGTCGGCATCCTAATGACATTTTGCGAGAAAACGGATTTGCCTTGGACAAAGTTTTTTGAGAAGAAATGAGAATTGGGATGTGCGGGCTCTTAACGCAATTGCATTTTTTATGAGCACATGGTGATTTATAATCCTTTTATAGTACATGCAAACAAACTACACACATAAATACACTTGCAAAAATACGATTTTTCGTCACTAATTATTACAACAAAAAAGAATGACATTAGCAATAAATCAATGGCCGTTACAAACAACTTGTTACTAATGCAATGGGAACGGATAGGGAGGTGACGAATAATCTTTTGTAATGGTTTTACCAATCAAAGGTGTTACAAATCAAAATTTTTATAACCACTCGAAATAAATCTCGACAGTAACGCCAGAGGCATCTAAAGAAAGTTCATTTAATAAAGAGTACAATGGGCTAACGAACAACAGGACAACCATCGACAGTAACGCCAGGTGCAGTAGGGCAAGTAGCAAGAGGACAATGATCATCCATATCTAATCCCCACCAATTCAATCCATAAATACCTTCTGTGCCAAGTGTAATAGATGTTAGAAGAGCCACAATTGCAGCCCCTAGAGCAATTCCATTACAAAAGTCATAGTTATACTTAACCCACCCTTTGTTTTTCCTATACAAGATGCAGTTGAAAAGGACAGCCACCGAAAACCAAGACCAAAAATGTATTGCAGCTATCGGAGGCGAGGCTGATACAGCTGACAAAATTAAGGGCACATTAATAAGCCTAATCCACTTTTTGTTAGGAAACTTATGCCTGAGTATCCACGCTGAAAGTGTTGCGATAACTCCGATTAAAAAGAAGTAATAAATATTCTTGTATTGGCCGTAAGGTGCAAAAACATGAGCAGGGCCAACTCCTCCCCATATCATGGTGTTACTAAACATTCTATGCTCGGTTGGACATGTCCATGGACTTCCCACTGGAAGCTTGTCTAGGTCACAAACATTCTTGACATTCCCCAACAACCACCATAAACAAGAGAGGCTAATCGAATATGAGATGAAAGAGCCTACAAGTTGAGTGAAGAATAATGACCTCGGAGGAATCTTCATGTAATGGCCAATCTTAAGTTCAGAAACTATGGTCGTAATTGTAGTTGAGGTGCCGAAGTTGTAACTTTTAAAAGCCAAGTTCGCAATAGGGTAACCAGGATATAGTGAACCCATTACTAACTCGGAAACACTATTAATATCAATTCCTCCCTGCAAATATTATAACCAAGTAGCTTTCTTTATTTTCAACAAAAAAAAAAAAAGTAGCTTTCTTTATGAATAACAACAAACAAGATAATAGAAATATTGTAAATAACTAGACGAAATACACGTACTTGGCCAGTAGTAGCTTCGATAACACCAATAGGTAGGGTTAGAGCAAGAGGCATAAAGTATCCCAATAGAACTCCCCAGTAGGGGATTTGAAAATCAGTCCCCCAGTAAATTGAGTTAATTATAGCAAGAGAAATCATGGGAATTATAATTATGTAAAACCACCATTGTGGAATGGGTTTGTATGACTTCTTCATTAGCCTATTGTGGACATCATTGAATTGGTCTTTGCCTTTTAATGCCTTCTTGAATATGACCCAACTCTCTTTACCATGATAAAGAATGAAATAAGTCAATGAAGCTGTTTCACCTGCAAACTTAAACCCAAAAGACCATACGAGGAAGATGCTCATATAAATCATTGAGTAATTATCGTAGGCTTGTTTATTAAGGATTAAATCGTCATTAACAACGCGGGAGACATTGTACTCTTGACCATTTGTATCATAAAGACTACTAGAGAAGAATGGATACCGCTTGGCGTTGTAGACATTAGCCCAATATGAGATAGGGACGATTATATATGCGACTAGTACGAATCCAACCATTGTATTTACAACCGCAAACATTGGAATGGCTAAGGGATTTCCTAAGAAACCAGTTACAACATTCCAGTCAAGTGAGAAGGATCCAATGCCAAGACCATGAAGACCAGAACCAATTTGTTGGGCAAGAACCGAATTTTTCCAAATCAAACAGACAAGTGAAATAGTGCCAATAGAAGGGAAGAAATAGTTTGGGATGATATGGTAGGCAAAGCTTGAGAGGGCTACTATCATGAAAAATTGTCTCCCGTTTAGTTGTCTTTTAGCCCTTGA
This sequence comes from Eschscholzia californica subsp. californica, assembly GCA_002897215.1. Classification (NCBI taxonomy): domain Eukaryota; kingdom Viridiplantae; phylum Streptophyta; class Magnoliopsida; order Ranunculales; family Papaveraceae; genus Eschscholzia; species Eschscholzia californica. The sequence continues at coordinate 261,020 of BEHA01000074.1, read as the reverse complement.
TTTATCCGTTTCATGCAACAACCTACATAGAGAAAATACTTTTACGTTCGATGAAAGAGAGAGAGAGAGAGAGAGAGAGAGAGAGAGAGAGAGAGAGAGAGAGAGAGAGAGAGAGAGAGAGAGTGACCTGTAAAGAGAGACATCAAGAAGAGTTAAAGGCCACCACATATAAGGGGAATATACGAGGAACTTCGTGAATAATCCAGCAAATCCATAACCAACCATCTGGTAGAACATGTAAGAGCAGTACTTAGAATTGAACAGAATATTTCATATTCATCTTCTCAGTTCTATGATCTTTTGATAAATCATTGTCATATAAAAATGCAGGTTATCAACTAATTACTTAGCATCAGTTCAACAACAACAACAACAAAAACTAATTACATAGCATGACGAGTATAACACCGGGGTATTACAAAAGGTCACCAAAGATATGTTGAACATGGATGTACAAGAGGTGTAAAGTTACTTTTGTTGAGGTGTCAACATTATGGGATAAGGTGGCATCATATGGGTGTGGTGGCATCCATATAGGTGTAGGTGGCAACATATGGGAACAATAAGTTTGAGGTGTCTTCCTCTCATGTGTGTCTTCATTTGAATGAGACACCTCATTATGTTGAGGTGCCCATTTGATTTGAGCTGTCCTCGAATGAGACTACCATATGACAAATGCCAATTCCATAATATGACACTCTAAATGTACAATGACCTCAATGGTGAGGTGTCAACATAATGTCCATTCTCTACACTATAAAAGGAGAGAAATGGTGATGTTCAAAATCATCCCATCCTCTTCAACAAATAAAAAAAAATCATCCCATCCATTCCATCTTCAGAAACAAGCCAAGAAGAGAAAGTGTGTTAGTATTAGAAAGAGAGTGTAGTTTCTTCTAAATACTTGTCTTTCTTTTTGTAAGAGAGAGTTGATAGTATATCTCTTAGAATAAGAGAGAGGTTGTTCATAATTGTTATCTCTTTATTTAGAGAGAAGAAAATGTAATTAATTCATCTATAAGTGTAAATCTATCTACAAAGTTGCTCATCTTCGTGTTGTTCGATATTCGGCTTTAGTTGCAATTGAGTGTCCAAGACTCACAACCTTTCTAAGAAGATATTCTTTTTTTTTTTTTTTGAATTGACTAACAAGATATTCTTGTAGATGGTATGGCAAGATTAACTTTTTGGCGAAGTATTGCTTAATTTTATGGACTGATAATGAAAATTTGTGGTGGTATGGGAAATTGCAGGATATGTAATTCCAAAAGGGTGGACACTTATGCTTATGATTGAAGCACTCCACATGAATCCTGATAAGTTTGAGGGTTCTACTATCTCCAATCCATGTAGATGGAAAGGACGTAATTTTACTTTTATTATGGAACGGTAAACCGCGAGACAGCCCAAATCCTAAAATAAACTATTATTTGAGGTAGGGGTGGGTAAAACATTTTGAATTCATCACGAGGCTTGAATCGGGGCCGAAGCATGGATCTTCAGCCCGATGAGTCAATGGGCACTCAGAGTCCGGGATGGACACTATCCGCCCCGCCCTCCAATTTTAGTCAGACATGTATAGGCAGAAGTCTCTGACTGGACTGTCGTTCAACTACGACCAATAGCCCGCCAAATTGATATTGTATGTGGAACAAAATAACAATTGTTTTTATATATATAGTTATAATTGAACAAATAGGAATAGCATTTGGAGTGCATAATTGCACCTATATGCACTACAAGACTAAAATCGTCTTTAGTAAAGGCAAAAAGAATGGGGGTGGGTCTTATAAAAGAGTCGAGGGATATAGTACTCATCATTGGGCTTTGGACGTGGGCTTCGCTCCTAGTGAAATCCTGATGAGTCCCTCTTATGGGAACTCAAAAAAGAAAAAAAATCATGTTTTGCTCGAAGCTGAAAAGAATAACTCAGTGTTAGGTGCTGTTTGTTTTTTCATTTTTTCAGATCTGAAATCTGAATTGGGTTCCAATTCAGATTTCAGATGTTTGTTTTTGAATTTTAAAAAATCTGAAAATTCGGCTGAATTTGGTCTAAGATCTGAATTGGCTGAAAAAACCCCCAAATATTTCAGACTTTAAAACAAGTCTGAAACACGGGTTTAATTTCTGAAATATGTGAAATGTCGTTTCTACCCCTACATTTTTTAAAAATTTGTCCACAACCACCACCGGCAAACCAAACCACCGGCAAACCAAACCACCGGCAAACCAAACCACGGCAAAACCACCACCTCGGCATAACTACCGCCAGACCACGACAGACCACCACCAGAGCACATAACCGACACCAAGAACATCACCGCCACCACCACAGAGCCCAACGCCACCACCACCCAGAAGTTTGACAAACCACTCAGACCACCACCAAAACCAAGACTGACCCCGACACCATTGTGGTCTTTTGCCGGAGATATGTTAACCCTCGCCGGATCTGGCGAGGGTTTAGATTTCCAGATCTTCACTAGAGAAAAAAACACAGTTTTTACAGATTAAAAGAAGAAAACCCATATCAGAAAACTCTAATTTCTTCTCTAAAAATGCTTGCTTTTTATCTTTCCATGAATCTCCCGACATTAAAATGTCACCCCTTTTTTCTCCAATTAAAACCCCAAATAGAAACTCACCAAATACCCCTTTTTTCGTTCACATCCCTTCTAGAACTGCAACTCTTCTTCTTGAAGCTGCTTTAAGAATTCAGAAAAATTCCTCTTCAAAAAAATCTAAAAATGTCGGATTTAGGTTTTTCGGATCGATGTTGAAGAGAATAACTCATCGAAGTAGAAAGAGAAACACCAGTGAGGATATTAATGATGGAATTACTAAGGTTAAAGATATTCTCAGGTGGGATTCTTATAATGGGTATTCAAAAGATTCAGAGGAGATGAAAACAGATTATGCGCGAGCAGGTTAGAAAGAGAGAGAGAGCCGGCTAGGTTAGAGAGAGAGAGAGAGCCGGCGAGCGAAGTTAGAGAGAGACATGGTAAGAGAAGGTTAGAGAGAGATGTTGGCGAGAGATGACGGCGATAACTTTTCCATCGGGAGAGAGAGAGAGGGAGTAGTAGTGGAGAGGCGGAGATGAGAAAGATAAAAAACCCTAGGGTTTCTCTGCCTTTTTGTTTAGCAAAAAAGATTAGGGCGTGTTTGGTTTATGAGGGCATATTGGTCAAAATTTTATTCAGATTCATTAATTCAGATATAAAAAACAAACATTAACTTTGTAAAATAATTCAGCCGATTCAGATTCAGCCGTTTCAGTTCAGCCAATTCAGATTCAGCCAATTCAGATTCAGCCAATTCAGATTCAGCCACAAATAGAAAAACAAACAGCACCTTACACTGTTACCTCACATTGAGGTAGACAAGTTTAGTGACTCAAAACTAAAACCAATCTTTGATTTATCAAAACAATGTAGAGCATTAAAAGAAAACAACTCATAACAATTGAAGAGAGCGTCTCACATACCTAAGAAAAAAAGTTACTAGAAAATAGTGGCACGAATAAAAGTCAAAGCACATACCTGAGTGGTTTGAATTAACAAAAATGATGCCCAAAAGCTAATGTCTTTGTGATAGAAGGCCTTCGCTATCGTAATGATTCTTAGCGCATACGGGTTATACAGACCCGAACTTGCAAGTATATTCAAGACAACATGTTCTTTAATATTGAAAGGACCAGGGTTTGTCGAAAAAGACCAATTTATGATTGGTATTCTTATGGTTTTTGCAGGTAGTATTGCTGCTAGTAGCTTTCCAGTTACGAGGGTGAAAATCGTGACACATGAAGGGTCTAAGACGATGGGATTTTGGCGGAAACTCAAGAATTGTGTTATAAATGCCAATAAAGAGCATGTAATAGGACCTATTATCCAAGTTCGAAATGTTAAGACAGGCAATGTAGGATCATCTGTGATGGGTACTGTCTGTCTCACTGCCTCTATTGGGTTGTCATTTATTTCTTCATCTACAACATCTGCAAATCAACATTAATAGATTGTTAGATGAATATATATAGAAGAAGATAACAGAGACATAGAGAAAAGGAGAGAAAGAGAGATAGAGACAAACCTAGTTTTTCTCTGTGCTCCATTAGTTTTTGTCAATGGGTTGTTTGGAGGTAGGATTATAATAATATAATGACCATCATTGTTAGAAGGTAATTTCTACCAAGTTTCCTTAATCCCTCGAGATTTATGGGTAAAGGAAATATTCTTATTATATTTCCATAATAATTAAGGAGATAAAGAGAGAAGAGAGGGACCTTGCTCTTCTTTTGGGAATCTTTTACGTTGGGATATTTGATGGAAAGAAGAAGCAAAGAAGGCAAGTCTTGTTAGCACCATCCATCTGCACCATATGTCTAGTTGTAAAATTCCACTCAACGTCTAATATATGGGACGTGTATATATATATATATATATATATATATATATATATATATATTAACATAACCAGTCTAGAGTTTCTCTCCATATTAATGGAGTTTATTCAGAAAGCAATTCAAACTGGAGATAAATGGAGTTTATAGAAGTCCCTGGTTGGTGCAAGAGTAGAGAAGATAGTGTCATCGAGCTATAAGAAGGTAAAGATAAAGATGTAATGTGTGTGGTGCCTATAGAAGTCCCTGGTTGGTGCCTTTGTAATACAAACAGAATTATCTGTTTAGGTAGTTGAGAATAACTAATTCTGTTATTTTTCTATATCTCTCTATCACTAACATTTGATGAACTCTATAAATAGCTCAAGAGCTATCTTGTAATTCGATTGAAATCAAATGAGAATTATATCTTTGCTTTAGTTTCTATTATTTTTAACATGATATCTGAGCGAAGGTGAATTTTGTTTCTTCTCTCTAACTATTGAAACTCCGCAAAGTCTTATTTCTTAATGGCGTCGTCATCTCGGTCATTTTTCTTCTTCTTCTCCAAATATTTCATCTTCCTATACAGTGACGGATCCAGAATTTTCACTTAGGGGTGAGGATTTATATACCTAATTTCTTTTTTGCAAATACACTACATGTTTTATCTCTCTTACCAAATGTCCACAAATAGCTACAAATTTTGTATGTATTTCTTTTCTTTCTTTCTTTAGAAATGAACAACAATCTATGTTAGTCATTACATGACATGGATACACCATCAAGATGTTATAAATATGATAAGTGTCTAAATTAAACCATTAATCAAATGAGTCTAAAACTCAAACCTATGAGGCTATAAATTTGCTAACTGTAATTAATCTTGTAACAAAGAATTGAATTTAAGGGATTATGGTTTTTAGTAGATAAAAGATTTCTTAGTGTTAAAGAGATACTACTATGAAGTAAGACCAACCACACAACTTTCAAATATCAAACAATCACATGTGCAAAGCTTTGATTCATAACAAATCACTACAAAAATGAAGCCTATTTGTACGGCATAAAACTGCCGCAAATAGAGAAATTTCCGTCAGAAAAAGTTTTTCGACGGCAGAAGTCCGTCGGAAAGTTCGTCGCGAACAGTGGCGACGAACAAATCCGTCGAAAATAGTCTTTATTTGCGACGGCTTCATTTATTTATGACGTCGCAAATAGTCTTTATTTTAATCAAAAAAAAATTTGAGAACCGAAATTTAAAAAAGAAAAATTCATAATTTAAACCTTAAATACAAGACACCAGTTCACAAAAATTACTTAAAACTTCTATTTACAGTGTAACATATAAAATATGATTGTATAGATAAAAAACCCCAAATTGATTAGAACAAATAAAATAAAAACTGCATCTATGAGTCTGATTAATTGTTCCTCTGTTAAGAAAGTTAGATACAATCTTTATACAGGGTCAGCTTCTTGCTTGGTTGCTTTAGTGGTATAGAGTCTATATGAATGACATGTAATAACTTTCAAAAGAAGGATGTGAGAACAAGCTCGACCATAGGGGAGAGGTAGTTTACTTACTTAATGCTTGTGCTAAGGCCTTTGTTTTCGTTTCCCGCGCGATTGCAATGCAAAAGATTTTTTTGTCCACAGAGGAGAAAGAAAAGCATTAGCTAGTACCAGTACCTGAATAAGCAGTAGATTGGAATCTCGAATTCTCAACAGACCAAACATAAACAAGTCTGGCGTGCTAGCTCAATCTTGTTCATTCGGCGTCCGGTGGAGAGCATCGCAGGGCCAATAAACTACTGTTCTAGCTCCTTTTTGAGGCCTCTCAGGGAACATGGCTAAGCCGAAAAGTATACGTACTTAAAGTCCGTTTACGCTAACAGATATAGGAATGGTTGGCGGAAGGATCTCCTGCGCCTACTTCTTTGTTCTGTCAAGTTGCTTACAATTTCATGAGCATCTCCGTCTGTCGATCTCAGCCCAGAGTGAAGGCAATCAGAAATCAGCCCTGATCAATATAAACTTCAAGCTATGAAAGATAAAATGATCATGAGAAAGATCAACATAAGTTTCCAATGTTACTACAAATACTAAGTAATGTTCTTTCTATTCTTAGCTTTCCTAGTAATGTCACATAGATTCTAGTGTTACTACTAACGACTTAACTAGTATAAACAAAATTCATCTGAACCCAGAGATTGAGAAGATATATACCTTATACTCGAGACCGTCAAAACCCTTGCGCACAAATTTGAAGAACATTTTCAAGTTCTCCGGGCCACGCGCAGTTACAAAAATATTTGAATAGCTGCATGTAAAAAGAACTAAATGGACACATCGACAACAAATAAAAGATGATATGGGATACTAAAGAACTAAAAAAAAAAAAACAATTTTGTCATCATAGGAATATAATGCTGCAGCAATAACTCCTTCCATTGCATGACCAAGTGCGGCTGATTTTCCACGACCAGGAGTAGCCGACAGAGCAACAGTGCTCCATAGTGCCTTATCCAGAACTGAATCAAGGAAAGTAAGGACAACTCTTCCCCACTAAAAAACATAAAGATTATGAGTTGACGCTGATCTTTGAAAGGTTTAACCAAGGGCTAACATATTTTATATCGATAGTCACTACTACCATAGTTATCCTACAAAACAAAACATGTGCATACAATCATACATACTATATTTACAGAATAATGCAGGACATGTGCTCCAAGTTTTGATGAATAACAACTTAAGTGTGCAAGACATGAGGAGACCTTAACATTTGACAGTAAACTAGTAATTTTCAGTAAGTGGTACAATCAATGAAAAGAATACAATATATATTAATGCTCATCTCATAATTCTCGTGTGTTGGATAGACAAATCCCTTCAATAAAAGCAATGTGGTGCATCTATTATTTGTACAGGTGCAGTTTCATCTCTTAAGTCTGAGGTGTGTCTTCTTATAGTTGAACAAATGGATGACCAACTACTATGAAGATATAATCAATAAAACATCCAATTGAAGTGTACGAGATAAGATTTGTTCATTCCGGACAATAAATAACAATCAACAAACAACAAGTTGAAAGAAGAATTACTTGCCTCCAAATGAATCTCGAAGCAGCCTTGTAAGCTTTGAATCACAAACTGGCACATGTGACTGTTCTCTGAAGGGCATTTATGCACTTCCCTAGTGAACTTAATGACAGATTAATTGACTTAGCTTCCTCAAGTGTATGGCCTTCACTTCCTGCAAACAAATATGTGCTTATAAACCCTTAAGATCGAAAGTATTTATGTGGTCTTCCATTGAATACAAAGAGATGTTCATTAAGACAATACAATTTAGTACAGTAGTCAGCAACTAACTATTTAACAGCTAGCTACATTGAGCTCCTCTCGGGAGTAGATGAGAGACTCATACCATTTCTTAACAGTCACTGTTGTCCCCACTTAGTAAGATAATATTTGACATGGCCTAGGATGTCATGTTCTTGTAATTCAGTAAACAAGGATAGGCATTGACTTTCTAAGAAGGGGGTAGGAGTAAATGCTGAATAGATGACGACTTCTCTTTTGCTTTATAATTTAAGTTATTTAACCATCACAAAATAAAACAATGTAAATTCAGGGAAACAAAACATCAACTAGACAAAGGCTAATACCAAATAACCCCTCCTTTGAATTTCGGAGTACTGAAACACATCTCATTAATGGAACTCATTGTTCGTAAAAGGTAAAAACGTATAGTGAATATACCCTACCCATATCTTAGTTTACTTTCTATATATCTTGGACATACCATTTGAAACCAGAGAATTCTATGAGATAATGTTAATATCACAAAAATTGGGGAAGAAACAACATATGAACAGGAAGAAGGCTAATACCAGATAACCCCTAAATGCTATTTCAATTTTAATGAAAGCTTCTTCCTACTTCGATTATCCAGGATATCATGATAAGCAGCCTTAGCAGCTACAGCGATTGTAGGTTCGAGAGAATAAGCATGCTGACGGCTTTGTTCTCCTCTGTTTCTTCTCCGATATACATTTTCTCTATTAAATTTTAAGAACAATAAGATCAAAATCAAGAAAAATATTCTAAAAATGGAACAAAATGTTCCCACATTTAGAATAAGGTTCCCTCACTCACAAATCACAATGAGATTGGAGGGAAGACCAAACCATTTGGGTTTTTCTCTCTCTAAGATGAGATGAGATGAAATGAAATAAAGAGAGAGAGAGATGTTTGTTCTTCCAACAACAAATCCGACGAGTGGGACGAAGTTTAAGATAACACAGACCTGATGACATGAAAGTCGTTGGGCAAGCACTTGACAATCACCTGATTCAAGTCTATACAGAGGGAGATCATCGGGACAACCTTCCGGTTTGACCCACTCAAAATCGGATCTTGTTGCTTTTTTAAGATCATCAAAATGACCTTCATTTCTCACCAAGAAATACAAACCACTCGATAATCCAGATACTCTATGAACAAACAGAACATAATGAACTTATGCTTCCCATGGAAGAACCCGAAATGGCAACGCAAGTTGCTTACCTTGTTTCTCTCCATCTTTAGAATCAGAAGGAAGACAATGTAAAAGAATTTGATAAAAGGTTTCTCTCTCCATTACATAACTTTTCTTCATGTCAACAATCAGACAAGATTGGAACTAAAATACTATCTATCTATCTATACAAACTACAAAGTATTGCTGAAACAGTTAAGGATTAAGTCAAAACAAAACTAATTGAAGTTAAAGGGGAAGGGGAAAATCGATTAAACCTAATGGGAGCGTAGAATTGAGAATTTGACCTGTAACAATCGATTCCTATTAACAGTAACTGATGGAATTCTCCTTTTGTTGAAACCTAATTGACCCTCATACACAAATAGCAGAAAAATTTGAGTTAAAAAATTCCTAATTAACAATCGATTATCTAATTTCTAGATAAACCTACATCATTCACAAATAGAGCCCTAAAAACCTAATAGAACAGGTGAGAGAAAGATAGAGAGAGAATCGTTTACCTGCCAATTCTTCTGGGAGAGAGATGGAGAGATAAAGAGCTGGAGAACTGAGAGAGATGGAGAAGGAGCTGTGGAAAGTTTTCTGAAAGAGCTGAAGAGAGAGGGAATGGAATACGCGATTTTAGGGCAACTATTTTCGACCACCAAAGTGGACGAAAATAGTTCTCCCGGAAAATATTTCCTCGGAAAATTTTTGGCGCTAGAAATCATTCCATATTCCGACGGAAAGAACTTTTCCACCGTCGTAATATGGGCTTTTTTCGAGGGCAGAGGCAGCCGTCGGGAAAAATGAAAATTTCCAATCAGCAAGTTGCATATTTACGTTGGTTGGTAAGTAATTAACCGTCACAAATACTAATCATTTTCGACGGAGGCCAGGTAACCCGTCGGAAATATTGCTAATTCCGACGGATTCGAACAGATCCGTCGGAAAATAATGCCTATTACCGACCATTCTCCATTATCCGTCGGAAAAAGTCCGTCACATATAATCTCCATTTTTGTAGTGATATATGCTTAGTAAGTTGGTGATCAACACTTGTATTTCCACGAAAGAAAATTCTGTCTCATCAGAGTGGAGGGCGTCAAATACTAAATCATCGAATTCCGCTCCAAAACAAACAACCTTTGTAGCAGCAAGACTAACTTAGTAGCGGACAAATGCTCTTTATTGTGGACCTAGTAAGTCATGTAGCCGTATAAATAGTTATAGTTATGAAATTTTTTATTATGATTTTGTGACCATAACCAAAGAACCACTTTTAGTTACATGTTCATCGGCTAATTGTTACGAATATTTTGTCAATTGTTAATGCTTCGGTGATTTATGTTTGATTTCTATTTTCTACATTTTATTAAACTTCAGTAAGATCGAACACTTACGATCAAATATGATTCATTCAATACAAACACGATTAAACAATAATAAATTGTCGTATGTAAATATGTAGGTCATGATAGAAAAATAAATCAAGAAGACAGATCCACTCTGAAAAATTGAGTACTCCCAACTCCAGCTTTTTTTTCAAACAATTTACATTTTGCAAATAAGTATTAAGTATTATTGAGATGTTTGAGTAATGTGTAATTTTCAAAATTTTCTTTGTACTTTGTCCCTCTCCTTTGTCTTTGTTTCTCATAGATCCATGTACTTTTTTGTTCTATTAATCTCTTACAAACTCTAGGGTTGTCTAATTGACATCCACTATAAACATATTTTTCCTTTCATCCACAAAAAAAATTCCAAGTCATTCAATAGACCTACCAACCCAACCTAACCAACCCCAACCCACTAGCCTTCTATAAATAAGGTCTTATCTTCCGTCCTCTTCACAACATTCCATTCACTTGTTGAACCATTCTAACAACTTCAACTATGGCCATATCTATGTATTTTTTTTCTTGTGATTCTCATAATTGTTATCTCACTAATGGTGTTGGGCTCACACGCAAGAGATATCGAAAAGGTTAAACCATGTTGCACTCCGATGATTAGAAATTGTGCCGACAGGGGAATCGTCTCTCTTAATGCCGGCGACAGTGGATCAAACACCTCCAAAGAGTCCCCTATGTTTAAGAATAATGTAAGTCATGTGGTCTTAAATCATTTTCATGTTTTAGAGTCATGTGTTGTTAAGAATAGCATAGACACAAAGCTAGAACACCCATGGAACTACCAACACAAGAAAGACAAAAACATGTAAATGCCTCTAAGACCACATGACTTACATTATTCTTAAACACTCGGAACCCTTCGGAGGTGTTTGATCCATGGTCGCTGGAATTAAGGGAGACGATGCCCCTGTCGGCAACACTTTCTAATCATGGGGGTGCAACATGGTTTAACCTTTTGATGTCTCTTGCGGTTGAGCCCACCACCATTAGTGAGATAACAATTATGAGAATTACAAGGAAAACAGACATAGATATGGCCATAGTTGAAGTTGTTAGAATGGTTTAAAAAAACAAGGCATGGAAGAATGTTGTGAAGAGGAGGGAAGATAATGCCTTATTCATATAGAAGGCTCATGGGTTGGGTTAGTTTGGTTGGTAGCTCTGTTAATTTTGAAGTGTACAGGAATCAATTAGGGAAATGCCATATGTGATGGAGACCATCAAGATGGGCCTCACGGCTGAACTAGTTAGAGGGCCTCATGGCCGAGTCCATTAGGGTTAGAGTTTAGGAGTTTCCATGTTTTAGTATTTCTTACTAAGTCTAGGTTTAGAAGTTTCTATATTTGAGTATCTTTGATATTTAGGAATCCTAATTTGAGTCTATCTAGAAGTTTCTAAGTTCCTATAAAAGGAAGTAAGGTCTGTCCTTGTTATTCAGATCAGAAAATATTATCAATCGAGTTTATTATTAATCAAGTTTATCGTTTTGTTCTTTACTTTATCAGTTTATTTACGTATTTTATCAGTTTATTTACGTATTTTATCAGTTTATTTACGTATTTTATCATTGTTATAATGGTGGATTCCATTACTTTTACGCTTCCGCAACAATCTACATCAATATGTTTATTCCATGTTTTATGTCCACTTTTAGAGGCTTTTGTTTTGTAATATAATTTCGTTTTGATGTCAAATAAGTGTTGTGACTTTGAATTGTTATAAATATGAAAGGCAAGATATGTTTATAAATTATAATGGATGTCAATTGGACAATCCTAGAGGTTATATTTTACTTATTTTGTTGAAAATGCATTTACTTAATATGCACTTCTCTTTATATCTTTTTTTTTTGTTGAGATCCACTTATCTTTATTTGATTTTAATTGGTTAAAATAGTAGGAGTTAAAGTTGAATCTTTTGTCACCCAATTCTAAAAAGTTCAGAGTAAGAAATCAAAAATTAATGGTGACATGTGATGATACGTCCTTTTGTGTTAGTTTCATACAAGATCACTTTTCGTATGTTCAACTAAATTTATCATAGCTAGTTTCATTCTTTGAAAGTAAAGATTTCTTAATGTCAATATTTGGGGTTGTAATTTACTCAATTGTTTTATATCTAGATTAAAGAGATGCTACTAAGAAGTAAGACCAACCACACCTTTGAGATATCAACAATAGCTTGTGCAAAGTTTTGATTCATAGCATATGTAGCATGAAATGTGGTGAGGACAAAGAAAATGGAATTTTGTATCAAATGAGAAAAGGAAACTTGAACATCATCACATGGAAAAATAAATAGTGATGTTTGCATCCCAAATTTTCAAATTTTGAAGTATCAATTAAAAACTGTCCTTGTATAACATTTCAACCAAAAATCTATTATATTAAAACAGCTCAGTCAGTTATCCAGGAGATAAGTCTGACCGTCTATTTTTATTGGGATTTTCATAAAGATCACATCTAATGGCTGTTATAAAATCCCTTTTCGTGTAAATCCTTTCAAAATAGAAGGGTAATAGTATAAAACGACCAAAAGTGGTTAGGATATCCCTACATAACTACCCACGTATTTCTCTCCCTCACCATTTAACTTGACACGTATTTCTCTCCCATTTAACTTCCCACGTATTTCTCTCCCTCACCATTTTCAGTCAGATTTACAACTGTTGGTTAATATCTCTCCCTATTTATTCTCCATTATCTTTTTTATTCTCTTTCCAAGAATGTTGTAATCTAAATTTATTTATTTTTTCAGGCGTTAGCCAAGAGGGATCTTCCCCGTCCGTAGGACGGGGAGGAAACCTAGTTCAAATAAAGTTAGAAACATATGGTACCTTTTGCCGTCAAGGTTCCAATAAACCAAACTAGTACTGTCTCAACCACTCCAACTAGGCTGCCCAACTCCACACCAAATATTGTGATTATTGATGAGTGGGACCTAACCTACCTCACTCATAAAGTCTTGCCATGTAACTCATATATGAACAAAATATTGTGATATTTCGTGATATCGAATTTATATATAAAATACTTAGAAGACATTTTCTTCACATTGTATCTATAGGTGTTTTAAGACATTGAGTCTACAAACAACATGTTTAGTAATATATTTTCAAGACATCTCATTGTTATAATTGTTATTATTTTTATTACAAATACTCTCTATTACAAGATTATTATCTTATGTATCATACTAAAATATTAGTTTACATAATAATGTATCTTATATTGTTTTATTTATTATTATCGCTATCGTCATCATCATCGTTAGTTACTATCAATATCTTCTTTCTCAATCAATATACCTAACAGTGTCTTCCCTATTTTAAGAGAAACTCTATATCCCGATTTAATTTCAAATTTAAAAAAGAATTAAAACGTGCTTAATGCTTGAGGACATTGTGTCCCACACCAATACCCTAGAGTACTTCAGGAGACATCTAAAATGTCCTTAAGGGTCCGTTTGTTATGTGAGAAAAACTTTGATGTGAACATGAACTTTTTTAATGGGAAAGAAATTGACTTTCTTTCTTATTTGAAATTCACATTTTAGTGTTTGGTTGGCTGTGGGAAAACCGTGAGTGCTTTTAGAATATTTTGGTCTCATCTTCTTCATTATAGTAAAACACACTTTCTATCTCTTTTATTTTTTACCGAGACATGGAGAAAAAACGATGAAGTGGATTTCGTTTAAGAGAGAGATGATGAAGTTTTCATTATGCAAGTGATATCATCACCATCAAGAAACTCATAATTTTGGTTTGTGATTTCTGGAATTCATTTCCAATTTCAGATTTGGGTTGAATTAATCCCAATTTGCATTAGAGTTTCAAATCCATTAAAGGCTTCAACAATTTCTAAGCATTTTTCAACTCAGCCTCGAGTATTCTTCAACTCGCCTCGGTTATTGTTCAATTTTTTGGTATGCTAATCCCAATTTCAGGAATTCATGGACTCCCGTATTGATGAGACAACACAAAGTCACAGATCTTCAACTTGCCTAAATTATTCAAAAAGAATGTTTTTAAATCCTCATGGAGAACCCAATTTATGATGAAGATATTTGACACCGTCCAATATTTGTAGCATTAGGAATTTAACTTCGCGATAAGGTTATTTCACTGTGTTTTCTTCTTCATCTCATCATAAAGTAACCCATCTTCCTCCTTCCACTTTTATGGTACTGGTTTTAATCATACCTCTTCTTTGGAGTTATTACTTTGATGATTTCTTCCTACATATTGATTAATAAGATGAAGAAATTTGCTAGTGAAGATGGATATGGATATGAGGGGGTGTAGAGATGGATCCTTCTTTGTTAGAAAGAAATGGATTTGAGGGAGTTGGAGAGAGAGTCTGAGATGGAAGGAGAGAGAGCGCGATATTGAGGGTGAGAAAGTGACTTTCTCATGTTTTAGATGGGAAAAGTTTTCACTTAATTTTCCAACCTTTTCTTTGAAGGAATTTGATTTTCTAACTCTTTTCGTTGATTCAAACAACGGAAAATCAAATTTCTTACGAAAATCAATTTTCCAACTTGATTTTCACAGGTATCAAACAGACTTTAAATTATATCTTAGAAATTAGAAGACAAGTGATGGCGCATAAACTTCGACGAGAATAACCAAAAACATTATAATTGGTCCATACACAATGATAACTATCAGCAGACTATAAAAGCTAACCGTGATAACTATCCTATTTTTATATTAAATTTTAATCATTTAAAATCTTTAATAGTCCAAGTTCAATAAATTATGAATTTCACCTTCACTAAGAATCGAATTTGAGATTTCTAGGATTTAAGAGTACATGCCTTACCAAGTGAGCTTTATTGTCTTTGCATCTAAACATCCCCTTAACTATTTGACATGCCAAACATTTTAATTTTCTTAAGCATCTTTGTGTCCAAACAGACCCTTAATTATTTGGCATGCCATTTGAACCGTTGATCCAATTGCATCTCCCCGTGCCAAAGTAATACTGCTTGATCGTTATATGACCGTTACCAAAAAAGTAACAACTTTTTGAATTTGGAACGACGGTTAAACTTTGATTTCTGATCCTGCCTTATCTTCCCTCCACTTTCCTGAAAACCAAATTAAGCTATTTTCCACATCATTAAAAGCACTTGCAAGCCAAACATCAACCCACCGTGACCATTACATTGGAGTATAAAATTAGTAATCGTGAACATCATCACATTGGAACAATTGCCTCCAAAATTTTCACATTTTGAGGTATCCAGTTAAAAGCTACCATCATATAGCGTTTCAACAAAAATTTATAGTATAAGTTAAGAACATAGAGTAGTCCCAATCGCTCCAACCAGGCTCCCTAAGTCCACACCAAAATCATGCTAAAATGTAGTGGGTAAAAGGTACTTGTGTAAATAATTGATGAAAGGGGAACCTACCCCACTCATGAGGTTTTGCCGTCTAACTCGAAATGAATAAAGTTCAAATCAATATTAATAAGGTCAACAGTAGGTAGTCCAAGAGGATTCAAGGTGTTGACATAAACTCCAGAAATTCCTGGAGGTCTCAGGTTCAAATCCCAGAGAAGGTGGAATCTTTGGTTATTTGATTTGGGATTATTAGAGTGTAAATAATGTAGTTGGGTTTTAGGCCATTGTCATGTTGGGCTATAGGCCCGGTCTTGTTTCAGTTTGAGTGAGCAGTTATTGAGCGTATCACATCTTTGATGTATCAATGCCAAATGTAACGACATATGTAGATCGTAGTCGAATTCCAAAAAAAAAATCAATATCAATAAGGGTGTCATTAACAAAAAAAATAAAAATATCAATAGGAGTGTAGTGGACTGAGACACTAGAAAGGTTTGAAGTACATTTATCAACAAATTATTGTGATATTTCACGATATCGAATTTATATATAAAATACTTAACATTGTATCTATTGGTGTTTTAAGATGTTGAGTCTACAAACAAAATGTTTAGTAATATATTTTTAAAACACCTCTTTATTAGAACAAAACCAGCTGGCACATCTCTTGGCAACTCCACCACTTTAGTTGGTTTAGTTTGTAGTCCCGCACTTATGTTAACTTCTTCTTTGGTCCTTTACTTTTTGTATTCAGACCTTTGATCTCTATGGATTTATGTGCTTTCAAAAAAAAAAAACCTCTTTATTGTAATTGTTGTTATTTTTATTACAAATAGCACTCTTTTACAGGATTATTATCTTATGTACAATATTTCATTTATTGTATAAAAAGTATATTTTTATTTATTTATTTATTATTATTGTCGTCGTCATCATGTTTAGTTACTATTAATGTCTTTTTTCTTTTTTTTTGTTAAAGATTAATGTCTTTTTTCTTAATCAAGATATCCAGTAGTATCTTCCATATTTTAAGGGAAATTCTCTATGTAGATTAAGCAAAAAACTGTGAGATATCTTCAAATTTCAAAAACATCAAGAACGTGTTTAATGCTTCATGACACGGTGTCCCACACCAATATCCTAGACTTCACGAGACATCTAAAAACACCCTTAAATTTATCCTAGAAATTGGAAGACACCAAATAGTGCATAAACTTTGACGAGACAAACCAAAAATGTTATAATTGGTCGATTTACCGTGATAACTATCTCAAGACTATAAGAACTAAACGTGATAACTACTCTATTTTTATATTAATTTAATAATTTTTAGGCATTTTAAATCTTTTTAATAAATCAAGTTCAATAAACTATGGATTTCACTTTCACTAGAGATCGAATCTAAGACCTCCATGATTAAAGAGTCAGTATATGTCTTACCAACTGATCAAGCCAAGGCTGTCCGTGGGCCCAAAGCGAGCAAAGCCTCGCTTTGGGCCATCAAATTTAGGGGCCTCCAGCCTCTATCTTGAGTATCAATCATGGGCCAAACCTATTACATTACAAGTTAAGGGCCCCCAACTAATCTTTTGTATATCAAATGGGCCACAATTTACTTGGGAAGCCCACATTCTTTAGCAGGTAAACAATAATAGCGTCGGACCCACACAATTCATTAGTTCATGCAAATTAGTTACAGACTTACAGCTAAACGGCTAAAAGCTTTTTCTTATTTGATTGTTTTTTATTGTGTCAATTACCACTTTTGTCCTTTTAATTCATAAATAATTATAGGAACATTACAACAACAAGTTTACTAAAACAAATTGAACTCCCACTACAATGTACCAGGAGGTTTAGAGAAATGATTAAACGAAGAGAAAGCTAAACTAAAAAAAATAGGGTGCTTTTTAAAGTACCGTGCCAAAAGGCTGTTAGCATCCAGAAATTTTGTTGATTCGGGTTAACAGTCTTTGATCCGAGTTCTCTATAAGCACCAATTTTTAGTGTGGGTGACGTTCACCTTCATTTGCTTCTTCCATCTTCTTCAAACAAAAGTAATCCCAATTCATCTTCTTGTTAAACTAGAGGAATTAATTATTCGTGTAGTTCATGATCGATGAAAATCCTAATTTTAATTCTATAAAATTTTGAAAGGTACAAAACTTGGTTCAACAAGATAGATAATTCAATGAAATTTCTGGAACAAGACCAGTACAAAATCCAAGCACTGACCAAAGTAAAAATGAAATGCTCCTTGCATTTAACCATACTTCATGATCAAAAACAAAAATTGATTGAAAGTTTTGATTATGATCCAAACTAAACCAGTTGATGATATCACTAGATAATAGATTAAGAGAAATGAAGTATATAGATATACTAGGGTATAGCCCGTGCCCGTAGGACACGAAAATTTCTATATTTATATTATACAAAATTATCAAATATTTTGGTCTTATACAGATTTTGAAGTAATAAAACAATATATTAAAAATAATAACCGAGATTACATTGAGTTGTTTGAAAAGAGTAAAAGGAAAGAGAGAAAAATAGTTAGAGAGTTTGTAGGGAGTGGGTAGTTATTCTAACTTTTATACTTTTATTTTTTTTTAAATCCGTTAAAAAGAAGGGTCACGATTTACAAAAGAAAATTGGACGACCGAGATTTATATACCAAAGTTATGACATGACACCAAAACCTATGTCATTTGTTATATAGATATAAGGTTAAATAACCCCCAACTTTGTGACCAGTTTCCTGCCTAGCCTCCTACTTTATCAAAAATACCCAGATGACCCCCTTTTTAAGATTCCGTTATAACACCGTTAACTAGTCATCATTTCTCTCTCCTCCATCTCATCACCTCTCTCTACCACCTCTTCTTCTCGCCACCTCATTGTCTTCACCAGCAAAGGTCGCCGACCGACCAATTTTGCTGCCGACACCTTCAGCCCAAAAAAGATTTTATTTATTTTTTTCTCTCTCCTCTCTCTCTCTCTAAATTTTTTTTTTCTATTCTTGATCAGACCATTGAAGGTCTGTTCAAGAACAGATCTCTTCTCTCTCTCTCTAGAATTCTATAGAGAGAGAGGGAGAGGAAAGAAAAAAAAATTAGAGAGAGAGGAAAGAAAGAAAAATATATATTTTTTTTGGGTTGAAAAATTCCGACTGAAAAATTGGTCGGCCGGCGACCTTTGTCGATGAAGACGATAAAGTGGCAAAGAGAGGTGATGAGATGGAGGAGAGAAAAATGATGACTACTTAACGGTGTTATAACGAAATCTTTAAAAGGGGGCCATTTGGGTATTTTTGATAAAATCGGGGGCTAGGCAGGAAACCTGTCAAAAAATTGGGGGCTATTTGGGAAATAACCCATATATATATATATATATATATATAAAGAGAGAGAGAGAGAGATGAACCTGGGACTGATTCCAAGCATTGGAGATAGTGAGGGGGCCATGATCTTTGATTATCTGATAAAGACCTTGGGAGATAGACTTTGCCTTTGGTATTGGTACCTTAGGGTTTATCTTCCTCACATTTTCTGCACTCTTATTTGAGAAATACCTCACTAATTGAGAGTAATACCTCCACTTCCTCCTCCAACTCCAACTCCGCCTCCGCCGCGGAGGACGCGCCGGATCATCACAACTCTCTACTCTTCTTCCAAATTCTTCTATGCGGATCATCATCATCATTAATGGGTTCGTCTCATGAGATTCATTATTTGAAGAACAGAGAATTGATGCAGAGAGATAGATTGAGATCGAACTTACCGTATAAAAAGGATCTTATACGTTTCTTTAATTTTGAGGGGAAGATAAAGAGCAGACTGACTGTGTTATCGAAGAAGCAATCTAAATGGAGGAATAGAGATTGACATTTAAGACTTTGGCATCTCTGTTTTCTATGGATTGAAATACTCACGGATTGATTAATCCGTGAGTATGTGAAGAGAAACAGATTAGCCAATCCGTGAGTATGTGAAGAGTAACGGATTGGCTAATCCGTGTGAAGAATAACAGATTGGCTAATCCGTGACTTAATGGAAATGGGCGGACTGGTCCAGTCCGTCTTAAGGCATCATTGTTCTGTCCGAAATTCTAGTTGGATTTTGTGAGACATGGATGGAGGGGTTAGGTTTAACTCTACTTGACCGGTGCCTACATAGGTTGACGGTGCTAATAGAGAAAGGAACGGTTGGGCCTGGTGCCAACAGAGATGGATGCTAACAGCCTTTTGGCCCGGTGCCTCTAGAAGCACCCAAAAAAAAAATATAACGAACATATTTTTTTTCTCATCTCCTCGTTTCTCTCACTTCCTCTTCGTCTTCGCAAAGTCACATTTGCTCAATCTTCTTCCCGATTCATACTGCATGTATACAAAAGTTTGTGAGAATCTCTTAACGTATTAGTTGGTCTGGAGGGGATTCACCCAAACCACACTGGTTAGGAGGATCTTTTCCTTCTTCGGACATAGAGAGAATATGAGGAGGAGAAGAAGAGAGAGAAGGGGGAGACGAGAGGAAAGATAAATGATGGTGGTGGTCGGATATGGTGGCTGGAAGATTAGAGGAGACGAAGAAGAATAAGAAAAAATTTTGTTGTCCTAGAAAATAATTCAAATCCACAAATTTTTTTCATAATTTTGTGCCCTAAAAGATTTTCTCGTTTCTCGAAGCGTCGATCAAAATTTTACTTGATAACATACCACATTTAAACTAAGTATTTTGAAGGGTCTCGAAATTTGAGTTCGTTTCGGGCCACCAACAACTCAGGACCGGCTCTGGATCAAGCTATCAGTTTTTGGACTTTACTGTCTTTGCATCTAAACATCCCCTTATCTAGGGCTGGGAAAACGGTCCGAGAACCCGGGGTCCGACCCGTTCGGCCCGGACCGTTTTGACCTGCAGACCGAGTCCTACCCGAACCGGACTTACCCGGCCCGATGGCTCGGGCTTATAGGGCCGGGACTCGGACAGAGGCTCAAATCCGAGTCCCGGCCCGATAAGCCCGTCCGATACCCGTCCTAATGTCCGCCCGATTAAAAACCCAGTACATATCTTAAGATCCAACGGCCAAGGTATTGGACATACCTCGGCCGTTGGATCAGAAGGGGCGTCTGGTACAAACCCTAAGACGTCCCTTCAACCCTATAAAAACCCTAATTCCATCCCACTACACACCTTGCCGCCTCCTCTCCTGTCTCTCTCCCTAGTGTCTTTCCTCCTCCCATGAAATCTCAGAGAATACTCCATTAAACCCTAAACTCCATTACCCATTACACTTCTCATCTAATCAACTATTATAAACTTAAGTTCGAAGCATACTGATCTCGCAAGTAGTATTTCTGGTCTCTCTTAACTTCCTTTTCTCTAAAAATGGTTAAAATAATAATAACGAATCCTTTAGGTTGTGTAACCTTGTGACATCTTCTCTTTGGTACGATTCTATATTTTTTGGAGCTACAGTTAATGTTTGATTGGTTGTATGGTCTCCCTCAAAGGTGAAGAAAATTTGATGTAATTTGTTTGTAATTATGTTGAGATTGGAGTTTGTTTATAGATCTCTTTCAGAAAGGTGAGA
This sequence comes from Eschscholzia californica subsp. californica, assembly GCA_002897215.1. Classification (NCBI taxonomy): domain Eukaryota; kingdom Viridiplantae; phylum Streptophyta; class Magnoliopsida; order Ranunculales; family Papaveraceae; genus Eschscholzia; species Eschscholzia californica. The sequence goes on along the minus strand of BEHA01000074.1, from coordinate 239,761 downwards.
AAAACATGATCTAAAATCTTTTGGTTGATGAAGACATGGAACTCTTTTGGTTGATGAAGATGATGTGGCGTTAAAATGCCACATTTGGATACTTTAACTTCGATGAGTTAGTTCGTTTCGGGTTTTAATTCTAATTATTTATGTGTTTTCCCTGGTAGGTAGCTTATTTGGAGTTTGACGTTTGATTTGG
>BEHA01000074.1:216274-236375 GCA_002897215.1 Eschscholzia californica subsp. californica | reverse complement strand
TGGTCATTTTTATGGTCATGATCTTCTGTGCTTTATTCTCATATCTCTTGTTGATCATAGGAGCATTTCTTACTTGTTTTGCTTCTGAGACATGGTTTGTTCCAAGTTTGGGGATGACGACGAGCTCGACGTCAACTTGGAACCTGTTCATACACGAGTCTCGGTAGTAGTATCTCTTACTCCTCCGGCTATGGTAATATCTTTCCATTCTTCTCTTTAAATTAATATGTCTTATCTTTTGGTGAGTATATGGTTGAAACATTGAGGACAATGTTAATTTTAAGTTTGGGGATGGGGTATGACTTTTAGCCATGACCATGGGGTTTCAAAAGACAAGAGAGTTCAATATTCACCAAATTTGAAAATTTTTGGTAGATTTGATATGACTTTAGTGATATGCTTAAGTATGTTGATGCATGTGTTTCAGTTTTGGTGAATGTTATGCATGTTCTTAGTCTTTTTCATGAATGTCAAGTCCTTTAGTGTTTGTTTTCTGATCATATGAGTAGCATCCTAAGGAAGAAGAAACATTTCTGAGGGACCTAGAAGAGTCATTAGTGGAGACTCAAACCCATGTGAGATATTTGAGCCTTTATATTGTTTTCGAGTGTACTCTTCTGCGCTAACTCTGAGTAGAATGAAGAGCTACTCAACCTCGTAACTTTTCAAAGAGCTTAGACGATCTCATGAGCTCAACTTTCTTAGCCACTAGGAGTGACATCAGGATAGCGACCTTACTCTTGTAGCCCACGAAACCCGACAATAGTGTCAACTTTAGGGAAACGGATACTCCACCACCCATTCACATACTACTCCCGAGAATGAAGACTTGGAAAGTATAGAAAGAAGAATGTGAAACAAAGTGAGAATGAAGAAAAAGTTGTTTGTTGAGAATACAAGTGTTAGTGTTCTTGTTTTGTTATGAAAAAAGTAAAAAAAAAGAAAAATATGAAGAAAAAAAATGAAAAAAAAAAAGAAAAAAAAGTGAAAAAAAAAGATTGAGTTTACTTGTTATTTTGTTTGTGTTGTGAATAATAAAGTGTTCAAAGCAAAAGCTAAATTTAGTAGTTGTTTGAGCGTTCTTTTTATTGAAGACGTCGACATTCTCGGGTTGTCATCACTTCCATTTCATTACTTGTATCCGTTGACCTTTAGGAAGCATTGTTAGAGGGTATAGTGGTTGAGAAGGGTGAGTGAACTTCCCCATTCCATTTTAGTGGTTATTTCCATTCTTTAGAGATCATTTCGTTCTAAAACTTGTTATCCTCATTTGTTTTGTATGTGTTGAGTTTCTCTTTATTCCATGCTCACACATTAGAGTGAACTGTATTATCTATTTTTGAGTGATTTCATGTTTAAGAGTGTATGACCGTGAGGCTAAAGTCGAGGCGAAATGTACTAAGATAGGAATCGAAGTTTTGTGACTTTGAACTTAGATGATGCTCATTATGGTTGGACACTTACATTTTAGGATGAAACTACTAGTGAGGAGACTTTTAGCATTTATATGCGTTTATCGATCTTGATTCGCTTGTTTAGCATGATTGAGTGTGTTATTAGTTGTCGTTATCTTATTTACATCGATGTTGAACTCTTTTATGTCTTTGAAATCTTGAATTTTGTGGGTATATTCTCTGGAAACCCTCACGAGACGACACTCGTCCACTAGGGGTAACCTAGGGGTTTAACGGCTTGTTGCATAAGCTAAATGCAACCGGGATTCCTCCGAAAGTGAGTTAGGACTTTACTTTAAGTTTGTTTGCTCGAGGACTAGCAAATTCTAAGTTTGGGGATGTTTGATGTGGCGTTAAAATGCCACATTTGGATACTTTAACTTCGATGAGTTAGTTCATTTCGGGTTTTAATTCTAATTATTTATGTGTTTTCCCTGGTAGGTAGCTTATTTGGAGTTTGACGTTTGATTTGGAATAAAACGGAGCATTTATCACTTTTTCATCTCATGTGGAAGAAATCGATAGGAAAGAGCACCAGGGGTATTTTGGTTATTTTGAGAAAATCAGAGGTTAGATGGGAAGCAGAGTCTATGGTGAACCCAACGGCGAAGACGGAAGTCGAATCGGAGTTGGGACGGAAAAGTTACGGAGGAAAGAAACCGAAGGACATTTTTGTCTTTTCTGAAAATTAGAAGAAGTAGAAACAATTATGCAAGCACCCCTTGGTTACTTAAGGGAGCCCAAAATCCAAAGCCCAAAGGCCCTAGAGTTGAAAGAAAAGAGACAAATGAAGAAACTTGTAGGCACCCCCACCAAGTGACTTGATTTTAGAGAGTATTAGTCTTTGGGGTGCCTTTAGAAAAGAAAGGAGGGAAAATAATAAGCAAAAATCAGGTCATCTTCTACAATTAGGAATGAGGGTTTAGGAGAGAAAAGCTAGAGAGAGAAAGGAAGGGTAGCCGCCGGCCAAAGCTTGGCCGGCACAGCTGAAGTTCGGGACATCAAGTTAGCCGGAACCGAAGCTGCTCGGAACTCCATTGAAGCTGCTCGGGTTCATCACCAGCAATCACGGGAACAGCAGCAGCCGCGGGAAGCACGGGACAGAGGCAGCCACAACTCGGGTTTTTGACGAACATGAAGAACAGGTCGGGAAGCTTAGGCGACTAAAAGACAGCAACTCGGGACCCTAAGGGTTGTGAGCCGGCAACTAGACCGACCTTTTTCCTTGCCGGAACCTTAGTTTTGTTGGCCGAAACTTTCCTCTCTTCGGCCGGATCTTATAGAGCTTTCCGACAACTCTTTTGGCCGGAAAATATTGGGGGTTTTATTTGCCGTGACTTGCTTGTGATTTTCTTGATATTTCCTTCCTATTTGGTTGTTGAAAACTCTAGAGAGAGAGAGCTTGCTTGAAGCTTTCATGGTGGTTTGTTGGAAGGAAGAAGACAACTCTGTTGTTAAGGGGAGGTCAAGTTCTGCTGAGAGGACACCTATTATACACTGTTAAGGGGACCCCTGCATTCTGTTACAGGGAGATCGACAACACTTGAACACTTATATTTCCCGTCGATCTTAGTCTCGCGCCTCATCGGAATAGGGAGATTCTCACCTTAACTCATGTCTTTCTTTATTTTCTTCCCATTTATTATTTGTATCGCCATGTCTAGCTAACTTTTGTATTCGGATACTCGTGATACATGTTTTGATGTGACAAATGAGTTTTAATGATGAAATCTTCCGGGTTTTTAGACCGTTCATGGAGTAGAATCTGAGTTATACAAGAGTTCGTTGACCAATCCAAGTAAATGGGTGAAGTTAACTAACTTTTCATACTTATTGATTATTAGTAATAGTCACTATCGACTTTGTGGATCGAAGTATCCCTCTCATTCGATTCTTGCTCAACTCTTCCCGAATCTCTCACCTTTAGTTTAGTTAGTCTTATTTGTTTATTTATTTGAAATCAATCCAAAAACCCAACTTATTATCTTTTCGTTTTTAGTCTGAGTTAGTGACTGACACTTAAACTGGTGGGTTAGACTTTCTCGATATTCGTATTACCTTCCTATCTTCGTGGATCGATCCCGGTCTTACCGGGTTATTACTTGACGCCCGTATACTTGCGGGTGGAGACCTTTTAGGGTAACCTTTTAGGCCCATCAGAAGACATTAACTATTTTGGTTGGATGAAAACAAAACTCTGTTGATGAAGAATGTTAATACTTTTTATTAATTTTTTTGAAGAACAATATAGTTGTAGATGACATTAACTTTATCATTGGTTTAGATCTTGTTTTATGTTTTGTTGAACTATAGATCTTGGTTGTTGAAGTATTTTTTTTATAATGGGTTGATGTATTTTTGTATAATGGGTTGAGAAGACTCAGATCAATTGCCACCAGATCTTTATTTAGATCTTGATTTGCTTATAGACATATAAATGATCCAATCCTGTAGGTGTTCATAAATTTGGAAATTAGGGGTTTATTTAGACCCTTCAATAATCTAGGGTTTCACAAATAATTAGGTTAATTAATGAAAAAAAATCTTAAAATAACCCGAACCCGTCCGGCCCGAGCCCGTTGGAACCCACTCGGGCAACCGGGGTCGGACGGGCTACGGGTTCCTATAGTGAGTGTTTGGTCCGGCCCGATCCGCCCGACTCCCTATCGCGGGCTCGGCTTATACGAGCCCGATCCGCCCGAGTCCGGCTCATAGTTGCCCGAACCCGTCCGCGCCTGCCCGATTCCCACCCCTACCCTTACCTATTTGGCATGCCAAGCATTTTAATTTCTCTAACCATTTTCGCGTTCAAACAGACCCTTAATTATTTGGCATGCCTTTTGAACCGTTGATCGTTTTGCATCTTCACGTGCCAAAGTAATACGGCTTGATCTTTATATGACCGTTACCAAATGAGTAACCAAATCTTTCAGTTATGGCTTTCTAATATCAAAGTCAATCTGGATAACCATTGGTTCAAAGTCATATTATAAAATTAACAAGGGTTATTTTCCAAATGACCCCCAATTTTGTGACTAGCTTCCTGCCTGGACCTTTACTTTAGCAATAATTTCTGTATGGCCCCATTTTTTCGTTATCTTTAACTTTCCGTTACTCTCTTTCCTCTATCTCATTTTCTCTCTCCACCAAGTCACCTATCACGCCACATCATCATCTTCTCCGGCATAAGTCGCCGACCGGCCAAATTTCCGGCCGACGACCTTCAATATTTTTTTTATTCTCTCTCTCTCTAAAATATTTTTTTTTATTTCCTTTCACCTCTCTCTCTCTAAACTCTGGCGAAGGGGGTTTCTGTTCGCCGGAGGTCTGTCGTGATGAACAGATTAAAACCGTCCCCAATACTCTATTAGGGACGGTTTTTTTGTGTTTGGGACGGTTTTTGGCCGTCCCTAATGGGCCTTTTTTTTTAGTGACCCAAAGTACCCTTAAGGTATCTAAGTACCTTCTTAAGCAGAATCAGATGAGTGAAACTAGGACCTTGCATAAATTGAGCTAGGTAATTGACAGCAAATGCAATATCAGGCCTAGTCATGGTGGCATATTGGAGACCCCCAACCATACTTCTAAAGAATAGGGGGTTATCAATTGGTTCTCCATCAAATTTGGAAGCTCTCTTACCAGAAGAGACTGGAATCACACTAGGTTTGCTATCTAAAAGCTCTGAGTTGTGGAGTAGCTCAGTAATATATTTGGTTTGAGTCAAAATAAGAGAAGATCCATGAGCTATTACCTCTATACGAAAGAAATAGTGAAGAGATCCCAACTGCTTCATTGCAAATTCACATCCAAGAGCACTAACTAGCTTGTGAATCAAATCCATGCTAGACCCAGTTAATATTATATCATCAACATAAAGGAGAAAAATAAGAATCTGTCCATCTGAAGAGAACACAAACATGGAAGTGTCTGAAGAGCTTTTCTTAAAACCCCACTTCTGCAAATAGGAAGCTATTCTAGTAAACCAAGCTCTTGGAGCCTGCTTGAGGCCATATAGAGATTTTTGCAGCAGACACACATAGTCAGATGTTTAGGATCTTCAAAACCAGGTGGTTGCTTCATATAGACAGCTTCATGTAAATCTCCATGAAGGAAGGCATTTGAGACATCAAGTTGCTGAATAGGCCATTGATTTGTGACTGCCAAAGTTAATGTTACTCTTACTGTCTGAATTTTAACCACAGGACTAAAGGTTTCCTGGTAATCAACACCCTCTTGTGGAGTATACCCCTGAGCTACAAGTCTGGCCTTGTACCTCTCTAAAGAACCATCTGAGTTATACTTTACCTTAAACACCCATTTACACCCAAGTATATTCATTGTTGGTAGTTTAGGTGTCAAAACCCATGTATGATTCTGAATCAATGCCTGATATTCTGCCTTCATAGCTTGAACCCAATTCTCATTTTGAGCAGCTATTTTATATGTCTTAGGCTCATGAATAGGGTGTAAAGCAGCAATATAGGAAGTGTGGAGAGCATGGGGTGTAGTAAAATGAGTGACATGATCAGGGATTCCTTTAGGCTTAACTATACCACTTTTGAGTCTTGTTTGCATAGGATGTACATTGGTAATAGGAGGTGACTAACTTGGAGGAGGGACAGAGAGGACCTGCTCACTTGAAGGAGATGCTGCTATAGTGTTGTCACTATAATGTGGAGCTAATGGGGGTGAAGTGGGACTAGCACTTGAAGGTGGAGCTAACTCCTGATCAGTAACTGGGTAGCTATCATGATAGGATGGTATAGATGTTAATGGACTTTGTTGTAAGGGAGGCAATTGGAAAAATTGATATGGGGTATGCTGTTCCTGAGGAATTTGAGTGGAAAGTTCTGTTCTTACAGCAAAAGGGAAGCAAGTCTCATCAAAAATCACATGTCTGGAGACATACTCCTTGCCAGAGGAGAAGTCAAGACATCTATACCCTTTATGTATAGTGCTATAGCCTATAAACACACACTCAACTGATCTAGGACTCAGTTTATCACTTTTCACATCCCCCAAATAGGGATAACACATAGAACCAAACACTTTAAGCATGGAATAGTCTGGAGTTTGGCCAAAAAGTACTTCATAGGGAGTAAGATATGAGAGTACCTTTGTTGGGGTCCTGTTGATTAGATATGTTGTGGTATCATACGCATGAAACCAAAAGTATTTTGGCATAGATGCCTTAATCAACAGTGTGTTTCCTACTGAAGTGATCTGCCTGTTCTTCCTCTCAGCTGCACCATTTTGCTCTGGAGTGTAAGGACATGAGCTCCTGAATAGGATACCACACTTTTCCAAATGATCTCTAAAATCACCTTTTGCTAACTCAGATGCTCCATCACTTTGGAAGCTTTTGATGGGTACTGACAGAAGTTTTTCATAATGTCTTTGAAAGGACTGAAAACACCTCACACTGTCTGATCTAAGCTGCATAGGATATATCCAAAAAAATTTACTGTAGTCATCCATGAACAGTATATAGTACCTTATGCCTGACTTAGTGGTGACAGGTGATGGTCCCCATATGTCACAATGGATTAACTCATGAGGACCAGTAGTTGAACTCTCTGAGGAGGCAAATGGCAACTTGTGACTTTTGCTCAGCTGACAGGAAGAGCATAATGTCATAAAATCCCTTGAGCTTAGTTTAATTCTCTTATCTCTTTCCAAGCTCATTATAATCTTTTTGGATGGGTGTCCAAGCCTCTCATGCCAAGTCTTGGCAGATGCTGTGACCAAAAAGGCTTCTTTCATATGTTCTTGTGTGCTAGCATATGGACTAATAGTGAAATCAATGCTATACAACTTGTTTACCATAGGTCCATCAGCAAGCACTTCTTTTGACCATAAGTCTCTCACAAGAAAATCCCAAGGCAGAAATTCAACACTACAAAAATTTTCTTTGGTAAATTTAGAGATGGAAAGGAGATTCTTTTGGATTGAGGGTACATGAAGTACCTTTTTAACTTTGAAAGAGGCTGTACCAGCAGTAACATTTGCTTGGCATGTGCTAGAGATAGGGAGAGACTTGCCATCTCCTATCATAACACCACTTGTTCCTTTGTAGGGAAAACATTCAGCGAGATTGCCTTTGGTGTGTGTCATATGGCTGCTTGCACCTGTGTCAGCAATCCATTTCTTATCATCTCCCTTATGACTTGATATATGTGCTTCCTCATGAGTAAGTTCTTGGGTTTCATCACTATAGTCAACAAGAATTGGTTCTTGAGTTTCATCACTATAGTGATAATGAGCTTGCTCATCCTCCTCATGTTGGTGCTCAGGAGATCCTTCTTCATCTTCTTCTAGCTCTTGTAGGTGTAAATTTGCAGAATTTTTCTGTGGTAACCTACTTGAAGAAGAAGAGTCTGAAAAATCTTTAAACCTCATTCTACATTGTCTAGCAGTGTGCCCCCATTTATAACATATACCACAAGGTATTGTAGTATAATCAAAGAAGGTGTTTTTTGGTTGTGAAATTGGTTGCCTCTGATTAGGTTTATACTGAATTCTTTGTTGATATCCATCAGAACCCTGATTTTGATTTGGATTCCTAGGGTTATTAAAAGGAGATTTCATAGCAACTCTTGGTTGATATCTTTTTACAAAGTATGATTCATTTTCTTCACTTATATCTTGTTCCTTCAACCAATGCTCATGGTGAGTTAACCTACTCCTTAGTTCTCCAAAACTTAGGGCTCCATCTCTATTTGGGATTGTAATTACAAATTGAGAATACTCTTTTCCCAATCCTTGAAGAGTTATTCTAGCTAATTCAGCTTCACTAACCCTATCATTTACTGCCACTAAGGAATCAGCAAGATTCTTGATCATGCATAAATATTGGGAAATTGAGAGATTTCCCTTCTTAATAGTTTGAAGTTATGTCTAAGTGATGCTTTATTGGCTTCAAATTCTTGAAGATAGATTTGTTCAAGATATCTCCATATATCTCTAGCAGTTTTCAAGCCGAGAATGTCAGAAGCAATAGATTGACTTATAGTGGCTTTAATGCAAGACTTGACAAAACTATCATTCTTCCTCCATTGAAGATAGGCAGGATTTACAGTATCCCTACCTTCTATCACAACCAATTGTGGGGGTTCTTCATAAGTTCCATTAATATAACAGATTAAATCATTGCCTATTAATGCATTTTCAATCTGATCTTTCCAGATCAAGAAATTCGAACCATCTAACTTTATAGAAATCAAATTTGTAATATTAGCATTGTACGAAACCTGACCTGTGTTTAGTTTCATATGATGAACTGGTGGATTGTTGATAATTCCTGGATTATCCATTTGAAGAGATGAATTCCCTGATTCTCTGGTTCAGAAGAATATCTTTCGAAATTGTGTTTGAGAAGATTGAATACTCCGATTCCCTGATGACGGAAGTTTCAACTCCTTTGTTTCTATCGGTCTCGTCCCAATTTAGGTTTTCTAAAATCAATTTTGATCTGAAACTCTCAGGGCTCTGGTACCATGTAAGAAAGAGAGAAATCGTATTTCATTAATCTTTCCTTAGTTTCTCAATACAAGTATTACTCCTTATATACACAAAGATTGAATTAGCTAGAAGAACTATAGAGAGAGAAAGTTAGTTATAGAGTTGTTAGTTTGTTAATCTCAGATTAACTAACACTAACTAATCTCTATGAACCACACATGTTAATAGCACGTGTAACAGAGGTGCCTATAGACACTGACTTAGGTAGTTAATTCTGTTACTCCTCCTTCCTTCCTTTCTCCTTTAGCTGTTGCATCACTCAAGCACTCTTCAACCTCCTTATGAGTGTCTTCCTTCTTACAACATTGATAAGCCTAATCCACTTCTTGTTAGGAAATTTATGCCCAAGTATCCACGCTAAAAGAGTTGCAAAAACCTCAATTAAATAAAAGTAATAAATATTCTTGTATTGGCCGTAAGGTGCAAAAACACGGGCAGGGCCAACTCCTCAGCATACCATGGTGCTACTAAACATTTTATGCTCGGTTGGACATGTCCATGGACTCCCCATTGGAAGCTTATCTGGATAACAAATGTTCTTCACATTGGCTAAAAGCCACCACACAGTACAAAGACTCGTCGAAAATGAGCCCACAACCTGAGCGAAGAATAATGACCTCGGAGGAATCTTTCATGTAAGGCCAATCTTAAGTTCAGAAACTATCGCCATGATTGTATTTGCGGTACACCAACTATAACTTCTAAAAGCCAAGTTTGCCAGAGGGTAACCAGGATACAATGAACCCATAATTAATTCTGAAAAACTGTAAATGTCAATGCCTCCCTGCAAATATACAACCAAATAACTTTTCTTACGAATAACTACAAAAAGACGGATTAAAAGAACAACAACAAGATATCAGAAGTATTCTACATAACTAGATGAAATACGTACTTGGCCAGTAGTAGCAGCGATAACACCCGTAGGTAGAGTTAGAACAAAAGGCACAAAGTATCCCAATAGAACTTCCCAGTATGGGATTTGAAAATCGGTACCCAAGTAGATTTAATTAATAATAGCAAGAGAAATCATGGGCATTAGGATCATGTAAAACCACCATTGTGGAATGGGTTTGTATGATTTCTTTACCTTTCAATGCCTTTTTGAATGTGACCCAAGTCTCTTTGCCATGGTAAAGGATGAAGTAAGTTATGGAAGCTGTTTCAGCTGCAAACCCAAATCCATATGAATATATGAGGAAGATACTCATACAAATAATCGAGTAGTTATCGTAAGCTTGTTGGTTAAGGGTTAAATCTTTGTTTACAATGCAGGAGACATTGTATTCTTGTCCATTTGCATCATAGAGACTGCTAGAAAAGAACGGAAACCGCTTGGCATTGTAGACATTAGTCCAATATGATATAGGAACGATTATATATATGAGTAGTATGAAACCGACCATTGTATTTACAACCGAAAACATTGGAATGACTGAGGGATTTCCTAAGAAACCAGTTATGACATTCCAGTCAAGTGAGAAGGATCCAATGCCAAGAGTCTTGGCCCAAGACCATGAAAACCAGAACCAATTTGTAGGCAAAAATCGAATTTTTCCAAATCAAGCAAACAATTGAAATAGTGCCAATAGAAGGGAAGAAATGGTTTGGGGTGATATGGTAGGCAAAGCTTGAGACTGCTACAATAATAAAAAATTGTCTTCCTTTTAGTTGTCTTTTAACCCGCGGAGTGTCAGCTTCGTGCAACAACCTACATTACGAAAATGTCCTTTACATTCGATAGGAGAGAATGAAAGAGAGAGCAAAAGTTAGTGTGAGATAGAGAGAGGGACCTGTAAAGAGAGACATCAAAAAGAGTTAAAGGCCACCACATATAAAAAAGAATGTACATCCACATTAGAAGTGTACTTCTCCCACAAGTAAAAAAAAAAAAAGTAAAAAACGGATTCACCAAGGACCTACTTTTATTGTTGTTGAAAAAAACTAATCAGAAAATAATGGAACGCATAAAAATCAAAACACTTACCTGAATAGTTTGAGTGTTAAATTCACGATTATATAATAATCGGAGATATAAATATAAAGTAATGACACGATATTTAACGTAGTTCGGTCGGATACTCAAGAACTACATCTACGGAGAAATTACTTCATTATTAATAATCACCACACACAATTGTATGTGGGGTTGATCGGTTACATAACTCGATGATTTGAACTCTATAACCCAACTCATATATATAGAGTGATTCGGGTTATCTAGTTTCTTAAGTTTCCTAACTAAACTTAGAAAAAAATACAATATTTATCTAAATATAATTATAAGAGATATCTATCTTCTGTATCTTCAGATATCTTGGACTCTTCTTTATTGCCGGATCTCTTCATCATCTCGATCCGTCTCATATATTCTAGTATATCTTTCAATATCTTCCATGTATTGTATATTAGTAGTCACCATATATAATATATCTTCCATATCTCAATAAGTCAAAAGTATTTAATTGTCGAGAAGATTAAATCGCATCTGCTAAAAAGCTTATACTATTTACGAAGGTTCGTCTGCTTTTAGAACATTGAAGTACCATCAAAACTCTGAAAAGATGGTCGTTGTATCCTGAAGGTATACACCTACAAGTTGGATGCCTGAAATGCTGAATAAAAAGCCACTCATTGTAATCTAGATATATGTAGGAGCCATTGCTTAGTAGAAGATAATGTAAGAAGATATGCCCGCTCATTTATTTCATTAAGTAATGTATAACAGTAGAGTAGCTTCTTTATATGTCTTACATATTTTATAAAAGAACTAGTTAGAGACAGCTCCTTTTTCATAGACTAGCACGACAAGTAATAATTCCCCCTCTCATCTTATTCTTACATAAATTAAAGACATAAAATAATAAGATAACCCATGCTACATCACAACTGAAACAAACACAATACGTTATAAGCAATGGCGTGAGATACATTGTAACCTGTCTTCATCAAGGGAGATCACTGAACATGGGGCAACATTCTCTCTTGCGATAGCAGCAGGGTGGCTCTTCCATGTTCATGTCAGGGCTAACACGGCCCATGGCCATGATCAGAACTAACATGAAAACAGCAAGGAACAGGAACAGAACCGGAATCAACTTCTTGTTGACCATCACTGCCATAATCAAGGGTCTAGCTAGAGAGAAACTGCAAATATCTCAGTGATGGACGTTTCAGAACAAAAATATATTTCTCTCTATTGGAATGAATTTAGCAAATATATAAATGTTGGTGGGGTTAGGATGACCAGTGGATAGTTAATGCAAAATACAGAACACGAAGGTAGGAGTAGGTGTTAATAATTTTTCCTTTAATAAATTCTAGAAGTGGTTAAGACTTTTTAATATCAGGAAATTGGGCCCAATTTCCTGATTCTTTTGATTAAAAAGACAACTCATCTTTTTAAAGAGCTACGCCCCAAATAACTTTTCAAATTGCTCTTGGAGGACAATCTTGTGGGCACTCACATTTTTAAGGTCAGAAAGTTGTTTTCTACCAACAAAAAAGCCAAACGAGCATGGGGGATTGGACGATTTTTCTAAGCTGATTCTATAAGGACGAAAACGATTTCCTGATTTTTGATCATCAATCTATTGTAGGTTTTTGCGGTTGGCTCTCTTTAATTGTTGTTTGAAGATGATTTTGAAGGTTTTGAGTTAGTTTTTTGTGAAGAATTCTAGAGAGAGAAAGTTGCAATTTCTAAGTTTTTAATCTTTGAGATTGAAGTAATTTTTTTGCGGTGTTCGTTATGATGTTTTGATGTTTATGTTCGAACTTATTTGTTGGATTTATATGGAAGTTGTGGAAGTATAGTTGATGCAAGGAATGTGATTGATAAAATGCTTGAAAGAGATGTTGTTTGGAATGTAATGTTAGTTGGTAATACGAGATTTGGATTGGTTGAAATAGCTATAAAGTCGTTTGATGAAATGACTGTGAGAAATGTTTGTTCTTGGACAATCATGATAAATGCTTATGTTCAAATTGAAAATTTCAAGCTTTGGAAGTTTTTCAAAGAAATATAAAAGGATGGTGTCAGAGCTCTGCAAGGTGTTTGCAAGGCTATGCAAGGTGTTTGCAAGGCTTTGTAAGGTGTATGTAAGGTGTCTAGAAGGCTATGCAAAATGTTTGCAAGGCTCTGCAACGTGTCTGCATGGTTATGCAAGGTGTTTGCAAAAGCCTTCTAAGCTCTAGCAAAGCTTTGGAAAATTTTCTCATGATTGATCAAAATCACTTGAAATAACCATGAACTCTATTCACGTCATGTTCGTCTTCTTTTTACCGGGGTTCGGGGGCGGAGCCCCCATTTTTTTTTTTAAGAAATGTATATGTATCTGTATATTATAATTGTTGTTGACCTTCTTTTTACGTGGGTTCCGCCCCCGTTTTATTGAAGAAATTTTCATAGAAATTCATACAAAAATATAGAACTTTAGAATTTATTAAAAAAAAGTGAATAAAAATGTAACTTTAAGAATTTGACATTTATATTGTAAATGTTGTTGACGTTCTTTTTACGGGAGTTCGGCGACGGAACCTCCTTTTTCTTGAAGAAATTTTCAAAGCAAGTCAAACCAAAAAAAATGTGTAACTTTACAATTTGTAACTTTGTAAGACATTGCAAGTATTTTGCAAGGTATGCAAGGTGTTTGCAAAGCACTGCAATTACTTTGCAAGGCACTGCAAGGAGTTTGCAATCCATTCAAAATATGCAAAAACAATATAGAAATATAAATACAGAAGCATTGTTCAAAATGCAAGGTGTTCGCAAGGCTCTGCAAAGTGTTTGCAAAAGCCTTCCAAGCTTTAACAAGGCTTTGGACACTTTTTTTAAGATTGATCAAAGTCACTTGAAATAATCATGAACTCTATGCACATCATGTTCGTCTCCGTTTTACGGGCGTAAGGGGGCGGAGGCCCATTTTTTTGAAGAAATTTTCCAAGAAATTAATAAAATAAAATGTGTATCTTTATATTATAATTTTTGTTGACCTTCTTTTTACGGGAGTGGAGCCCCTGTTTTTTTGGAGAAATTAGTACACGAAATATGTAACTTTGTAAGACACTCCAAGTACTTTGCAAGACATTGCAAGGTGTTTGCAAGACTCTGTAAGGTGTTTGCAAGGCACTGCAATCACTTTGCAAGACACTGCAATCACTTTACAAGGCACTGCAATCACTTTGCAAGGCACCGCAATCACTATGCAAGGCACTACAATCACTTTGCAAGGCACTGTAAGGAGTTTGCACCAAAATCTGTACAGATAAATATCAAAATAAAAATACACAAACATTGTTCAAAATGTTATTACCTTAAATACTTTCAATATCACAACCAATCAACAAACTATTAACAAATATACTAATTCATTCATCAAAATGTTCATATCCAAGAGACAAGCTCAGACTTTTTACTTTTTTTCACCAACAGTATTTCCCATCAGAAATTCTATCAACAACCAACTTTTCTCTAAGTTTTGTCATCTCAGATGGTGTGATCTGCATTCCTTCAATATCACCACCTATCGTAGTATTTGAAATGAACTAGCACAATAGACTCTGTAAAGAAAAGACAAGTCATTAAGTTGATAGTAATAAAAAACATTACTTGCTGTAGTAAAAAAAAAATGATGATTTATACTTACGAAAATTCTAATTGTTGTGGACAGTTTACTTGCATTTGCGTTATTCGTGGAGGAGGTTTTGGACGCGAATTGTTGCTTTTATAAGAAAAAAAAAGACAGGCATCTACAACATTTATCTACAATATAAAAAATAAATACTTAGTTTGCATGGAGTTTTCAAGACTCTATGATCACTTTGCAAGACTTTGCAAAGACTCTGCATGGATTTTGCAAGGCTTTGCATGGAGCTTTGACTTGCATTTAGTGTGCAATCTATTTAAAACCTATTGTAATGACAAACATGAAAACAAAAGACAAACATCAAGGGTTGAAATTTACGAATCCCTTTGCATAAGTGAAGAATTTCTTAGGCTTTCTCTTACGATTCTCGTTGTTTGACATCATAGAGTTCAAGTGATGCCATTTCTGCTTTACTTATACTGTCCATCAAAAGAATTTTATGATTAGACAAGAGATGATAAATCTTACAAAGATATTATAAGATTGTCTAATTATAGAACATAAATTAAACTTAACATGGTGTTTGCAAGGCTTTGCAAGACAGTGCAAGGTGTTTGCAAGGTAGTGCAAGGTGTCTACAAGGAAGTGCAAAGTGTTTGGAAGCTAGTGCAAGCTCATTGAAGCATTTCGTCGAGCATGTCTTGTGCATCATTTAAACGACCCGATTTCAGCAAAACCTGAACAAAAGCCTTGCGAAATACTTAAATAGCATCATAATCAACATAAACACAACCAGTTTCAACTTGGTTTTGACTTTCCTGAACTCTATTCTTACTCCCAAATACTACATCTTTTACACGCAATTTTGAAAAATCAACATGAGTTCGAAATTTTACTATATCAAGACCTCAAGTGAAAACAATTAACATCAATAATGTTCTTCATAAATTCATGTATGGAAATTTTAGAATGTCTCAAGTGATTTTCACTTAATAAGTGCGGGCCGGCAATTTTAGGCTGTTTGATTTTTCACTTAATAAGTGAATATCACTTGTAAGTGGGGTCAAAGTAAGTGCAAAAAAGTAAGCTCCAACTTGGAGCTTATTTTTTTGCACTTACTTTCTTAGTGCTAAAAAAGACATTTTTATCCTTCTCCGAATATAATAATTACCAATGTAATTATAACTAAAAAGAAAATCTTAAACAATTGACAAGTAAAAAAAATCTTTTTATGACTTTAGCGATGACTCTTTTCCTTCTTCACTCATCCTTCACCTAAGTTTTTCTCCTAATTTTTTTCGCATCTCTTCCGTCATTAATCACGGAACCACCCAAACTCCATGACACAACGTAAGTTTTTTCTCGTTCATAATTCTTAATTATTTGAGGTTGATATTTTCAACACAAAGTATTTATAAACCGTAATTATCTTGTATCCAAACTCGCGAGCATAATGAATTAGCATGAAATGCTAAAATGTAAATACTTTAAGGTCATAATAGACAATTTCTCATTTTTATGACATTTAAAATTAACATAGAAACAAAAATCAAACGCTTAGAAATGATGGAAAACAAACGCCATAGCACTTACAAGTGATATCATTTACTAAGTGATAATCATTTAGTAAGTGCTAAAAAATCAAACACTTAGTAAAGGAAAAAGAGAGAGAAAGTGTAATTTATTATACTAGGGTTAGATTGGTCTTTTCACTGAAATAGAAAATTACATAATTGCCACCACGGAAGTGAAGCCTAAAAAATTTTAATGAATCTTTTTTAACCAAACTCATAATTTCTTAGGGAGTTTTGGCCAAGTTCCTGTTTTCAATTTGGTAGTGAAGGACTTCAAATTGCACCACCTTTTTTTTTGTTAAAAGAAATTGCACCACCTTGTATTTGTTTCTTGTTTTTTTATTTTGCATATTCTATAATTCTTACCACGAAAAGGAAACAATATTTGTAATTTTGATAACCTTTTCAGTTTTCGCAATTAATGTCTTAGTCCGATAAGAAATTCTAAGAAAACTCACAATTATTTATCTTTTGTCGTTGATAATGATAGTGGAATTTGTTGAGCATAACATACAATAATTTCTAATTTATAAATTTCATTGGAACTTGTGCGTATGAAAAAGTTATATGAATATAGAGTTAATAAATAAATTAATAAAAGAGTAAATTTTTACTGTTTATCTTATTTTTATAGTCAAGTTATTCAGATCTTTTTATTATATATTGTTTAAAATATTTTGGGTTAGAAAATGTTCTATGAAGGGCCTTTATTAAAATTTGGCACTGGACCTCCAGAATCCCAGGCACGGCCCTGGTCGATCAAACATGAAAAAAACGAACTCAATTAACCAAATCAAACAAGAAAAAAGAAGAATGGAAGTTAAAATATGAAGTCCATTCTCAAATATTATAGATTTTATTACCTAAATAATATATTCCTAGTTTACTATCCACAAGTAATGATTGTTAATCTATAATATTATACTAGGGTATATCCCGTGTCCTAAGGCACGAACAGTTGTATCAATCAAATTTGGCGAAATTTTGACCCATTGCTTTTACACAGCTGTCCCAGACTGTTGTTCTAGTCGCTCTCCCCAAACATGTCACCCGCATTTTCATATTTATTATTGTTATATTCTGGATATCCTAACTTTTTTTTTGGTATGCTACTTATTATTGTTTATTTTTTTCTTAAATTAGTTATTTCATTGAACGACTAAATTTTCTATTTACACATCTATATTTTGTTTTAAACATTTATGGACTCTTGCAAAAGTTTATCTGTAACCTCATGTGCATTTCTTTCTTTCCAAAACTCAGATGTTGTAGAACTTTCACCACTTTTGGCTTTATCTCTAGCCTCCTTGCTTGCTTTTCTTCCAAGTGGCCTTTGTTGGGTTGTAGAGGGAGATTCTTGGTCTTGGTCCAAAGAAGGTTTTCTTTTGGTTGGACGAAGATTGAGATAAGTTTGATGACTATTTGGGATGGTCTTTCAAAATTTTATAATAATGTTCAAACTTAAACGTTTTTCTGCCATTGTTTTGTTTAAACAATTCATATGTGGACTTCAACTGCAAAATATAAAATTTTAAGTTTGTGATTTGGTAAAAGAATAAAAAATAATTTTGTACAAAATAAAAAATGTAATATCAAGAGTAATTCCCCGATCATTATCCTTTTCTCAGCTTTTTGGGTTCCTTTGCAACAATGCCAAATGACCACAAAACTTCGAGCGTTGCTTGTTAATCTCGCTCCACGACATTCAAGACCCTTCGGAGCACGATTTGGTTTGTACGCTCGTTGAAGTGTTCGACAATCTTGTTCCAAAAAGTACTCGTTCTTTGATCATTTCCAATAATCGCATCAGTGGCACTATGTAAATAAGTATTAACGAGCACATTATCATCTACATGACTATAACGCTTAACGAAAACCGATGAGTTCGACGTTTCATTAAAAATCAAAAGTTTCTTCGACCTCATCATTCAATAAACCAACATCCCCACAATTACTCATCATGTCTAAAAAGCTTTCATTATTATTAAATCCGGAGTTTGGACTATCCATTGAAGAGAGAAATAGAGAAAATAAAGAGATATATAAATGATAGAGAGAAAGCGAGATAAAATTTAGATAGAGAGATGGATATAATTTTTTGAGAGAGAGGTACTGAAGTGTATTGGGGTGGATCCACCGGGGATAGAATTAGGGGATCCACTTCTGGGAGTCCCCAACGGTAAAGTTTGGGGGTTGGGATCCCAAAAGAGTTGGACTCCCAGGCCCACCGGGAGCCCAGCCCCAGACTTCCGGGTTGGAGGCAGAGGGGGCTGGGCCTCCCAAATTTGAATTCCGAACCCTAGCCCCCAACTTTGCAAGTGCCCTTACATGTTTTTTTTACCAAGTTTAGGCTTTAAATCCCGTATATTTTTTCATTTTACACCTACTCCTAAAAGAATTGCATCAACTATGACAAAGTAAAAGAAACTTTTTACAAAATTAGCATACGTGCATGCCTAGCTATCTTCACATGGAACTAGAAGCTGGATGCTGTACATATTTTCATGTTTTTAGCTATGCAAGATTAAAGCTCTTACTTCCACTTTCATTTTAGTTGACCCACAGACTCAAATAATTACAAGTTTTTTTTTTTTTTGTTAAGGATAAATATATTAAGAACTAAGCATTCAGAGTGGCATTACAATACATATGTAAAAGAAAATAGGGAATACAACTCCACATTTTTGATCTCTCCTTCCTTCGAGCCCATTTAGCGAGTTTGTCCGCATGAGAATTTGCATTTCTATTTGTGTGACTAAATTTAACCTGTTGGATATCACGCTTGATGTTTCTTATACTGCGAATATGCGCCAAAGATTGCCATTGCACTTGATGCCTGGGGTTGTTAAGGTGTTTGATCAAGTTGATGTTGTCGCTTTCAATTATGACCTGCATGTGGTTATTTTCTTTTATCCAAATAAGACTGTTGAGAATGGCTAATGCCTCACTTTCTTCACTGTTCCTGGCTCTAGCCGTATGCACGCTAGCAAATACAAATTTCGATTGAGAGTCATGTACTATGAAACTGGTACCGATGAGTTGTTCAACATTCACAAAAGATGCATCAACGTTTATTTTAATGAAAGGATGGGGAGGGGGTTGCCATCTGGCTACAGTCGCAGGTCGAGCCTTTAACTGAGCAGGATTAAT
Source organism: Eschscholzia californica subsp. californica (assembly GCA_002897215.1). Classification (NCBI taxonomy): domain Eukaryota; kingdom Viridiplantae; phylum Streptophyta; class Magnoliopsida; order Ranunculales; family Papaveraceae; genus Eschscholzia; species Eschscholzia californica. Next base: position 217,091 of record BEHA01000074.1, on the reverse strand, counting down.
CCTGGGAAAATTTTTAATAAGATCTAAAATATTGTTAACATTGTATAAGGTTTGTTGAAAGCAGTGATTACAAGTTGGTTATCGTTGTCACAAGTTAACAAAGTTCCAAAAGCAAAACCATTTTTGACACCAATAATAAATTGAGTCCACGTGAAATAAAGACAAAAAATAGCATTGCACGGCAACTTTTGTACCAAAAAAAATTGAATGTGTGTGTGCTCTGTTTCATTTTTTTATTACAACTAATAAGGTGCAATTTATATCGTGAATAAATAAATGAATTCAATGAATCTAATAATTACGATTGTTGTTGTAGATATTTTGAATTTTATAAAGACTTTTGAAGTAATGACATGAAACTTACATTTGTTTTGTATGCAGGGCCGTGGCTGGCAATTGAGAGGCCCAGTGCCAATTTTTTTAATCAGGACCCATGTAAAAAAGGTATATGCATGGAATCGTTATATAATCGACCTAATATTTTTTCATTTTCTTATTTGTTGAGATTATTGTTTCCTCCAAGCATTTTATAGAATCTAGAAAAAAAAAATTAAATTTCCAAATAAAAATGTAACATCTATGTTTTTCATTCACTTGCATGAAAGTAATTGGATGAGAAGATTAAGTTTTTTCACTAAAAGAAATGACAAGATTAAACTCTTACTTTTTCCACGAGGAGTATCCAAAATTAGAGTTTATTTTGTGTTTCGCTACAAAAACTAAAATTAACCATTGTGGGTTTCGAACCCTGGTTGCCTTGGTATAACTCTCCCTCCTCATCCACTAGGGGGGGGGGGGGGGGGGGGGGGGAAAAAAA
>BEHA01000074.1:176101-203159 GCA_002897215.1 Eschscholzia californica subsp. californica | reverse complement strand
TAGAGTTAATTCCTATATGGCCCCCTACTTTGTGACCAGCTTCCTTTATGGCCCCCTTTTTTTCGTAAATTCAAATATGACCCCCTATTTTCAGATAAATGTCATTACTACCCTTCTTAATTCTAAATTTCAAACAATAAAAAAAAATTATTTCCACCTCACCCCTCTCTCCCTACACACCTCATCTCTCCCTACACCTCACCCCTCTCTCTCTCTCTCTCCAATTCACCTCTCTCTCCTACTCACCCCTTTCTTCTCCGGCAAGGTGGCCGGCCGGAAAATTTTCCGGCCGGCCACCTTCAAACTTAAAAAAAAAAAAAAAAAATTTCTCTCTCCTCTCTCTCTCTAAATTTTTTTTTTTTTTTTAAAAAATCTCACCACTCTCTCTCTCTCTAAAACTCCGGCGAAGGGGGTTTCCCTTCGCCGGAGATCTGTTCACGAACAGAGCTGCTGTTCGTGAACAGATCTACTGTTCACGAACAGAGATCTGTTCGTGAACAGGTCTCTGTTCACGAACAGAGATCTGTTCGTGAACAGGTCTCTGTTCACGAACAGAGAGCTGTTCGTGAACAGCAGCTCTGTTCACGAACAGCAGCTCTGTTCGTGAACAGATCTGCTGTTCACGAACAGAGAGCTGTTCGTGAACAGCAACTCTGTTCACGAACAACAGCTCTGTTCGTGAACAGAGATGTTCACGAACAGAGCTGCTGTTCGTGAACAGTAGCTCTGTTCACGAACAGATCTGTTCGTGAACAGTAGCTCTGTTCACGAACAGATCTGTTCGTGAACAGCAGGTCTGTTCACGAACAGATCTGTTCGTGAACAGATCTCCGGCGAAGGGAAACCCCCTTCGCCGGAGTTTTAGAGAGAGAGAGAGAGTGGTGAGATTTTAAAAAAAAAAAAAAAAAAATTTAGAGAGAGAGAGGAGAGAGAAAATTTTTTTTTTTTTTTTTAGTTTGAAGGTGGCCGGCCGGAAAATTTTCCGGCCGGCCACCTTGCCGGAGAAGAAAGGGGTGAGTAGGAGAGAGAGAGTTGGAGAGAGAGAGAGGTGAATTGGAGAGAGAGAGAGAGAGAGAGGGGTGAGGTGTAGGGAGAGATGAGGTGTAGGGAGAGATGAGGTGGAGAGAGAGGGGTGAGGTGGAAATAATTTTTTTTTATTATTTTAAATTTAGAATTAAGAAGGGTAGTAATGACATTTATCTGAAAATAGGGGGCCATATTTGAATTTACGAAAAAAAGGGGGCCATAAAGGAAGCTGGTCACAAAGTAGGGGGCCATATAGGAATTAACTCATTTTTTTATGATCAAATGTTTACATTTTTGTTTCTGAAACAGATCTGAACTAGTTTATGAGTCAGATCTGTTTGATCAGACAGATTGATTTCAACCATAGATCTGTGTGATCAAACAGTTTTGCGATCTGTTTCAGAAACAAGAAGTGTATCATATGTAGTTGTAATTTTTTTTTGACGATCAAGTGTTCACATGTTAGTTTCTGAAACAGATCTGAACTCGTTTATGAGTCAGATCTATTTGATCAGACAGATCGATGTCAACCATTGATCTGTTTGATCAAACAGATTTGTGATCTGTTTTAGAAATAATGAATGTATCATGTTGATATAGTTGTAATGTGATCATGATGTAAGATGGATGATGCAAATTAGTGGAAATTTTAATCTTTTTTTTTCTTTCTGAAACAGATCATATTTGTGGGAGTCTGATCAGACAGATTTTACCATTGAGCTGTTTGATCAAAAAAATCAGAGATCTGTTTCAGAAAGAGTATGTAGTTAGTTGATAAAGTAGTATGGTCTTACAATCGATCACTTGTCATTCTGTTTTGGAAAATTGTTTTTACAAAATTGATCTCTTGTATAAAACATATCTTACCTGATTAAAAAAAATTGTTTTCTTTTCTAAACCAGGACTGTCATTGGATAATTGGATTCTGAGATCACTTGTCATTCTGTTTTAAGGATGCTTGTTTAAACACTTAGAAGTACCAGATTGATGAAGACCGGTGGCCAAGGATTATTCTGTTTTCCAACAAAAGAACCGGGTCATGTGATCTTACAATTGTGGAAACTTCTCTGTTGTTCGAACATAGTAACCAAAATGGGTGATTCAAGGAAGCTGGTCTGAAATTGGATGTTGGAACAAAGATGGACTTCCCTATAAACCAATGATGAAGTTAGTTGTCTAAGTACTATAGAAATGAACTCAGCCTTTAGAATGACATTTCTATGTTGGCTGTGGTTCTAACTTAGGTTGATTTGACGGAGATTCAAAGTGGTGATGATGGAGACTTAGCTCCTGCTGGTACTGTTGGTCCTCTAATCCTGGTTCATTTGCGCCTGCTGGTTCTCCTGCAGTTGAAGTGGATTTGCCAACTGAAAAATCAACCTGTACGAGAGACAGAACATTTGAGGTTTGGGAGTTTTATACTTTTGTAGATATTCCAGATCCTAAAAATGAAGGCCAAATAATTAAAATAGCCAAATGCATTTTTTGTGGTGTTATGAAAGATTCCAAATCGTCCAATGGGACAACTTATCATAAGAGGCACACCCAAATATGTGCGAAGAAGTTGAAAATTGACATGTCACAGACAAAATTGTCTCAAAATCAAAACAGTGGAAAGTTGGCCTCATTTCAGTTTAGTCAAGTGAGAGCTCGGAAAAATACGATCAAACTCATAATCCGTATTTTGAGTTTTATGTGACAGACTCATTTCATCCTGGTTTCAAATCTTTTTCTAGGGGAACAGCTAGAAATGATATTATAAAAATTTTTAAAGAAGAAAAGGATGCACTTAGAAATTCTCTACTTAATGCTCCTGGCCGAATTGCTCTCACATCTGATATCTAGTCTTTGAATCAGAAATTGAGTTATATGTCTATCACTGCACATTGTATTGATGAGAGTTGGTGTATTCAAAAGAGAATCATCTCTTATATTCTTTTAGACAATTTTCATACCGGGGAACACATTGCTAATGTTTTGCACGACAAATTAACCAATGACTGGATGATTTCCGGTAAAGTGTTTTCCCTCTCTATGGATAATGCCAGTGCCAATACAGTATTTGTTTCTCGTTTGATTGAGTTAATACCTCATTTACTGTTGAGAGGTGAATTATTCCATGTTCGATGTTGCTGTCACATGTTGATCTTGTTGTTCGGGATGGTTTCAAAGTCCCTCAGTTGATAGAAATGCTTATACGGTTGAAGGGAAACCTCGAATATATTTCCGTATCAGAAACGCGGAATGCACAATTTCGAACGCATTGTGAAGGGTTGGGTTTTTCTCCCAAAAAATTACAGTTAGACGTTAAACATCGGTGGAATTCAACTTACCTTATGCTGAAAAGTGCTTTGCCATTTTAAGATCCGATAAATTCTTTTTTATCTGATAGATCTCTTCCGTCTGTTTTATCGAGTTATGAGTGGCAACACGCCAATTTGTTGTACAAGTTCTTGAAGCCTTTTAATGAAGCAACAAATTTCTTTTCGGGTGTTGAGTATGTAACTTTGAATTCTGTCTTGGAGTATTTGGTTGATATTGGAATGGTATTTTTTAATAGTCGAAATGATCCGTTGTTTGTTGAAATTATTAATTCCATGGAAGCCAAATTTTGCAAGTATTAGGGTGAAACACCAGTTTTGTTTGGAATTTCATGTATTTTGGATCCAAGAAATAAAATGAAAATTGATATGCTATTGGCCGAGCTTGATAATTGTTTTGATAATTCAGCTAATGTTATAAATTGTTCTACTTCTCAAGCCTTCACGATGATCAGTAAATTACGCGAATTATTTTCTGCGTATACGGATAATTTGAATGTCCCTACTTCTGTCCCTTCATCATCTGTTGATGTTCCATTTGAGACAGATGACTCGTCAAGACGAGGTGCTTTTTGAAGAAGTATTAAGAGAGCCCGGAGGGACCCTTTGGCTACTGCTTGGGAAGAAATATCTAGATATGAGTCTGAGCCTGATCCTTCAATCGATAATATTGAGAAATTTGATGTTTTGAGTTGGTGGAGTGAGAACGAGAAAAGGTATCCATTTTTATCCTGGATAGCACGTGATGATCTTGCGGTCTCGGTTTCGACTGTTGCATCTGAGTCTGCTTTCTCTTTAGGTAAGAGAAGTTTAGGTGATTATAGGAGCAGTCTTACTCCGGAGATGTTAGAATGTTGTGTATGTCTTAAAGATTGGTGGAAACATCAACTTAATGTTACTTTGATGGAGTTTGATCCGTTAAACGACGGATTTCCTGAAGCAGTTCCTAACACGTATCAAGTTCAATCACTCGATTAATGAAGGAGAGAGATGTAACTTTTTGTTATTATTTAGGACCTTTTGGTAATTATGTACTTTTTTGTTATTATTATGGACCTTTTGATAATTATGTACTTTTGTTGAAAATATACATATATGAAATGTTATTTTAAGTAATTATTAGTTTTTATATTAGAAATTTGTTTTTTAAATATTTTTTAAGTAAAAACACCCGAGCCCGTTCGACCCGAGCCCGTCCGACCCGAGCCCGATGGAGCCCGCTCGGGCAGCCGGGCTACGGGCCCTGAATTGGTGAATTCCGCCCGGCCCGATCCGCCCGGCACCTTGGCGCGAGCTAGGCATACCCGTGCCCGAGCCCAGCTATACTATGCCCGCACCCGTCCGAGCCCGCCCGATTCCCACCCCTAGTTTGGACCATATATAGGTTGAATTGCTATTTTCATACAACAAGAGGGTAAAAATATCATTTTCACAATATAAAGATGAAAAATGTCATTTTTATAATAAAATGTAGAATTTCAATTTGATACTTCAAGATGATAAAAATGTTATTTGACAACGTAAAGATAAAAGTTAAGGGTAAAGTTGACAACTGGTAGTCCAGTTTGTTGTGCATCTACTCCACGGTAAGAATGTCCTAGGTTCGTTCCCCTGGAAGCGCAAAATCAGAATTGTTGAATTTGGGTGTAAATAAAGCAGTTTCGTTTGGCATTAGGTAAGTTCTGTCATGTTTAAATTTGGCATTTATCGCCCTTATCACATCCCAAAGATAAATTAAATGTCATTTTGGTATAGAAGGGTGTTATTTGTACAATATGGGAAATAAGAGGAAAAAATACCAAGGGAGATTTTATAGGCAATGCCCAAAGCTGTTAAAGGCAATCTCGCTAAAGGCAATATCGAGTTTGGTTAAAGACAATGCGTGTTTAAAAGGCAATGCCTCAACAAATGTTTGACCTAACAACCTCATCGTCCGACCACCGATCTTGACTGTTTATTTATTCTTTCTTCATCTTTTTTTTTTATTCACATCTTTCTCTAATCGCCCGACGACAAGGTACTGTTAAATTGGATACTCCAACCTCAAGCCACACTTCACTCACATATCAATGATATTGTTGTTCACGTTGATAAGCTAATAAAAAGTTCAACAATTAAAAGTTCAGAAAGTTCTCTTTTCATATCTAAATATGCTTTGTTGTACTTATTAGTTTTCTAATATGCTTTTGTTAAACTTTTCTTTCATTTAATCTAGTTTGTATTTACAGCAAATACGAATATGGTGTGTACCTCAAATACACTTTCTCTGTCCATGTTGTTCCTTCTTTGGAGTTTAGTTTTCTAATAGATAGAGATGAGAGGGAACAAGAAGAAGGAAGATGAGGAGAAGAAGATGAAGGAGGAACGAGAAAGATGAAGGAGGATGAAGAAGGAAGAAGAGAGAGAAAAAAAAAACAGCCATAAAAATAGCATTGCCTTTAACCAAAATTGGTCATTATGAATTGACTAAGTCAATTTTGCAAGATACATTGCCTTTAACAATAAAGGGCATTGCCTATAAAACTTCCCAAATACCAACTATAGAACATAACAAAGAATGTAACTTTGACAATGTAAAAATGACATTATGACCAAGTTAGAATAAAAATGTCTTTTTATGACATAAAAGATAAAATGTTATTTGAAGTCAAAGGAGTTTGAGAATTCCAAACCACACCGGAGTTTTGCAAAAAAGACCTTCTCCTCCCCTCTGTCGTTACTAGGGATGTCAACAGGGCGGGTTGGGACGGTTCATACCCTTCCCAATTCCGTCCTGTTAGCAAACGGATTTTATCATTACTGTCCCAATAATTAATCGGGGTGGATATTCAAATTACCATACCCGCCCCAATTAAAATGCTAAACCATTACCGCCCCGTCCCGCCCCGTTTAATATAACATGAGTCGGGTCGACTCGAGTTCAAACAAAATATTTTGTGTTTGAATTCATAAAAGTTATTTTAGTTTGAAGTAACATAACAATCGTCAACAAAATTTTATAAGACTTTAAGTTTATCAATCATAAACACTATAACTACTTAAATAATATAAAACATAACATAGTTAAATTGATAATATAAGATTAAAGTTTTAGAAACATAACCTCAAATAAAACACATATTTAATATATATCGGACTAATCGGTTCGGGGCGGAGTTTACTATCTAATACCAAACCCGCCCCGAACCCGATTTTTTTTAACTTCACACTAAACCCGAACCGTTTAATAAACGGGTCGGTAAAACCCGTTCCATTAGGGACGGGTTTGGAAAAAAAAAACGCCAGTTCAGACCAAATTGCCACCCCCCTAGTCGTTACAGGTAAATAGCGAAGGAAGAGATAGAGATAAATATATATACATATTTAAAGGATCGTAAAGAGAAAAAAATGGGAGTTTCGAGAAAATAAAAAGAATTCATCCAAAATTTGGAAGCCCTAGACTTTTTTTTTTCGGCAAATCACACATCCTTTTTTATATATAATTGTTATTTCAAATTCGTTCAAGAATTAAAATAATCTAAGAACTATTTATTATTTCCGTTTTTGATATTTTTTTTTTTGATGAAATTCCGTTTTTGATATTGTTATCCAAAACATTTTACTGCATTACATCAGTGAAGAAATATGCAAAAATTGTGAATGAAAAATTTTCAATTAAGCCAAAAACAATAATTTTCAACTCAGTCAGGTAGAAATATGTAACTCCTCGACAACCTTTGGTTGGAGCGATACGAAGCTGGCTTCCACGATTTGGGTGTAAGGGTTTGGGACACGTAATCATACCCTTGAAAGTATGCTGACCTTTCATAAAAAAGAATATATGTAACTCCATTGTACCAAAAGATTCTGTCTAACAAAACATAGAGATCCCGACTCTAAACTCAAGTCTAGAAGAAACAAGTGGCTCACAAATGAGAACTTGAGAATCCAACCACCTTGTGTTAGAGAACAACTGGACAACCATCCACAATAATACCAGAGGCGGTGGGGCAAGTAGCAAGAGGACAATGATCATCCCAATCCAAACCCCACCAATTCAACCCATATATACCTTCCATACCGAGGGTTAAAGATGCTAGGAGAGCCACAAATGCAGCACCTGCAGAGAGGCCATTACACAAATGGTAATTGTACTTGGTCCACCATCCTCTGTATTTCCTAAACACAATCAAGTTAAAAATGAAGGCAACAGAGAACCAAGACCAGAAGTGTATTGCAGCAATCGGAGGTGAGAACTGAACTGAGCAAAAAATTAAAGGAACATTAATCAATCTAACCCATTTCTTCTCCGGGAACAAACGCCCAAATAACCAAGCTAGCACAGTAGCAAACATTCCCACAAGTGCGAAATAGTACATATTCGAGTATTGTCCATAAGGTGCAAAAACATGTGTTGGGCCAACGCCTCCCCAAATCATGGAACTACTAAACATTCTGTGCTCACTGGGACAAGTCCAGGGGCTCCCTATTGGAAGCTTCTTTTGGTCACAAATGTTTTCCACACTAGTCAGAAGCCACCACACTGTAATAAGGCTCGTCGAATATGAGATGAATGAGCCCACAATCTGATGAATTCGACACCACAAAAGAAATGCATGAGTTTATTCCTGATATGAGCTAGTTATCTCTTCCACGGTGTGAATAAATAGATAAAACCTAACTATTTGTTTGGGTACCTGAACAATGAACAATGACTTCGGAGGAATCTTCATGTAATGCCCGATCTTAAGTTCCGGAGTTATAGTCATGGTGGAACCTAAGGTGCAGAAACAATAACATCTAAAGACCAAGTTAGCAAGAGGATAGCCTGGATATAACGAACCAATAATTAACTGTGAAAACCCATATAAATCAATTCCCCCCTGTATTCAAATGACAAATACAACTGATTAGCTTTAATGGTCACTTGGGGAAACTACAAAAGAACGTAGATAGCGATTCCAACCATTGTCTATAAACAAGTTATAATACATACTTGGCCTGTGGTAGCAGCAATGACACCAGTTGGGAGTGTCAGAATGAATGGGAAAAAGTATCCTAGTAGAATTCCCCAGTATGGGAGCTGAAAATCTGTCCCAAAGTAGATCGAATTGATTAAAGCAAGAGCAATCATAGGAATCACGATCGTGTAAAACCACCATTGCGGAATGGGTTTGTATAATTTCTTCATTAGCCTATTGTGCACATCATTATATTGGTCTCTACCTTTTAATGCCTTCTTGAATATAACCCAACTTTCTCTACATACAACATCATATGATAAAGTAGCCAGTTACACTACAGCATAGAGTAAAAGAACTAATCAAGGAGAAAGTAAATTTCTATTACCTTGAATGGTAAATCATGAAGTAAGTCAGAGTAGCTGTTTCTGATGCAAACCTAAACCCAAACGAACAGATAAGGTATATGCTCATATAAATGACTGAGTAGCTGTCATAAGCTTGTTGATTAAGAGTCAAGTCTTCATTAACAATTCGGGAGACATTATAAGTTTGTCCATTGGAATCAAATAGATCAGTAGACAAGAAAGGGAACCTCTTGGCGTTGTACAAATTAGTCCAATATGAGATAGGTACTATTACATATGCGAACAATACAAAGCCAACCATTGTATTTACAACGGAGAACAATGGAATAACTAAGGGATTTGGTAGGAAACCAGTTATAACATTCCAGTCGAACGAGAAGGAACCAATACCAAGACCATGAAGACCAGAACCAATTTGTTGGGCCGTGACAGAATCTTTCCAAATCCAACACAAAAATGAAAGAGTACTAATAGAGGGAAAGAAATAGTTGGGGATTATATGATAAGAGAAGCTTGATACAGCTATTATAATGAAAAACTGCAATCCTTTTAGTTGTCTTTTTGCTCTTGGAGTGTCTACTTCATGCAATAACCTACATAAATAAAATGTTAGTTACAGTGAAAGACAAACATCTACATCTACATATATATGCATAAAAGGACGGAAATTTCTATTATCAGGGTTCACATTCATTATATATATATATATATATACACATGCGTATAGACACACACATATTCATATTTATTATAGGGGAAGAGAGAGGGACCTGTAAAGAGAGACATCAAGAAGGGTAGAAGGCCACCACATATAAGGGGAACTGACAAGGAACTTCATGAATATTCCAGCAAATCCATAACCAACCATCTATTTTAAGACAGTAGATCAACAAAAGCAGTCAATCTACACGGCAAACATTTTTACTGGAAATGAAGTATATGATACAACTTACTATGTTTACCATTTTCTGAAAGTTCGGTTTGATATATATATCAAAAGAATGGTATAGTACAGAGGTTCTCACTTCTCAGTAGTTTAAAGGTATTCCCAAGTAGCAAACACCGACAGGCAAGAACAAAAAAACACAACGCTAAGCATCCTCCTTAGCGCCCCAAATCAATTAAAAAAACAGATAGTATAATTGTCACCATTCTTCCCAGATTGTATAATTTTTAAGAAAATACATCATACATGTAGAAGTGCGTTTCAAAACTTTATAGAAGAAAAAAAAAATTGTCTTTCAAAGTGAAATGTATGTGCAACAAAATAAAGTTTTATTTCATGGATATTGTTGTTAATGTTTGATGGTGAACTTATTCAACCGACTGATGTGATTGAGATGTTGTTTATCATTACATATACTCAGAATTGCCGCCAACAGTTGCTGTGTAGATTATAACTCGTATTGATATGTTGCTTGAACAAATTTTACAATGTGGTCTCCCACATGCTCATGCGTTTGTTGTGAGTTAGAGCATTTCCAATGAACCACTCAATCTTAGACAATGTGAGTGCCGCATAGGATTTTTAGAGTTTTTCGTAAAAGCTCTTTCACTGCAACACTCAATTTGGATATGTAAGATGAGTTGGAGGTAGTTAAATAGAGATATCTCAAGAGGACACTCTAGGAATAAAGCGTCCTCTTTGAGATATCTCTAATGGTCCAACTCATCAATATTTGAATTTCAACCAATAGAAATCAAGTCTTCTATATTTTACAAATATAACTATGTCACATAAGTACAAAGAACAAGTTTAGAATTTATGATCTCCATTTTCGCCACCTAGGAGTGAAAATCTTAATTGAAGCTTGACACATAAGACAAATAGAAATTTTCTTGAGTTTTGCGTTGGAGATGCTCTTAACACATTGAACAAGTTCGATGCCTGACCTTGATCATAACTTTCGATACAAAGGAAATTCTCGCTGTTTGAGTTCAACGAAAACACATAACAAGTTCTTAAGGAATTTATGATCAAATCAGACCCTTCGTAAAACTCCTGACGTGGTTGAGTTTTATGTAAGAAGAGGACGAAAGAATCTTGAGGGGATTGAGTCCTTGGTCAATGCATGCTGTCATATTCTGAACAAGGAGAAGTGGTAGGACTCGGTATAAAAAAGAACCTCTAAGGAGGACGTAGGTCCTAACCAGAGTAGGCTTCACTTTATTTGTGTGGCATACTTCATAAGCTCTCTACAAAGAGTAATCATATCAATAAAGGCTACCTATGTAAAGACAAGCTAGAAACACTTAATCACTTGCTTGTGCAGTGCAAGGTGGCAGGTACTGGTTGGGGCTTCTTCTGGAGAAGCTCTTGATGTTGCTGGAGTTTGCCAAAAAATGTGGAAGTCTGCTGAAATAAGGCAATAAACTTGGAAATTGATCCCAAGTGAACTTATCCTGGGCATGGGAAAAGGAACCATGAGATCTTCAAAGTTTGTTTCAATGGCAGTCCTCGAGTTAATCTTTTTACGTCTTTTGGTCATTGAACCCAGTCGATCAAGATTTTGGAAATCTATGCTCATCGATTAAGGGAACATAGGTTTCTTCTTTTGTATTTTTTTCGTTCAAAATCAAAAAAAGCATATCTGCAGTAGCCCAAGCCCAATATTCTGAGAGCACTCCATACCCCGTTGGCATCCTAAGCAGTTGCACCAGGTTTGCCTAGAGATAAAACTGGACTGGTCCACACCGATGTGAGCTCTAATTGTCAAAGTTTTTTTTTCTTTATATTTTTCATCGATCCGAAGTTCTCCAAGGCGACTAATCTACTGGTTCTTTTAAGGAACTTACCTAAATTAAATTTTAGAGTAATTCTTTGTTATTAAATCTACATTCACGCAAGGCCCCAAAAGTAACTAAGAATTACTTATGAGATTGAAAATAATATATGTAAGTAAAAATTTTGGCTAATCATTTTGTTATTAACAACGTCAAAGATTCATAATTCTATCTAGGGATATTTTGAAGAAGGGATAGAAAATGTTCCAAGGGGTGACTTTGAAGCAGAGATTTAATAGTTTTTTTTAGTAAGGGACATTGAGGGACAATCAATTGGCTGTCGTAAACAAACGAGAAACTAATTGTCGCAATCATTAGTCGCTTTACTTTTCATTTTATTATTAACGTTTGTTAGGAATATCTAATTTTATTATTCTTTTCATTTTATTTTTAAGAAAATATTTGAATGTTTTTTCTTTTATGTTTTTAATTTTCATTTGCCTTCTAACTTTTTAATTAAAATCAGTTTAGTTTTAGTTGTACTTTAGTATTAATTTAATTTCATTACGGTTTTATTTTATTGTACTTATTTATTTCTTTATTTTATTATTTTGTTTGTTTATTATTATTTATTCTTTATTTTTGCTTAGTAAACCAATGGATCTCAATAAAATTTTAGCCTTTAGCGGGAGAGTTGACCGTAAAGACATAACGATTGTTACTCTCTTGTTAATTTATAAGTTTTGTAACGGTCATCACACTTGACCGTTAGTCAATGCCCAAACTCAAAAAGTTATCAAATCGTTCTCCAAAGTCATCACCTGCAACCTTTCTTGGCCCCTTTTACAAAATCTAAGCAGTACGACTCGGTCGAGTCAGGCGAGTTACTCAGGACTCGGCTCGAACTCGGACATACACTGAGCTGAGCCTCACCGAGTTCCCGAGTCTAGGGTTAGCCCGAGTGACTTGGGTGGCTCGAGTATGACTCGGGTGACTCGAGTATGACTCGGGTGACTCGAGTATGACTCTGGTCTGACTCGGTTATGATTGTTTTTCCTTTATTTGTCAAATGTGAATGTTGTTTTTGATATTCTATTTATTTAGTTTTATACTTTAGTTACTACAATAGAAAAATAGTCTAGTAAGTCTACGAGTTTTTGGTTCTACTTAATAGTTATTACTATAAGAGCTATTAGAGTACGAGGCTACTAGAGTGCTATTTAGTTGTTCTTAACTCTACTAGTAATTTAGTGTTGATTTTTGAAGGTTTAACTTGATTCTATTATGAATTATCATGTTAATCATATTCTATACATAATTAGTAACTACTTATGCGTAGTAAACACTAGACAAAAGAAAAGGGCAGCTATGGGCAACAAACTCATGAAACAGGAAGCTGAAATATTGACTAGGGCCGACTCGGTTGACTCGGAGTCGGACCTTGGTCGAGCCGAGTCTGAGTCCGAGTCGTACTGCTTACTACAAAATATCACTTAAAATTTTTTATCACATGTTGAGCCTCAAGTGGTGAAACTATGATTGTTTGTATAATATCATGCATAATAATGTTGGAAGCAGGTCTTTCTTAGAGGTTACAAACAATATGTGACGTGAGAGTATATATTACACACAATATTTTGTTGAAATTTTGTCGTAGTCCTTATTTTAGTCTCCCCTGAATCCACCACTGACGAGAGCTTTATGCAATGAGTTTACCTCATAATAACTCTTGGATGGAGTGTTAAACTGACTATTATTAGTGCTTGATTATGCTATAATTAACGACTAAGGTTTCTGACCAGTATGGATCACAAGATTTATAGAAATGAATGAAATCAATTATAATGTCAAATAAAAGAAACTAAGTAAGACTTTTAACACTCCAAACAAGAAGGCGCTATGAAGAAAAAGTCGGGATTAATCCCCGAGTACTCCACGACTACTCCTCAGTCCCCATCTTGCCGACTAGAGGCCAAAACCCTAGTCCTGTGGAATTCCGACTAAATCCCCGACTCGGTCCGACTAGGACCGAGTCGACTAGTCAGGCCAGGCGGGATTAATTAGCTGGCCTTTTTTTTCTTTTGCTCAAATCGACAAAGGTGGTTTAGGATTTGCTCATTCGGCTTCTTCACCCTTCCTCTCAACTCCAAACATCATTCTAACTAGATTGAAGTAATTTTGAAGTTTCTTCCTCTCCAGACAAGATTCCAAGTTTTTCTCTCTATCTTCTCAATTCTTTTTAGAACCCAGATTCTACTATTATTCTCTAAAAACTCAAATAAATGTTAGTTTTTGTGTTTTATACTTCATTAATGTTGTAGAACTTGTTGATAATTAGATGTCTTCTTCTTAGGGATAAACTTTTAGTGTTTATACTTCAGGAAAGCCCAAATACTTATATTTATACCAATATATAATTATATATACAAAATAGACTATATATTTATATTCTACGACTAGTCCCGTGTAAATACGACTAGTAGCGACTAAGCCTAGTCCTGAGTCCGCCGACTAGTCCCTCTTGCCGATTTTTCCAATATAGAGAAGGCGTCTGATGTTATAAGAGAAGAGGCACACTCCCAGCTGCCACCACTTAGCTTACATCAACTAGAGTATGATCTACACAAGCTTGTGTTGGCTTAAGTTAATTGCAAAATTCTAGAAGTTTAGATTGAAGGATTGTTCATAGTAACAGTTTTGATTTATGCTCAATCATTTCAATGGTGTTTATCAAACCACTGGCAATCTTCTGCCAGATATTTTCAAAGAGCATAACGGTTCACTAGAATATATTTATCCTAAAATAAACACAACACCTTTCAGTACTAAAACCAAAGATTTAAAGGGGAAAGTAAAGCTATATATCCCTAAGACTTTAGTTCCATCATAGAAAAACTAAACTTCAAATGAATCCATAACCCCAAGAATCACTTGTACAAATTTCTAAATACCAAAAATATACAGCAGTAGTTGTAAATTAGTGTAAGGAAATGAATGGGGCACTCACCTGTGTAGTTTGAATTAACACGAATGATGCCCAGAAGCTTATATTATTGCGGTAGAAAGCCTTTGTTATCTTAATAATGAGCAGGGCAAACGGGTTATCCATGCCTGATCCAGCAAGTATATTCAAAAGAACATGCTCTTTAATATTGAAAGGGCCTGGGTTCATGGAAAAAGACCAATTTATGATTGGTATCCTTATGGTTTTTGCAGGAAGTATCGCTGCCATTAACTTTCCAGATACAAGAGTGAGGATTGTGAAACAAGAAGTGTCGATGGTAATGGGATTTTGACGGAAACCCAAGAACTGCGAGATAAAAGATAAAGACATGCACGTAACTGGACCAAGTAACCATGTTCGAAATGTTAGGACTGGCAAAGTTGTATCATCGGTGACTGGAACTGTTAGCCTTACTTCCTCAATTGGATTGTCATTCATTTCTTCATCATCATCTGCAGATTGGCACGTCTAGTTCGTTTAAAAGTTCATAAAGGTATAAAACGCTTGAATGCAGGTCATTTGACATCATTCTGATTTTCATAATCATATTGGATGTCCTAGAAAAGTTAACAGGTGAAAACTTCTCAAAATTGAACTCGTATGTGTGAGCACTAAGTTCTTCTAACATTTGCCCTAAAAAAATTTCATTCAGAAAATGTTGAATTTGGCCAATTACTTGTAGCAATTCTATAAACAATACTTATACCATTTTAAACTCAATCACTTTCTATTATTCACCAATCCAACTAAACAGTTTAAGGTTTCCTGTTTCTGACAGAAACAATTTAAGATTCATACATAATGAAGAATCAAGCGTGAGAATATAACTATGAATATTTGGAGAGCCCTGAGAGAGAGAGATACCTGGTTTCCCCTTGTCCTCCATGAACTTGAAAATGTTTATGATAATGACAAACTGAAAATGTTAAAATCCCTAAAAATAACTTCTCTTAATCCCTTACGATTTAATTGGCAACGAACTACTCCTATATCCATGTCATAATTTGAGTTAAGGGGTATGCCCTCCGGCGAGAAACAAGAAAAATTCTGATGAGAAAATTTTTGAAGAAATTCCATAATGATCTTAGGGTAGCAAATTTTCAGTTGGTGTCTAATTTGGGTGAGTATTTGTTTTGTTCACAGAGAAATCGTAAATGGGTGAAAGAGCGAAATAGCAACACCTAAGATCTAGGGACTCTCTCCTTTTGGCCGTTGCAAAAAAAAAAAATATGTAACACCCGTTCCTTCGTATGGCCCCCTTGTTCCCCCTTGTTTTGACTCAGAGATCTTTTGATCCCTTATTTTGTTACTAATAGTGCTTCTGATCCCAAGGACATAAATGAAAAGGTAAGAAAAAATGGGGTGAATCATGTTTGATCGTTAGTAATAGCCAGATGATCACATATTCGAAGTTAAAAGAGAATAACTGTTAATTTGATAATTTCATTATTCGAATAATATTTACCGAGACACTTAAAAAGAATGTTGGAGTTAATTATGTTGTGGTGGAACATGTCTGATCCGTTGTTGCTTGTGGTGGTAGTTCACATTTTGTGGTAGACTGTTTCACTTTTTTTAAAACTTAGAAGGGTTATTTCCCTAACAGCCCTAATTTTGTGACCAGCTTCCTGCCTAACCCTTAACTTTATCAAAAATTCTCAGATGGCCTCTTTTTTCAGTTACCGTTAGAACGCCGTTAACCAGTCATCAACTCTCTCCTACATCATGGAGATCAAAGAAAAACCAGGTTCTCTCCCTCTCAGTCTTTATACACACACATACTCATATATATCTATATAATAAAACAGAAGGTGAAACGATGACTGTGACAAACATCCTATCTAATAAAGGATATTGTCTAGATGCCCTTCCCAATTTAAAATATAGTTCTTCGTAGAAATAAAATAACTTATTTAAAAACAAATAACTATGTCTTTCTTAGAAATAAAATAACTAATTTAAGAAAAAAAAACAAAAGATATTGCAAGAGTTAAAAAAAGAAATTGAAATCTCTCTTAATAAAATAATAACTAATTTAAAAAAAGAAAACAAAAGAAAATAAACAATAAGTAAAATACCAAAAAATTAAGGTATCCACAATATAGCAATAATAAATATGAAAAATCGTCAAATTTGATTTGTACAACGGTTTGTGCCCTAGGGCACGGGATATACCCTAGTATATATATATATTCTCTAACAAGTATTGTTACTTTGCAGATGGTGAGGATGAAATCAATGACTCACCAATTGAGCAAGTCAGGCTAACAGTTCCCATAACAGATGATCCAACATTACCAAGCCTAACAGTTCGAACATGGATAATAGGCCCATCTATATGCGTTTGCCTAGCCGTTTCTCGCAATCGTCGGCACTTCGTCAAAGCCCTATCTTTATCGATTATTCATGTTTCACAATCCTCACCCTTGAATGTGGAAAGCTAATGGCTGCAACTCTTCCTACAAGGCCCATAAGAGTACCAATCATAAATTGGACATTTTCGATGAACCCAGGACCATTCGATATTAAAGAGCATATTGTGTTGAATATACTTGCGTCTTCAGGTGGCAAGGGTCCATTTGTTCTACTCATTGTTACCATAAGCAAGGCTTTATTTCACAAAACTATAAGTTTTTTGGCGTTGTTTGTGTTATGTCAAACCACTCAGGTTAGTGATCGAAATCACTTTCTTTACAAACTGTAAGAGAGAAGGACTATTACCAGATGAATAAAGAAGCACAAGGGTCTTCAACAATATTAGAAATGAAGAAAGGACTCAATGTGAAAGTGTATGGTATTATCGGTTTTATAGGCACTCCTTCAAGTGTGTGGCCTGTACGTGTACTGATTAGGAGATATTGATAGTTAATGTTAGTTAGTAACAGATTAGGTTATTGTTAGTTAATCTGTTACTCTAACCTCCTTATTCTCTCTCTAGTTTTCACTCTCTCTCTCTCTCTCTTTATACTCTATAAGAAGAAGAGAGCTTGTACTAATATCATATATGAGAGGTTAATAAGATACTTCTCATTTCTTTTATGGTAAAGGAGCCATAGAGTTTTTTTTTTTGTGATCATTGAATTCAAGAAAACCAATTGGGAAAAGATAAACGAGCGAATCGAAATTACATCTTCTATGATCATAGAATCAGAGATCTAATTTTCGACTGAATTGAAAACAATTGAATCTTCTGTTATCAAGAATCAGAGATTCAATCTCTTCCTCAACCTACTTGTAAATCAGAAAAAGAGTTGAGGCTTCTGCGATCGACGACGAATCAGGGTTTCTAACTCTTTCCTTATGACGACCCCACCGACACAACAACTAGACCCTAATTCAGGTCAGCTCTCTCATAATGCCAATATTACTAGTTTGATTTCTGCTAGACTAGATGGATCTAATTTTCTAGTTTAGAAGGATCAAATTGAAAATGCTTTAATTGGGAATGATCTGATATGCTATATAGATGGTACATATATTGAACCCCCTCAATTAATTGTTGTTGATGGTAGAGATGTGGTAAATCCAACATACCTTCAATAGCGAAAAAATGATAGTTTTGTTAAATCCTTTGTTAAAGCCACCATTACTGATGTGTTCAAAAAGGGTACACCCGCAAGTATACGGGCGTCAAGTAGTAAAACCTGATAAGACTAGGATCGAATCCTCAGGGACTAAGTATAATCTATTCTAAAACTTGTATCTATGGTAATTTCCTCTTTTAAAGATAGTCTTCAAGGTAAAATAACATAGAAACAATAAAAAGTTGATAATCGGGAAACTTATGAGAAGGGAGAATCTAGGGTTTCAGGATCCACTTTAGCAAATATGACATCTAACTTATGCAATTCTGATCTTCTTATTATATAACTCAAGGAAGAATAACCAACCTCGGATGATTTTGACTTTTCAGAACACTTACTTTAAAACTTTCAATTTCGATACGTAAAATCACGGGTACTCTAACTATTAGATATCAAACGTAAGCATGAAACATTAAAGACCTAAAGCCTAAATATGAAACATCAAACATAAGTATAACTAATGAAAGGGGTTATCGTGAAAGATACACGAAGAAATCAAAGTATTTAAGTACTTAAAAGAGATTAAGTCAGAAAATCACATAAAAAACTAAAGCTTAACCTTAACCCTAGATCGGGAAAGTTAGTTACTCATGATGGATGAGAGCATAATAATGATTAAAGATAAGAAAAATAATAACATTAAAGAAAGAAAAATAATCGGAGAAGAAAACACCTGTGCAGCCAAACTGACCCTTAGGGAAAATAGTTTTCTCGTTTTCTCGGAAAATACTTCTCTGTGGGAAAATTGTTTTCCTCAACTGATTTCTCTCTCTCTACTGTTTTCTCTTTCTTTCTCACTATAACCTTTCTCTTTCTCTCTCTAAAATAATACTATAACTCTCTCTCTCTCTAACCAAAACAGTAAAGAAAGAAGAAGAAAGAAAAGATTTAAAAGCTTGATTGTATTAATTCAAAATCTCTCTCTCTCTACAGTATCTTTCTCTCTCTCTCTTAACTCTTTCAATCTAATCTTCTCTCTCTCACAAAGAGAAGAATAAAGAAGAAGAAGAAGAAGAAGAAGAAGAAGAAGAAGAAGAAGAAGAAGAAGAAGAAGAAGAAGAAGAAGAAGAAGAAGAAGAAGAAGAAGAAACAGAAACAACTCTTAAACTCTTTCCCTCTCTCTCTCGGTTTTAAGCTTTAATGGTGAGGGATATCCTTCTCTTTTTATTTCTTCTCCTTTATATAAGTTTGATGAGTCGGCTTCTTTGTGTCTCTCTTTCCTTTTTCTTCATCGAGTCAGTTAATTCCTTCAGTCGGTCTCGGTTTTAAAGTTTAGTAACTTTCGATTTTTTTGAAACAGAGAAGAGGAAGGAAGAAGATGATGGCGGTTTAAAGCTAGGTGTACTCCTGCTATAACCGAATGTGGCCCGCTTCATTTCTGGTTCATCCGATTATTTCCTGGATGCGCGCCACGTGTCCCTCTTGACTCTTGGTCCATTGAAATTGACCCGAACTTTGACTCGCTCTATTTTCCTCATCCGGACTCCGATTTGACTTCTGTTTTCGCCTACGGGTTTGTCTTGGACTCTACTTTCTATCCAAACACTAATCTCGAACATGAAATCAGAATCAACAAATGACCAAAATACCCCTAGTCTGCATTTTCTCCGACTCATATCCGTTTTGCACACATAACTCTGAAAAAAGGTACCTGAGTAGAAAAAGGAGTAATTCATGAGAGTAACTGCTCTAGATAGACTAACTTGTCCAGATTAAGAGACTCAGATGGGACATTTTCATATCTCATCAATTACTCATTCAATCGCTTCAGATATTTTAGGTTTAAAGACTGCTAGAGTTATCTGGACCTATCTTGGGTTAGTATTTCTTCAAGAATTTGAGGCAAAGAAATCATCTTTGAGAAATAAACTCCAAAATATAAAGAAGGGGTTAGCTTCAGTCTCTGAATATTTAAGTAAGATCAAACATTTGGCTGACTCTCTTGTAGCAGTTAATGATCAGGTAAGTGATTCTGAGCTGTCAAGAATAGCACTCCAGGGTCTTGGCAAAGAGTATTCTCAGTTTGTCATTACTATTCAAAACAGAGAGGGTATTTTCAACTTTGCTGAACTAAGAAGTAGACTAATTCATCATGAACATTGGCTAAAAGAGTAGGAGACCAATGATGAGGGAGAAGCCTATTTTGTGAAGAGATTTCCATCTAGAGGTATGGGTAGGTCCTCTTTTTCTTCCCAAAGAAAAGTAAATCAAAATCAAGTTCTTGATTCTGGTTCAAGATTTCAACCCAAGCAAGCTTTTCCTCAAAATAAGAATAATTTCTTTGGTTACATCGTCATTCCTTGTGGTATCTGCTATAAATGGGGCCATACAGCTCGACAGTGTCGTATGAGGTTTAAAGACTGTTCCCAACCATCTTCCTCATCCACCAAGCCTCCCTCTAGGAACTTTGCACACTTGCATCTACAAGAGTTGGGAGAAGAGGAAGAAGATGAGGATGAATATGTGATGGAAACCCAAGACATAGAGGATGAGCAAGCTCATCTTGGAGCTGAGATAACACAGTACAAGACTGAAGAGACTCATTTGACTTGTGCTACTAATAAGGTTGATAAATGGATAGCAGACACAGGAGCTACAAGTCATATGACACACTCCAAAATAAATCTTCAGGCTAGTACACCCTATAATGGTGAAAATTGAGTTATGGTAGGGAACGGGAACTGCCTAGATATTAGCAATACTGGCAAAAGCTACTGTGCTAGCTGGTGAACACTCCTTTTAGCTCAAGAAGGTATTCCATGTTCCCACTATAAAAAAGAACCTGCTTTCTATCTCCAAATTCACAAAGGAAAACTTTTGCAGTGTTGAATTTTTACCTTGGGGTTTTCTTATCAAAGACCTATGGTCCAAAGAGGTCCTTGCAAATCGACCTATGGTCAATAATTTGTATAGCACAGATTTCACTATGAGCTTACATCCTGGTCTCCATGCATAAAGAGGTTTCTGAAGAAATGTATGTTGTTGGTGCTTCAGCCAAGGTCTGGCACAATAGACTTGGTCACCCTTCAAAAGATATTATCCTAGCTTTGGAAAGAGAACAAAAAGTTCATCTCTCTTCGAAGGGGTTGGATAATATATGCTCTTCCTGCCGATTTGGGAAAAGTCAGAAGCTTCCCTTTTCCCTATCAACCAGCACCACATCTGAACCACTTCAACTGATCCACTATGACATATGGGGACCATCTCCTGTCACCATTAAGTCAGGTATCAAATATTACATCATTTTTATGGATGACTTCTACAGATTCTTTTGGATTTACCCTTTGAAGCAAAGATCAGATAGCTTGAGTTGCTTCCAATACTTCCAAAGACATTATGAAAGGACGTTCTCTCTCTCTCTCTCTCTCTCTCTATCAAGAGCTTCCAAAGTGATGGAGCATTAGAATTGGCAAAAGGAGATTTTCAGGCTCATCTTAGCAAATGTGGTATTTTGTTCAGAAGTTCATGTCCCTATACCCCATAACAAAATGGGAAGGCAGAAAGAAAGAATAGATACATCACCTCTGTGGGAAATACTTTGCTCTACCAAGCTTCCATGCTTAAGCAATTTTAGTTCCATGCCTATGCTACTACCACCTATCTCATTAACAGGACACCTAGTAAGGCACTGTCTTATAAAACTCCTTATGCAATTTTGTTTCATAAAAGTCCTCATTATGATATGATTAAGGTCTTTGGTTCTTTATGTCACCCCTATCTTGGAGATACTAAGAGTGAGAAACAAGTCCCAAATCAGCAAAATGTGTCTTCATTGGCTATAGTCCAATCCATAAGGGTTATAGATGTTTGGACTTACATTCTCACAAGGAATATGTCTCTAGACATGTAATTTTTGATGAGTCTACAATTTCCTTTGTTGAGGATGCAACATTAACTAAATCCATGCCCCAAGAGCCAATTGCTCCCCACACCATCATCCAACTACCTTCATTACCACTTGTTTTCGACAAAAATATCACTCCTCGTCACATAAACTATCCTTTGTCTGATCAGGAACTTCACTCATATCCTTCTCCTGCCACCTCCACCTCTCAATCCTCAATCCCATCCATCAACCTGCCATCTCCTACTTCTACTGAGGACTCTACCACCACACCACCTACAGTAAATACCAATGTCCATGCTATGCAACCCAGATTTAAGAGTGGTATCATTAAACCCAAAGTTCTTCCTGATCGTATAGCACTCCATACTTCACCTCATCTTGTCTGCTTTATTTTTGGCTGATAACAGTACACCATTAGTGAACCTTCTTCTTCTAAAGAGGTTGCAAAGAGTCCTCATTGGTGGGTAGTAATGAAAACTGAATATCAAGCCCTCCTTCAAAATAAGACATGGTCTTTGATTCCCAAGTTGCCTTTCTATGAATGTCTTAGACAGTAAATGGGTGTTTAAAGTGAAGTATAAGTCAGATGGCTCTTTGGAAATGTATAAAGTCAGGTTAGTGGCTCAAGGCTATAATCAGCAGGAGGGGGTTGATTATCAAGAGACATTCAGCCATGTGGTCAAGTTTCAAACTGAATGGTTCTCATAGGGTATCTCATACACCTAATTGTCTAATTTTGTTAGCGGAATCTCAAACATCTCTATGTTTAACACTAGTTTCCAGGATCTTATGAACTAGATTGGAAAGAAGATTACCTCTTAATCGCTTTCCCACGAAATAAATCCCGACCAGTATTCGGAAGATAAGAGCTCCAAGTGTAGCTCCTCTACTTGAGACACCGAGTATATGACTTGAAATCCCTCCTTTCAGTCAGCTAGGACCTTCTTGAAGGTTGAGATGAAGAACTCCTTCTTGACTAGATACTTGAGAAAACTCCTTTTCTCTCTCTCTCTCTCTTTGAGATGTATATTCTGAAACTCTTTCAGTTAACTCTCAGACCCTTTGAGAAATCTTGTCTCTTCAGGCTCTCCTTTAGGTTGTCTAATTAGGTATATATAGAAATCCCTAGAAGAGGTATTAGACTCAAATTAGGATTCCTAAAACCTAATTACAAGGCAACTCCCAAAATTACCCTCTTTAGGGTTACTTTGAGTGGCCGGCCAACATAGCCTTTTATGGGCTTCCTTGGCCGGCCCACTTAGGGCCTTAACCGGCCATGTAATGGCCGGCCCCTTGCCTAGGTCGGCCATCACATGGCTGGCCCACCTAAAGCTTATCCGGGCCTCCCTTTCGGGCCCGGACATGTTTGTATCCCTCCGGACTTCTCCGAACTAATATGGACTTACCAATAATGGATCCAATCCACTTATTTGCCATTCTCCTTCTAGTCAATTCTCTCCGTTCAAGTCATTACTCTTGTCTGTAACCCTTGTAGGATCCGGTTTATGTTAGCCGCGGATTACCGAAGTTATCCGAAGATCGTAGTTGGCTTCTAGCTAAGCATTACGATCCCTAATTGGACTGGACTAATGATCTTCCGAGTAAGGTCATTAAGATCCTATTCGCCAAATTGTACGCATTGCAACCTTGGTCGAAGGACACTCCTTCGAAAGGATACCATTCCTTCTGACTGAGGCAATATATCCTTCAGTGTCCTACTTGTACTTAGAACAAGTGCAATGCTCGATTCCCATGTTTTTTTTCGTATCCCATCTAATATGTCATATACATCAGACTCTCTTGATCCGGAGAACAACTTCCAATCCAAACGATTAACTCTTAATCCGTTTGAGCACGACCATGCATTTTTCAGTTGTTTCTCATCAAGTGGTCCGGAGATACTTTGTCCTGATTTTACTCAGGAAAACATATTCCATTCTTGTACTCCCACTCAATTTCATGTCAATCCTGTCTCCCCTAGTAATCCGCCTTTATAACCACTTTTTACGGCTGGCGTTTAACGGTACTAAAGTTCAACATTCCTTCCATAAACTGAGTGAGTACTCATGTTTTGAGGAATCTCTCCAATTTTCTTAAATGAGAGTTATGACAACTTACAACTTCAACTCTTGAAGTACTCTCATTTGGCGGGTTTCCAGTGCATCAACTATACACCCATGACGTTGACCTTTGAATACTCCTATTCCCATAACCCAAGAAACAACTCTATCTTGTCAATCACTCATGCTAGTCTTCTTAAGTCATTATTGTCCAATTAATGACTTGGATCAGGAATATTAAGATGGGTGTGCTTCCATGTTCACTTAGTAGGGTTTCTTTCATTAAATCACGTATCTAATGAACCTACTTGGAACACTCCATCTTTTTGGACTGCCGTCTAAATTCTAAACCATAATTTAGATGATGAAATAAACCCAGTTTATTTCGGATAACAAGAGTCTGTAAAATTTGAGCACCCGCGTGAACTCCTTCACGTTCTCAATTTTACACGTCTTCTTAGGATACTTCTTCCTTGATCCTAATTCCTTAGACTCGAGCATCTCCATGATCGTTCTAAGGTGACAGTTTAGTTTCATCTTCACTTCGCTTTGTTATTATCTTGCTTTCGAACTCCTTCGTAAGCTTTATGATAATATCAGTTTCTCCCACTGAAATTAGTACTTCCCAAGTTCTAATTTTATTTTCTTATCTAGTAAAGTTAGTAACGACTCCCAGCATGAAAAACTCTTTTCCATCTGTTTGTCGTTCCTAAAATATTCCTATCTTTATTTTCGGAAGATTACTTTTATAACTTTCTTCAATCTTCTGACTTGTATGGGTGACGACATCTTTTGTACTCCAAGTACTTCTCAGATGTTCGGGTAAACAACAATCATCTCATGATCGTTCTTATGTTTTCAAACGTAAGTGTCTCTCCCATGTTTATCACGGGTGATGGGTATAATCTCTCTCCAAGAGATCTTCTTATTGAGACCTCTTCAAAACTCCTTTTGAACGAGTCTTTATCATCCTTTGGTCTATCGCCATAGACTTTGATGCCCATAGTTAATTTACCCTTGTCTTCTGTTCTCTCGAGTATGTCTCCTACATACAGGACATGAAACTAGCTTGTTTCACTTCCACTTACCTTCTTGTCGAACAAGACTTAACCATTCTTACTCTTATCTCTTTGGATTTCTGGTCCAATTTCAGAGTGGTTCTGCTATAGTCCGTTTGAATCTTCTCAAGACTCATTGGGGGTTTTGAGCAACCTTCTTAACTCCTTAAGAAGTTTCTAGGCGATTAGTCCCTTATTCTCAAGGCGACATCCCTTGTAAGCCGAGTAACTCCTTACTCCCTCTCGTTTTAAGGCAAGTAACTCCTTACTCCCTTTTGTTGCTCTTATCAAATTTTATTCGATATTTTCCTCTCACTTGTCTTCTTTGAAGGACCCTCCTTTTTAAAGAAGACACCATCGACATCAACAATCTCATTGTGTTTCGATGATTTGTGAGAAAAACCCCGTTCTTCCGTCCGAAGAACTTATGTCTATCACGCTGTAGACATTTGAATAATTGACTAGTTTTTAGAACTCCTTCTAAAAAATCCATATCCGTATGGACTCAATTATTCACTATAGCTTATTCCAGGTTTTAGTGGGTTGGCAGATTCGTATTAGACTTTTGTGTTTTTGGAAGACTGATGACTTTTGAACTTATGATCTCATCATATTCTTCAGTCACTTTGACCCGTTTCTTAATTTAGGATTTGTTTCCCAAACTTTTCCAAAATTTAGTTCTTAGTCCATTCTAGTCACATTAATCGTAGATTTTTATGTCTAACATGAGTTTCTATGATTAATTGACCTCTGTTTTTCATGAGAGATCTTTTCAAATTTCTTTGTCCAAACCATGATTGACTATTGTTGAGAGATACGTGACCAAACAACTTTAGCTTCATTCATGTTCTTTCAAGCTTATTTGACTAGATTAGAATGACTAAGTCGGGTCGTTCGGTATAATTCCTTAAAAGTTTAAATAGGCTCTTTTAAGAACATTATAAAATATGAAATATTTTATTCACTCCCATAATCTCATTACAGAGTCAATGTTCTGAAAAGAAAAAGAATACTAAAACTGACTTAAAGTATTGCCTATTGAGTCTATGATCCTTCTTGAGCTTTTCCAGCAACTCTTGCCTTCTTAGCTTTTGACAGGTTCATCTCCTCTTCAATAAATACTCAGCTCCTACTTGCTCCTGTCATTCATAATGATAAAGAGTCTTTTAGGTATCACATACCTTGAGGAATTAGTATTTAATTGAATAACTTTTAATAATTTTTACCTTGTCCGGAACTCCCAGTTCCGTCGTTTAATTCTTACAAAAACCGCGGGCAATCTCTTAACCGAATATGAGATGTACTACCGCATACTAGACATCTTTTGTTAGGAAGGATGGTTATGGGTTTCGGTACTTTCTTCCCCATTCTTTTGCCAGATGGCTTTCTCCTTCTAACGTCTTCCGTTCCCGTATTTACAGTCTCCTGAACACTCAGAATTTCTTCAAGAGTTTCAGGTGTGCTGAACCTACTTTCAGCTACTTCCAAAATTGCGAGCAGACTTTCAAAGGAAACTCGGCCAAACTTATCTTCAAAGTTTGTTACTACATCCTGAAATCTTTCATCTAGTGAATTCAGGATGAGGTCAACCGCCATGTCGACTGGCATGGGAGATCTCATCCATTCCATGTCTTTGAAGTGATCAATCATTTCCAAAACATGGTAACGAATGGATTTCCCTTTCTCAAATCGCATTCCCAGTGTCACCATTGTGA
Source organism: Eschscholzia californica subsp. californica (assembly GCA_002897215.1). Lineage (NCBI taxonomy): Eukaryota > Viridiplantae > Streptophyta > Magnoliopsida > Ranunculales > Papaveraceae > Eschscholzia > Eschscholzia californica. The sequence goes on along the minus strand of BEHA01000074.1, from coordinate 176,512 downwards.
TTCTAAATCTCTCCATTCGACATTGTGTTCCAAACACGTCTCTTAGTCGTCGAATGATGGTGTATGCTTCCATGTCAATAAACATATCTATATATTTTCTTTCCATGGCCATCAGCATTAAACCGGTTACTGGCGCTGACTTCCTTCGAATATCGTCTACTTGCTTACGCTCTTCATCAGAAGAGGTTTCTGAAAGCACGGGGATTGGAATGTCCAATACTTCTGCGCTTTCTCCTAGAACCTTTCTCAGGTTTCTCTCCCATTGAACGAAATTGGTATCTTTCAATTTCTCAAGTATGGTATAGAGGTTGAAGATGTTCTTTGTCATAATTAAACTACATGTAAGAAATGCGAAAGTGATTAAACTTGTTATCCTGGCAATTTTCTCAATTTGCCTATATTATTCTATAT
>BEHA01000074.1:118103-165795 GCA_002897215.1 Eschscholzia californica subsp. californica | reverse complement strand
GATCCCTCACTGATGCAGGGAGATTTCATGAGATATTCCAAGTATCTTGGATATCTTAAATTCTAGTTATTTTAGTAGGCCAGCGCTTTGGGGAAAGCTAAATAGTTTCCGGGGTGTGAAATTTTAAAGGGAATATGTAGAATTTTAGAAGTTTTTCAGGGAAATAAATTTAAGGGGAAATAAAAAAAAACACTCTACCTCACCTCACCTCTTTGTCTTCTGCGATTAGGTCGCCGGCCGGAAAATTCGCCGGAGACCAAGTATTTTGCTTTCCCCCTAAATAAAATTGTCAAACAAAATTGACCAATTTTTGACCAAGTCTTCACACCCTGGAAACTATTTAGCTTTCCCCAAAGCGCTGGCCTTTTAGTAGTATAATATTTTTGTTCGTAGGGAATTATTATTTTTAGCCGTTTTATATTTTTAGGAAACCTTTTAGGTTTTAGATTCTACTATTTTATTTATTTAGAAGTGTTATTAGAATTTGATTAGGTTTCGGAAAGTAGTATTTTATTTATTAGAAATTGTTATTTGAGTTTGATTAGGTTAAGGAAACCCTAACTCTATATAAAGGGGGATCTAGGAGTTGTTTTATTCATTCATTCAATCAATAAAATTCAGTATTTTAGTATTCTTGTTATCAATTTCGGTTCAATAGTCTTTAGACGGAGTTCTAAGGCTTTTATCAGTTTTTCCGCTGCGTCAGTTGGCATCAAGAGCGAGGTTTCTCCTGGCTTAATGGCTAAAGACAAGGCTAGAAACACAACATGCTATGTGGATAAAAATTGACTGTTTGAGTCATCAACTATCCCAACTGATGGAGATGATTAACAACCTGAATGTCAATACAAACCCTAGGCAACCTATTAACAGAGAACGTGTTAAGGGATTGACCCACAACCAAGCTGTTAACGGAAACGAAGGCAGAGCACAACCACTTCAACAATATGCTGGCAAGGAAGAAAACGAATGTAACTATTATCCTAACCAATTATACCCTCGTAGAGATTATGATGAATACAAAATCAAGGAAGAAATACCACTCTTCAATGGTTATTTGTCAATCGAAGAGTTCCTTGATTGGCTACATGAGGTTGAGCGGAAAGTGAATATGTTATATACTGTTCCTGGCGAACATATGGTAAACATTATTGCTTGTAGACTCAAAGGAAGTGCTGCTGTTTGGTGGGATCAGTTACAACGTCAAAGAGTGGGGCAAGGAAGGGCTCCAATCCAGAATTGGGCGTCTATGAAAGAAAACCTGGGAGACAGGTTCTTACCACCAGATTATCAACAACACTTGTTTATGACTTACCAGAACTGTAGACAAGGATTGCGTTCGGTGGGTGAGTACTATGAGGAGTTTTCAAAACTGGCTCAAAGAAACAATATGGAGAACATTATAGAATATGAAGATGTTGTAGCAAATCGATTTCTAAGCGGATTAAAATTTAGTTTGCGAGAAAAAGTGGGGATAGTTACAGTATGGACTATTCAAGATGCGTACAACTTGGCCCTAAAAATTGAAGTTCAGGAACGGGAATATAGGAAGTTTGGATTTCGAAGGGAAGAACAACCTCACTTAACTAATAAAAAGGTAAAAACGACTCCCTTACAGAATGTTGAACCACCACAAATTGTGAGCATAGAAAATTCAAGTAATATTACTTGCGAATCAAAATCTAACATTATTGTGTTCACAAATAAGTCTCCTGATATCAATTTACACGGTAAGGAATTTGTTTCTGAAGAAATTATTCAGGAAATTGAGTCAAAGGAAGTGGTTCAACCAATTGATTCAAAGGAAGTTGTTTAGGAAATTGAGACAACGGACGTTGTTAAGGAAATTGAGGCAAAGGACGTCGTTCGAGAAGCTGAATCAAAGGAAGGTGAAAAACTTCGGAAGTCAGACATTAGTCCAATTGAAGTTCCTTCATACGAAGATCCGTTCTCAGAATTTTGCAAATCTCAAATTGTTTCACATGGATTGATAAGTAGTTTTATTACAAAGTCTTCATCGAAGTTCGTAATTTTCAATCACTATACTCATGATCTATACAAGTTTATTTTTGGAGTGAAAAGGAAGTTTGAATTACATCACAATTATAGTCAGAAAATTTTCTGTGATTTAATAAAGTCTCTCGTCCAATCAGATAGTTTGGTGATTCCCATGCACAATTCACGACAAAGTTTTCTCATGGGTGTACCATTCAAGACAACCTTCCAATCAATCAGTAAACTTGAGGCGAGTTTCTTTGAAGTGGAGGAGACTGATGCAGGGAGATTTTCATGAGATATTCCAAGTATCTTGGATATCTTAAATTCTAGTTATTTTAGTAGTATAATATTTTTGTTCGTAGAGAATTATTATTTTTAGCCGTTTTATATTTTTAGGAAACCTTTTAGGTGTTAGATTCTACTATTTTATTTATTTAGAAGTTGTTATTAGAATTTGATTAGGTTTAGGAAAGTAGTATTTTATTTATTAAAAATTGTTATTTGAGTTTGATTAGGTTAAGGAAACCCTAAGTCTATATAAAGGGGGATCTAGGAGTAGTTTTATTCATTCATTCAATCAATAAAATTCAGTATTTTAGTATTCTTGTTATCAATTTCGGTTCAATAGTCTTTAGACGGAGTTCTAAGGCTTTTATCCGTTTTTCCGCTGCGTCACTCACTCATTTTCTGTTGTATTATTCAGCTCTTGAATTTCATTAATTTTCGGCTACTTATATATTGATTGTCACTTTAAATATGTTTATTTACTTGATGACATTTACTTACTAAAATTAGGATGAGTTTTTATTCTTCATCGTTCTTGTAGTTCCTTTTTTTAATTATTCTACTTTTTTGTTCTGGTAATCTAATAAAAGCTCCTAATACAAATGTTACCTTATATTCAACACACACATACACACACACACACTGACACACACACACACACACACACGTGGTACACTCCGTATTCGATGAGCACAAACAATTCTATAATCTCAACCTCTTGAGATAAGTTTGAGAAGTTTAATCTTAGCCAATGAAGATAAGAGAGGTATGATCTCAACTCTTAAGATAAGTTTGAAAGATTTAATCTCAATCCTTTGAGATAAGTTTGAGAGGCCTATTTCAAGATTTGAGTTTCTAACATGAGTTTATACCTTTTCCTCTATCTCCAAAAGGTAATGGTCCTCTATCTCAATTCTACAAATGTACAAAAGTTTAAACTAACACATTCTTCAAAAAACACAATTCTAGATAGTAGTTCCTGTTGGAGTTGTTTTCCATTTATTTTTCTTCTTCCTCTTCTCTCAATTGTGTTTTCTTCTGCTTCCTCTTCGTCCTACTTTTCCTCCCATGCTCTCCCATTTCTCTTTCGTATGGAACAATGGCCCCAAAAAAAATGTACTTTTATTAATCTTGTAATTGGTAGAATCTAATCAATTTTAATATATTAAAATAGGCTTACATTCTGTAAATGCAATATTTTCATTAGTACGACTCTCTTCAGAAAATTCTGATTGAATCAAAACGATTTTATCCTTTAATTAAATCTTCTTTCCTAACAAATGATTTTGTTTATTTTATTTTGTTTGAAAAATGAGAAAACCTTGAACCAATTTGATTCGTAAAGATGGTACGAATAGCAGAAACAACCGTAGTGTATTGTAGAAAAGAAAAATCTGAAAATAGAAAAACAATGCATAACTTGGTTTTAGGTTACTTACTTTCTTGTTCAACTTGTTTCATTCCATCATTTGGTGGATAATCTAGACAAGAACAACATACTAGCTAGTTAGACAGGATTAAGTTGGGTGGTTTGGGTATAAAATCAACAAGGTTTTAGTTTTCATTAAAATTTCCTATATAACTTCATAAAGGTTTTCAAATCGAAGTTCAATATAAATTGAATCATATACTGGTCAAGGAATTATTAATAGATCTCACAAAAAGATCATAAAAGAAAATAATTTTTCATGAAGATAAGAAACTAGAAATGAAGAAAAACTAAACACTAATAAATAGCAAAAAGAAACTAATAAGTGTCTGTTTGATACATGTGAAAATGTTTGATGTGAAAACCATTCTTTTTATTGGGAAGAAAACCAAGTTTTTGTAACAGAAATTCAATTTTTTGTGAATTTGATATGGCATGAGAAAATATAAGGAGAACATCTAAAATCACTCGACAATATTACTGTTGACCCCCTTTTTATACATATATAGGGATGTCATTTTGAAAATGAAACTAGTTTATGCCTTTTGGTTGATTTTCAAAACAAATTGACTCTGTTAGGCATGAAATTGATTTGGATTCATTTGGGACAAGAGATCATTGTGATTTGAAATTAATGCACTGAATTTAGTAAGTATCTGAGTTGAAATTAAAAAAACATTTTTTAATTGTTTTATAAAAATGAAATTATGTAAGCATTAATATATAATGGATTTTTTTTCGAATTAATTAAATTTTTACACCCGATAACTTATTAGTCATAAATTTCCTTAGTTCCTTCCCCAATGCTAATAAAGCATTCATCTTTTCAGTTCATTTCAAAATACTTCAATTGGTACGCGCAAAAAATAGGCCAATTCAGCAGCTTTTTGTTCAATTTCTCGCGGAGTCAAATTCTCATCAGTCCGAGTCAAAGGAATGGCTCCCTGGCCTCTGATTTCCATACAAAGGACACGACGAGGAAAAATACCCTCTTTAATTTCTATTTTAATCGATTGGACATCTCTCATAAGGAATTGAAGAAAGATACGACGATTTAGCGCAGGAAATCCCCAACGAAAAATACACACTATTCCTTCTTTTCTATCGAATCGGTCATAACCACTACCTACATTCCACGAAATTCTGCACCACAAATAGGAACTAATGAACAGACCTGCGATCCCATAGAAGGACATCACGATCATCAACTTAAAATAACGAAAAACAATACATATTTTTGCTACGTTTCATTTTTTTGCTATCTTTTGGAAAAAATTTGCACAAGTACACGAAGTGGTGTGATAATACAAAGGGCGTTGCTACATAAAAAAAAAAATTGCACAAGTACACTAAGTGGTATGATAATACAAAGGGGTGTTGATATATACAAAAAACTGAAATATTAAATTATTTTTTTTGTATATCCAAATTACTCGCTAACATATCCATATGGCCTTGCTGCTTCTGGGTCGTGGTAGTAGGAGTAGAAAATGCAGAAGATCAAACTTGATGGGAAGTGAAGATCAAATACTTTGCCCCCTAACAATGAGAAAACACTTTGTATCTCCTTTCTCTCTCCTTCCTTTCTCATATTTCTGCACACACTTTCACCCATTTCAGTATTAAGGTCACACAAGATTCCCTCGTATTATAGTTTAGCATTGTTAACAGAATCATTTATCACAAATTTACATGAAAATGAATGGAATTTGATTCCAGTTGACTGAATCTGTATAAAGAACCACGGAAAAATGAAAGATCAAAGTATATTTTAAATTTATATTACAAAATTCATAATTACAAAATACTGGACTTAAAATTATTCAAGCCTCAAATTAGCCAATTCATTTAACTTAAAAGAAGACCATAGAAATAATAATGACCGTTCATGAATGGTTCGAAGTCGACCTTATTCACAATAGTCTAAGTTTATTAGTTGCATATAACAACCCGTTCAGGGCTCTGTTAAGTTTCTATCAAGGTTTTGATAGCTTCACCTACTAGGTAGTTGTTGGTTCAAGGTGGTGGTTGGGAGGGTGGTGGGCGAAAATGGTGGTGGCAGACATAAGTTGTGGTGGTGAATGTGATGAGAAGATGAAGATTAAGAGGAATAGTGGGATCAAGTAAATTATTGGGCTATAAAATAAATATGTCCCCTAAGTCAGTCTTGATTGACTAAATCTTTATGCCCCAGAGACTTTTCTCTATGCCCCTAAGTCGTGGTTAGCACATAATCAAGTTTCTTTTTTTTCCAGAATTTGAGTAAACAAATTTTAAATAAATATCACATAGAGAAAAGAACGGGAAGAAATTATCTAAATACCTTGCTTTTAAGACGACCACCAAAGACCGTATTTACGATACTTTATTCTTCCGTCGTGAAATCAGAAGAACAATTACGAAGCTTTCTGAGCAAACAATGAAGGAACTCATGTGCATCTTCCGGTTGATTAATCTCGAACGAAGAAGACATATCTAAAATTATCTAAGTCAAGAACTACAAAATGTATTACAGAGTGCTAAAAATAATCGAAGTACAAAAACTAAAATTATCTAATTCAATTCAAATCCAGGGTTAGATTTAACTAAATTAAATAATCACTTATCATATTAAAAACTAAACCAGAAGAACTATTAAATAGAGGATACTGCTTAGATTTTTGACAAATTCGAAAGGAAAATACTTCCATGAGGCGAAACAATCATTTCCCACCAATCTAATTCAGAGAATAAAGTGCACAAAATCCTTCAACTCCGCCTTTAATTAAAACTCAAGATTCAGAATCAACTAGATAACCAAAGCAAAATGAATCAGAAGAAAAATGAATACCTAAAAGAAAGAAAGTTGGAAGATCTTACTTGTGCATGGATGTGGATGATTAGATGCACAAAGCTTTTGCAATATGGGAGGGACTGTATGGATAACACATTGCAGAATCGAGTTTAAAAAGCAAGTATTTCCTAAATCCTGAAACCCGAGACCGATACGATGCTTAATACTATAAACATCGGATGAAACAAATAAGAAATTAAATCCTAAAATTAGTTCCTTACCTCCAAGAATTGATCTTTGGGAATAATAAACAGTTTGGAATCGAATCTGGGACCTCACGGATGACTTCATAATGATGAGCCTCATCAAACTCAAATATAGTGATAGCAGACATTTTCTCTTTGTGATTTCAAATTCACATAACCAACAAAAAACCTGAAAGGTCAAAATGTATGAATAAACTGTCATACAAATTATTCTGATATGATATTTGACCAACGATCTAACCAATTGTAAGTGATCTTAAGGAACTAATTCCCAAATAATGGTTTTATTTAGCCAAACATACGAATATTTTACATTGGAGAAAGGTTTATAGATATTTCGTTTAATGAAAACTCATCGTAGAGATATGTTTATCAATTAGTCGGTAAAGTGCTCCCGGAGACAAAAATTATTTGGCCTCGCCAATGTATGGAACTATGTTTTCGACATATAGTTTTAAGAGATCGATGTACTTTTATTCATCTATTAACTGTTAGAATCTAATCCATTTTAATGTATTAAAATAAGTTGATATTTTATAAATGCAATATTCCCATTAGTATGACGTTATTCCGAAAAACTCCATTGAATCAAAACGATTGTATACTTCAATTAAATCTTCTTTTCTATGAAATGATATTTCCTTATTTTGTATTGTTCGAAAATTGTTTAGCCAACTTGATTTCCGGAATAGCCGAAACAACCATAGTATATTATAGGAAAAAACCTAAAAGTCAAAAAACAATGCATACGTGGGTTGTAGATCGATTACTGTCTTGTTCCATTTCCTTCATTAAATCATTTGGTGGATAATCTACACAAGCACAAAAGTGTAGTTAGAGAGGATTGACCAAAAAAGATTACGAAAACACAAAACAGAAGTTAAGAAACGTTATGCCATAAGTTACTAAGATGAGAGCGTGAGTATGTATATATGAAAAACAAAAGTTAAGTTAGGGTTCTTTGGGTATAAAATTGATAAGGTTTTATTTTGGTTTGATTCATCAAATAACTTAAAAAGTCTTTCAAGTCGAAGTCGAAGATTATTGTTGAATCAAATTAAGCAAATGAAAGTGCCAATTCTAAGAAAAATATGCAAAGACTTGCTAAAACATTAAAACTAATAAACTAAAATATAATGATCAATTACTAATAGAACTCCTAAGAAAACATCCAAAAGAAAAAAAAAATTTCTTCATGAGGATTAAAAACGATAAAATGAAGAAAACTAAACATAGATGAATGACACAAAAAAAAAAGAGAAAAACTACAAACAAAGAGAAAAAAAAAAGAGTGAAAAGAAAGAAAAAAAGAAACCTTGGCTTAACGGAGTCCTTTCTTGTCTTTTTTCAATCCTTCAATGAAGGATGTATAAAGTAGCAAAACTAATGTTGTTTTACCTAACAAGGTTAAAGGGAAGAATATGAGTAGTTGATGGAAGAAGAAGATTGATGAAAACAAAACAAACCTAACAAGGTATTTATAATGAGATTGCTTCCTACCTAAGATCCATCTAGAATCTCTTGCACCAAAAAAAATCCATCTAGGAGCATAAGCACCATGAATGCTAAGAAATATATTTATATTCTTTCCCTTTTCAAATAGAAATCTTGGAATTATTATAGTCAAAGATTTAGTTGATTTTTAACTTTTTAAAATTAGAAATATTTTACAACCTATGTAAGAAAAGAAAGATATTAACGTTGTGAATAATAAATGTAACCGTGTAGAACCATGATATTTGAAGGGAAACAAATAATCTCAAGTCTCTACAAAGCCAACTCAGCATTTTTAGTTATACAAATTTGTAATTATGTTACATTTTGGTGATACATTTTTTTCTTTTCAATGATTTAAATTGAAACAGGAGACCGTTTTGGTCTGTTGCCTGTTCCATTTTGGTAATGAAACTGGTTGACGTCTTTTGGTTCTCTTTCAAAACAAATTGACTCATTTTAGGTATGAAATTGATTTGGGTACACCTAGGGAAAGAAATCTTTGTGATTTGAAATTAGAAATAAACTGAAATTAGTAAGTATCTAAGTTGAAATCAAAAACAAAATTATTCAAATTATCTATGCATTAAGATATTTGGAATACGTAGTATTAAATTTTTGACACCCGATAATTTCCGTAGCCATAAAGTTTCTAAAATACTTGTTCAAGATATTTTGAAAGACCGGCCTTGAACTCATCGTAAAGGAAGTGGCACATTTGTGATTTGTTTCGGGTTTTTGATATTTTGAGGGAAAATCTTGCTCAAGTAAATCGAGTGGTGTACCATTACAACGGGATGTTGCATTATGTACAAAATATAAATTACCTGTGTTTACAACCTTCAAACTCACCCATAAGATCAACGGATCACAAGACCCTTACGTTCCAAAAATCTGTAACTCAAACCAAAACCCTTACGTTTGCAAAAACCGTAACTCAAACCAAAATCCTTGACCACACTTCACCCCTAAAATAAACAGTTACTCAATACCCATAATTTAAACTTAAAAAGGCTCAAACTTATAGAAAATTGCATTTCATTTTTCCTCAATAACGAGTTACGCGTAAAACGTGACAGATCAAGAAGCCGAAGATCCAGTGATGAACAAAAGCTCAAGATGTATGAAGATCCAGAAAATTGAGTTTCATGTATGTATTTATTGCATCTCTTGTAATTATCTAATATTCTTTTTAGGCAAGTATTTTCTATTTTCCTACGTTAGTAAGGAAACTTAAGAAATGAGGAACCTCTAATTTACTCTATAAAAATATGACTTGCTCATAGAGTTGTATTTACTTCCAATTCTGTTGGCTATTTCAGTTTATCTCTTGAATTATCAGATACTCATACATTTATGATGCAGGGAGATTTTCATGAGATATTCCAAGTATCTTGGATATCATAAAATCTAGTTATTTTAGTAGTATAATATTTTTGTTCGTAGAGAATTATTATTTTTAGCAGTTTATATTTGTAAGCAACCTTTTAGGTTTTAGATTCTAGTATTTTATTTATTTAGAAGTTGTTATTAGAATTTGATTAGGTTTAGGAAAGTAGTATTTTATTTATTAGAAATTGTTATTTGGGTTTGATTAGGTTAAGGAAACCCTAACTCTATATAATGGGGTTCTAGGAATTGTTTTATTCAATTCAAAATCAATAAAACTTTAGTATTTTAGTTCCTGGAGATTTTATAGGCCCCCTCATTTTTGTTAAAAGGCCCCCCTCAATGATTATTTCTCAAGTGAAATGGTTCATGGGGAGGCCTTTTAACAAAAATGGGGAGGCCCTATAAAACTTCCCTTTTGTTTATTCTTATTAGTTTTGGTTCTACAAGTCTTAAGACGGAGTTCTAAGACTTTTTTGAGTTTTAAAAGTTTTAGACGGAGTTCTAATTCTTTTTGGAATTTTCCGCTGCGTCAATTGGCATCAAGAGCGAGGATTTGCCTGGTTCGATATCATCTACGCGAAGATCACTTTAGAACACATCGATGGATTTGCCAGAGATGCATCTAAAGTTGGTTTTAAAAAAAAAGAATCAAATTATTATTAGTATTCTCTATTTTGTTATCAATCAATCAATATGGAGAATTACTATCATGGTAACAGATTTTCAGTTCAAGTGCACCTACGTAGAGAGTATAATGAGTATAAGATCAACGAAGAGATACCAATTTTCGACGGATATTTTACTATTGAAGAGCTCCTGGATTGGCTAGAGAAGGTCGAACGACAAGTTAATATGTTAACTAATATTCTCAATGAGAAGATAGTTAAAATTATTGCTTGTAGACTTAAAGGGGGTGCCGCAGATTGGTGGGATCAATTACAACATCAAAGAATGAGACAAGGAAAGACACCCATACAGAATTGGCCATCTATGAAAGAGAACCTGAGAGATAGGTTCTTACCTCCTGATTATCAACAACACTTGTTTATGACTTACCAGAACTGTAGACAAGGGTTGCGTTCGGTGAGTGAGTACTATGAGGAGTTTTCAAAACTGGCTCAAAGAAACAATAAGGAGAACATTATTGAATATGAAGATGTTGTAGCAAATCGATTTCTAAGCGGATTAAAATTTAGTTTGCGAGAAAAAGTGGGGATAGTTACAGTATGGACTATTCAAGATGCGTACAACTTGGCCCTAAAAATTGAAGCTCAAGAACGGGAATATAGGAAGTTTGGATTTCGAAGGGAAGAACAACCTCGCTTAAACATAAAAAAGGTAAAAACAACTCCCTTAGAGGATGTTGAACCTCCACAAATTGTGAGCATAGAAAATTCAAGTAATATTACTCACGAATCAAAATCTAACATTATTGTGTTCACAAATAAGTCTCCTGATATCAATTTACACGGTAAGGAATTTATTTCTGAAGAAATTATTCAGGAAATTGAGTTAAAGGAAGTGGTTCAACCAATTGAGTTAAAGGAAGTTGTTCAGGAAATTGAGACAACGGACGTTGTTCAGGAAATTGAGACAAAGGACGTTGTTCAAGAAGCTGAATCAAAGGAAGGTGAAAAACTTCGGAAGTCAGACATTAGTCCAATTGAAGTTCCTTCATACGAAGACCCGTTCTCAGAATTTTGCGAATCTCAAATTGTTTCACATGGATTGATAAGTAGTTTTATTAGAAAGTCTTCACCGGAGTTCGTAATTTTCAATCACTATACATGTGATCTATACAAGTTTATATTTGGAGTAAAAAGGGAGTATGAATCACATCACAATTATAGTCAGAAAATTTTCTGTGACTTAATAAAGTCTCCCGTCCAATCTGATAGTTTGGTGATTCCCATGCACAATTCACGACAAAGTTTTCTCATTGGTGTACCAATCAAGACAATCTTCCAATCAATCAGTAAACTCAAGGCGAGTTTCTTTGAAGTGGAGGAGACTGATGCAGGGATATTTTCATGAGATATTCCAAGTATCTTGGATATCTTAAAATCTAGTTATTTTAGTAGTATAATATTTTTGTTCGTAGAGAATTATTATTTTTAGCAGTTTATATTTTTAAGCAACCTTTTAGGTTTTAGATTCTAGTATTTTATTTATTTAGAAGTTGTTATTAGAATTTGATTAGGTTTAGGAAAGTAGTATTTTATTTATTAGAAACTGTTATTTGGGTTTGATTAGGTTAAGAAACCCTAACTCTATATAATGGGGATCTAGGAGTTGTTTTATTCAATTCAAAATCAATAAAACTTCAGTATTTTAGTTTATTCTTATTAGTTTTGGTTCTAAAGTCTTAAGACGGAGTTCTAAGACTTTTTCTGAGTTTTAAAAGTTTTAGACGGAGTTCTAATTCTTTTTGGAATTTTCCGCTGCGTCAATTTAGCACCCCCATTGCTTATATTTGGGAGATAATCCTCACCTATAGGTTCAAATTTTCGCTATAGTATTTTTGTTGGTGGATGTTTGATGGGAAAAGATTTCTCTCGCTTGATTTCCGATAACACAATTATCTTAGGTCATTGACGTTTCACTCATTTGTGTGTGGAAGTGAGGTGAAGATGAAGACTACGGACATAAATCAATCAGCTTTAGTTTTGAGCTAAAAAATAAATCTGCCTCATAAGTCAACTTGACTTTTCTTTATCTTTAAAGCCGAGGCCAAGTAATTTTGAGTGAAATTTTTTGGTTTTTTTTCTTTTTGTTCCACGACTCCAACGCCATTTTTTCTCTACTCCTGCAATGGTCGCTGCAAATAAGTATATTTGTGAACAGTGTTTAGTTTCTAGAAATTGGGTAGAATACCAAATTTTAAAAAATTTTAAGTTGAAAAGACAATTTGTGTTTTGTATAGTTAGAAATCCAAATAATAAATTTAAGCGTGCAAAACCATGATATTTAAAGGGGTAACAAATAACCCAAAGTCTTTACTAACTAAATTCGGAAACTTTAACTTTTTATAATCGATTTAGTTATCAAATTTATAATTTCTTTTGCGAAGTTGTAGAGGAAATGGTTTTCTATTACCATACAAAACTTTTATGTTCATTGGATAAACAGTTAAGAAGATATGATGGTTTTATAAGAGGGTTGTTGCGAAGACAAAATAAAATTAAAAATATCAATTAAAGGCGTTCATTGTTCTTTCTTTATTTAAGGCATGTAATTTATTAAATTTCGGGAATGTTATGTATCATTGGCCAATCATGCCATGTTAATGATATCATGTGTCGGTAGATCTTTTAATATAGATCCAGGTTTCATATTAAAAAAAAAAACAAGTATCACCGTTCATTTAACTTAAGAGATATTATAGAAATAATTAAACACAATTGTTCATAAATTCTTCATAGTGGACCTTTATTCACAATATTCGAATTTTTATTCATTTTATATAACAACTTTCATATAACCGTCACGTTCCGAACTTGGTAAAGTAAGATTTCTGATACACTTCTATGAACTCATAAATACAAATAAAGTAAATACTTTCATTTCTAGTAATTCTTGAACAATTGTGGGATCTATCTTCTATCGTTTTTTGATTCTAGGGAAACTAGACCAACCTTCCAATACCATAACCGTTATGTTTACGTGAGAGGTAAAAACGATCTTTCATCTAGAAGAGGTAACTTCACTTAGTTTCACCCATAAATAGAACTAGATCTTACACGACTTCCGGGTTTTACTTCTTTTATCATTCTTTGGTTTGGGAGAAACATGACAAGCCGGTAGTATCATTCTTTGGTTCCATTTACAAGTAACAAGGAGTGATCTAATTTTCTTCATTTGAGTCTTATCCACCACATTAGGTTTATCTGCATTCAAATGACAATTACCAAAACCTTATATGTAAAATACACAAATAAACAATAGCCAAGAAGAAACTAGTGTATATGTGTTATGAGCGAAGGGATTAAGGTCAATTGCGATAATCCAAGATCTTAGAACAAACAAATTCCAACAATAAAATCAGAACCGAAATTTTAGAAGTATTTCTTTACCTGGGAATTGATCTTTGAGAATAACAAAAGCTTGAAATCGAAGGTGTGAGGAGACTATGACCTCAAGTTTTGAATAAATTCACAAAGACAAGCTCTAACAAGCTCAAATTTAGTGATGGGCATTTTCTCTTCTTCCGAGATAAAATTCATATACCAACTAAAAGTTCTGCAAGGTCAAATTATAAGAACAGACTGTCAAAGTGATGCAAAATAGTATTAAATAAAAAAGGTATAAAGAGAAAGAAAACGAGAACCAATTGTTGTTTACTGTGACAAACTAATTACCAAATTATGATTATATTAAACCAAAATAACATAGGTTCCAACTTGGAGTATGATTTATATATTAAATCTTGAACCAATATTATTTGTAAAGATGGTATGAATTGCTCAAACAAGGGTAGTGTATTATAGAAAAAAAAATCTGATACTATGCATAACTAGGTTGTAGGTTACTTTGTTGTTCCACTTCTTTCATTCAATCATTTGGTGGCTAATCTACACAAGAAAAGAACACTAGTTAGACAAGACTGAGTTAGGGTGCTTTGGGTATAAAATCAATAAGGTATTAATTTTGACTAAAATTTCCTAATAGCTTTACAAGGGCTTTCAAATCGAAGTTAGAACATAAATTGAATCAGTTTATTAATCAATGCATTATTAATAAATCTGATATAAACTGAATGTTTAGTGCGATGACCGACAGGTCCGCATGGTAAGACGTACTGAGGTGCGACCTAGGTATGGAGCGTATGGGGTAGACGCTAACACAAGGATAGCTTGTGGATCCCACTCTGATGCAACGTGGGTTTTGGGAGGGTTCGGGTGATGGATCTGATTTCCCTGGAGAGACACCAACTTTGTTATGACAATTAGGGTTTAATGTGATGGAAATCAAGTTGCTGATGTCGAAAATTGGCTCCCGGTTAAATCAGCATGAAAAAGGGAGTTGATGCATGACAGCCTCCGTTATGATAGAATATTCTGTTTAAAGATGTGAGATTCCTCTGTTCAGCTCTGCTTCTCTGCTCCCTGCTTCTTACTCCAGCTTTTGACTCCTAGCTCTAGCTCCTGATTCTTTGTTCCTGTTCGTCTGTTCCCAAAGGGGGGAAAACCTGAAAAGGGTTCGAAAACCGCTCCGACGCTCAAGACAGTAAGGTTGCTCTTTGCAGTAAAAGAATGAATATTGATTGATCCTTTTGGGGGGCGAGTTATGAGAACTCTGACTTTTTGGTGATCTTTTTGGGAGAAGAGATCGTGTCCTGAGAAGGACGATCTTTTATAGCCGATGTTATGCCGACTATGATCAGTGGCGGTGGTGAGGCGGTTGCCATCAAACCAATATAGAAGTTACCTCTTTTGCGTATCTAGGGTTTCTCTTCGAGTCTATCCCGGATCTCTGATAAGTGAAAGTTCCTAAATTCAAGGATACTTTGTTGTTATCTTTGCCAGAGTGATAGACTCTAAAGGAGAAGTTTCCTCCTTTAGATGCGTGGAGTCCAATCGGGCTTAAACACTTCTAGATATGTAACCGACTGAGATCTTTCTGGAAAGTCCGGGATTAAGCCATTAGGTTGCGCAGCGCTAATATCTTCCCAGTTCTGGGCGAAAGATATGGGTCGAACCTGTGGAGACCCCCCTTATTCCTTTAGAGATCCCAGGGCTGATCTGTCCATGCCAAGGGCGTTTTGTGCAGAGCTGGTTTCTTCTGGCCGACCTCCCTGTTGTGGGAATGTGCGGTGGACCATCAGAGGTTTTAGCTATCCTGCTGCCTCAAGCCGAGCTGTTCCAAGAGCCTTCTAGTCTGATCTTTGACTCTTCAAACATTAGTCAACATCTGGACATTTTATGCATCATCATGAGTCCTGCCACTCCTTAGTTGAAAGTAGAGAGACTAAGGAGTAGAAGTAGCTCGTGTGTTTTACTTTGAAGGCCAGAAGTCGAAAGTTTTACCTGTCCCAGAGCTGTATCGTAAAACTCTTTGGGCCTTACCTGGACCGTAGCCGTTTGGTGGAGTCTTGTCTTACTATCAGTACTCCAGAGCTGATTGGGGATTTTCTTTGATTGTGTATTGACTCTGCTAGAGCTGATCCGACTGTGTTCTTACACGTGGCTTATTATTCCCGGGCACGTTTCGTCTTCTGCGTAAATAATCAATTTCTTATTCATGCGTGATTTTATGGCGTCATAGATTTGATTTTCTGATCATATGCTTCCGGTGCTGATCTTTTGGATCCTTTCATACGGCAACATGCTTTGCCGTTTGTGGACGCGTGGAACGTCGCGATTGGCGGACGAGGCACGTCTCCTTGAAATCCGCGGAAGTCTCTTTGGTAACCGCGATTCTTGAGTTGTTTGTACTTCCTGGTCCTTATTCCGCGGAATGTTTTCGGGGCGCGTCTGGTCTGTCGCCTTTAATGCTTTTTATCTATTTCCGAGAGGTCTCTTGGTTATCCTCTCACTATAAATAGCCTGTTCTTGCCTCCCAATTCTCTACTACAGAAAAGCTCGAAAAATATCTCGGTCGTTCTGTCCTTCTGTTGTTGCTTCGTCATTTCTTCTTGTTTATTTCTCTAAGGCTCGGGATGAGGCTTCTGTTTGAGTTCCTGCGAAGCGTTTGCTTTGATGAATGTTTCTTCATAATGACCGTGATAGCTGATGGGTTTCTTCATAATGGTCGTGATAATTTCACGCGCTGTTATGTTTGAGCTCGGAGGAGGGTGAGGCTTGTCAGTACCGCCTTCCGCCTAGGTGCTCGGGGCAGGGTGATGGTGTCAAAAGGGCTTCTTCGTCCTTAACTGCATCTCTTAATGGTGGTTCCTGTCAGCCTTTCTGCTTTTCTTCTCTCAAACTTCATGACGACTCTTTTGCAGTCTCTCATGTTTTTTGCTCTGTTTTCCTTTCCCTCAACAATTGGAGGCACTCTTGGTTTTTTCTTTGCCCTTCAACTATTGGGCTTTTTGTTATTTCTTCCATAATAGACCCGAGTGTTAGTGGTGGTTTTGGCATCCTTTTTTGTAATTTCTTCTGTAATAGCTTCTTCTTATGAATTAATAAAAAATTACCTTTTTTTCATTACTTTTGTGTTTTCCTTTATTTCCCACGCTTGGTCCGCTAGTTTCTCACGACTGTTCACCGCGACTCTTCGTTGATCACGCCCTATCATCATGGCCCTTTTTGTCCTATAAATTGACGTTTTAAGGCAAGAATAATTTTTCTAAATCTCGCCATGTCTCTTTTAACAGTTAGCGGAACTCTTCCTGGTAGTGATATTAGAGTTGCCTTCTACATGGTTCTGAATCATGATGAACTTTCCATTGAACACTTCTGCATAGAAGTGGCTGGCGAGGGCTTTATTGAAGTCCTTCGTCCGCGCGATCTTTTGAACGATGATCACCTCTCTACCCTCAGTTCCTCCAGGCCACTTTATCCTCTGGTTTATTCTTTGACTGGTACTACCAGCACTTCTGAACCTGCTCTTTTTTCTACTGTGGGTTTTCTGGTTCGTCGCCGTGGGGGTGGTCGCCTTCTGGTCGTCATGATCAAGGCTTCAGTAGATATTGGCGGTCCGTTTTCATCTTCTTCTTCCTCTGGTGAATAAGAGCTTGCCGGCAGACTGTATTTTCCTGTTTTCTTAAATATGTAATCAAAAAGTTAATGTAATTAGCCCTATACTTACTAATGCAATTTTTCTTAGGCTTACTACGCATGCTCCGAATGATCGCTCCTGCAAAAGAAATAATCTCACAGACCTAGTCTAACATGCCCTAAGCTTACTATTTCCTTCTGCAAAATAGAACCCGAATTAGCCCTGTGTAAAAAAATTTGAATAATGTTAGAATTCTTAGCTCTGCCTCCGGTTGTCTATTCCAGAGCTGTCTTTGCGGGACTAGTTTCACCAAGACTCCTCCTTAGACCTCTGGTTGTGGCTTTTCCTACCAGAGCTGGTTTCGTTGGCTCGGGCGCAACTAGTTTAACTAGGACTTCTCCTTAATCCTCTGGTCGTGGCTTTCGCTACCAGAGTTGGTTTCGCCAGCTTGAGCTTGGCTAGTTTCGGTAGAACTTCTTCTTAAACCTCTGGTCGTGGCTTTCGCTACCAGAGCTGATTTCGCCAGCTTGAGCTCGGCTAGTTTAACTAGGACTTCTCCTTAAACCTCTGGTCGTGGCTTTTGCTACCAGAGATGGTTTCGCCAGCTTGAGCTCGGCTAGTTTAACTAGGACTTCTCCTTAAACCTCTGGTCGTGGCTTCCGCTACCAGAGCTGGTTCCGCCAGCTTGAGCTCGGCTAGTTTAACTAGGACTTCTCCTTAAACCTCTGGTCGTTGCTTTCGCTACCAGAGCTGGTTTTGTTGGCTTGACCACAACTAGTTTCGCTAGGACTTCTCCTTAAACCTCTAATCGTAACTTTCGCTACCAGAGCTGGTTTCGTTGGCTTGAGCACAACTAGTTTAACTAGGACTTTTCCTTAGATTTCTGGTCGTAGCTTGGCCTACCAGAGTTGGTTACGTCGCTGTGTTCACGACTAGTTTTCGCCGGGACTCCGCCCATGCTCCTGATCGTTGCTTGGGCTACTAGGGTCGTCTTCCTCATTTAAGCATCAATAGTTTTGCAAGGACTTCTCCTTATACCCCCGATCACCTTCATCGAGGCGGTAGTTTAACTAGGATTTCTCCTTGGGGATCCATAGGGACCACGTTTCACTCGAGTAAAGGGTTGAGTTTAGCTAGGACTTCTCCCTGTGAGGCCTCGGGTCGCAGCCGTAGCTACCGGAGCTACCTCCTTTGCCGGCTAGAGCCGATTAGTGTAACTAGGACGTCTCTTTGGGACCTTGGTGAGGGGTCAGTTTTTACTCGAGCAAAATTCAGTTTAACTAAGACTGCTCTTTAGGGCCCTCGGTTGTCGCCGTAGCTACGGAGGCTATCCTGTCCCTGATCATGGCTTTCGCTTAGCAGGGCTGTTTAAATTAGAGCCCTTGGTCACTGCTCTCACCTACCATGGCTGCCTTAAGGTCCCCTGGTCGTGGCTTTCGCTATCAGGACTACCTGCTCGATATTGAGAGAGAGAGAGAGAGAGCTGTATATTTTTCTTCCAGAGAAAAATCCACACCTTTTATGTTCTCTAATGACCCTATATATAGAGAAACCCTAATTAGAATCTCATTCAGATTAGTTCTTTCTACTTTCGGGTCACAGAAAAGATAATTACCAAAATACCCTTCTGGGGTATTTTGGCTAACCCTTTAAGTGTGGCCGGCCAGGGCACCCCACCATGGGCTTTATATGGCTGGCCAACTTACCTTGGTCGGCCATCACATGGCCGGCCCAAACAGCCTTCCTCCGGGCACCCTTTTAAGGCCCGATTGTTTCTATCTTCTTCTGAATCTCCATTCGAACCTTTTCGGCTTATTTAGCTGGATCCAATCCATCTATAGCCTGTTCCCGTCTAGTCAAGTCTCTCCGATCAAGTTACCACTCTTATGTGTAACCCGTTGTAGGATCTAGTCTATGTTAGCCGCGAATCAACGACTTGATCCGACGATCGTAGTTGGCTTCTAGCAAAGCATTACGACCCCTAATTGGACCGGACTGGATGATCTTCACATTATGGTCATCGTTATCCTAGCTGACAAATTGATCGCATTGCCACCTTTGTCGAAGGACACTCCTTCAGAAGGACATCTCCTTCAGACCGAACGGATATATCTTTTAGTCTCCCACTTGTAGTTAGAACAAGTGCAATGCTCGATTCCCATGTCTCTTCGTATCTCATCTGATACGTCATATCCTTCAGACTTTCTTGATCTGGAGAACAACTGTCAATACAAATGATTAACCCTTAATCCATTTGAGTGTGGCCACACATTTTCCAGTTGCTCCTCCTCAAGTGGCCCGGAGATACTTATCCTAACTCAATAGGAGGACATCATTCAGTCTTGTACTCCCACTTAACTTCATGTCTATCCTGTCTCCCCCAGTAATCCGCCTTTATAACCTCCTTTTACGGCACGGCGTTTGACGGTACCAAAGTTCGACATTCCTTACATAGGATGAGGGAGTGCTCATGTTTAAGGAATCTCTCCAATCTTTCCTATGAGAGTTCATGACGTTTTTCAACTCTTGAAGAACTCTCATGTTTGAGTTATCCAGTGTATAGTCCCCAATTATACACCTATGTAATTGACTTAAATACCATATTCCTATAGCCCATGAAACTGCGCTATTAGTCAATCTCCCATGCTAGTCTTCATGGGTCATTGTTGTCCATGCAATAACCTGGACTAGGGACTTAATAATGAATCTATTCCATGTTCACTTAGTAGGGTTTCATTTACCAGATCACGTATCTGATAAACCTACTTGGAATGCTTTATTATTTTTGGACCGTCATTTAAACACTAAACCATTATTTAATGACAGAAATAACTTATTTATTTCTTTTATTGAATGTAGCTAATTGATTACATGAAACTCCTTTCATTAATCCAATTACAACCTAAAGCCATTCATCGATGCGCTTTATACCTATGCCCCTTCTATGACTCTCATATTTGGGCTGAGGCAGAGGTTTAGTTAACGGATCGGCAACGTTGTCGTCCGTATCGACTTTGCAAATGACCACATCTTTTCGCTCAGTGATTTCCCTAATCACGTGGTACTTCCTTAGGATATGTTTGGACTTCTGGTGGGCTCTTGGTTCCTTAGCCTGGGCAATAGCTCCATTGTTGTCACAATATAGAGTAACCCCATTTTCTATGCTAGGAACGACACCAAGTTCGGAGATAAACTTCTTTATCCAAACTCCTTCCTTGGCTGCTTCCGAAGCGGCTAGGTATTCTGCTTGTGGTAGAGTCTGCTATAGTAGTCTGCTTTGAGCTTTTCCAGCTTACTGATCCTCCGTTTAGACAAAAGACGTAACCCGACTGCGATCGGAAATGATCTCTGTCCGTTTGGAATCTCGCATCCACATGGCCTTCCACGATTAGTTCATCTTTCCCGCCATAAACCAAGAAGTGATCCTTTGTCCTTCTCAAGTACTTCAGGATATTATTGGCTGCAGTCCAGTGTTTCTCACCTGGATTAGATTGGTAACGACTACACATGCTCAGAGCATATGAGACGTCTGGGTGAGTGCAGACCATGGCGCACATGATTGATCCTATTGCCGAAGCATAATGCACCTTCTTCATGTATGCTAGCTCACCAGGATCTCGGGGACACTGAGTCTTGATTAGCGTCGTGCCATGTGTCATGGGCAGAAATCCTCTCTTAGAGTCTTCCATTTTGAATCTCCCAAGAATCTTATCGATATAAGTTTCTTGACTGAGTCCAATCATCTTCCTTGATCTATCTCTATAGATCTTGATGCCCAAAATATATTCTGCATCTCCTAGGTCTTTCATTGAAAAACACTTCCTAAGCCACTCTTTTACGGAGTTAAGCATAGGAATGTTATTTTCAACGATCAGTATGTCATCTACATACAGGACCAAGAAAATTAGGTTGCTCCCACCACCATTCTCAAAAATCGTACGATCCTCGGGTATGTCTACCGTCATGGGAGTCTCTAAGTTAATCATTTCATCACTTTCGAGAATGGAGTTGGACTTAACATTAGCACTAGGTGTATTACCCTCACCTGTACCTTTAGGATTTGTTGGAGTTTGGGATTGTGAAACCCCTTTCTCGATGTCTTTCAATTTTGCTTCCATCTCTTTAAGGGCGTGCAAGGTGTTTTGGCTAATCTGAGTTTCTACCTCATAAAATGATTTCGAAACATCTTCAAGAGTCCTCTCATGATGAGATGCATAAGTGAAACCAACTAAGGGCTCTTGAAGATTCTCATAATCATTTGTAAAGGCATCACTCCTTGAACCTACGGGCTTCATATACGTGTCTACGACATTTGTGCATCCTAATGAGACATCTCGACAAAGAGAAATAGTAGGGCATTCACCCGTTAGGTGTTCTCGACTTGCACAAATGCTACAAACACTATCAATCACTAAATCACCATCATGCATATCTGTAAATTCTTTCCGAGACACGTTGAAATTTTTATCATGTACTTCCCCATTTTCCTTGAAAAAGCATATGCCTCCTTTTGAGTAATGGTCTCCTTCGGCTATATCTTCGTCACTCTTAACGGGTGTGTCCCAATCTTGGGCCTTGTCCGCTAAGAGGTCGAGATACTCCCAAGCCTCATTAGGACTTTTACTCATAAACTCTCCGTTGCACATAACTTCCACGAAGTGTTTCATTTTGGAAGTCAAGCCATCGTAAAAGAATCCGATGACCCTCCATGTTTCGTAGTTATGATGTGGACATGCGAGAAGGAGGTCTTTAAATCTCTCCCAACACCTAAA
The DNA here is from genome assembly GCA_002897215.1 of Eschscholzia californica subsp. californica. Taxonomy (NCBI): domain Eukaryota; kingdom Viridiplantae; phylum Streptophyta; class Magnoliopsida; order Ranunculales; family Papaveraceae; genus Eschscholzia; species Eschscholzia californica. The sequence goes on along the minus strand of BEHA01000074.1, from coordinate 143,724 downwards.
GAAGGTCTCCTCTTTGTCTTGCTCAAAGTTCATAATTTCTCTTCTTAAGGTGGTGGTTCGATGAGCGGGAAAGAACTTTTTCAAAAACACCCTAGTCATCTCATCCCAACTTCTTATAGTCCTAGGCCTTAAAGAATGAAACCATATCTTCGACTTTTCTTTTAATGAAAACGGAAATAATTTGAGCTTAGCGATTCCCTCAAGTTCTCCATTGATTGGGAGTATCGAGCAAATCTCATCGAACTCTCTCAAATGAAAATATGGATCTTCATTCTCTAAGCCTCGAAATATAGGAAGTAATGGAATAATCTCAGGGTCTATGTCTAAATTACACACATTACTCGGAAATATGATGCATAAAGGTATGCTAGCCATATTAGGTTCAAGGTAGTCCCTAAGACTTCTAAGCGGTCGATGAACCTCATACCCATCATTCCAACTATCATTCCCATTAACATCCATTGAAGCACAATTTAAAAAATGCAAGCAATCACAAGTGTTCAATTCGACTACAACTATCAATAATAGACAAGATGCAAATGCACTTAAGCTGCTCCAATAGGTAAAGGTTAGGGAACGATACTAGAGGTGGCGTTTGTTACCACAATTGGATCCTCTTCCCTTTTCTTGTCTCTACCTTTTTATCCCCAAACTTGTTTGCTTTCGTCCTTTAAAGCTCCTTGGATGAGTACCTCAAAGAAAACAAGAATTAAAAAGAAACTAAAAAAAACAAAGAAAATAAACGTCAAAGTAAGCAAATAACACTAAACTAATGAACAAAACACGTAAACGATATCTAAACTACTAAACCTATCCCCGGCAGCGGCGCCAAAAACTTGATGCACCCGAAAAGGTTGCACACCCAAGCGGAGGTATCAAGTAGTAACCGGTAAAACCGGAGTCGATCCAAGGATAGGAAGGTAGTTTGGATATCGAAGGGTCTTATTCGTCGGTTTAAGTGTTACTAGCTAACTTAGACTAAGACGAAAGGAACAAAGGTAAATGAGGAGTTTGATAATCGAATAACTAACAAAAGAAGAAAACAAGTAAACAAACTAAATTATCAATGTAAACAGGCGAGAGAGATTCGAGAGAGGAGTTGAAGGAACAAGAGTAGGGAGGCAACAAATAAGTGAGAGAAGTGTCGAGGTCCGGGAATCCGTTGTGGTGGACCTACAACTATTTACGGTCCAATCGAATGTATTGATACAAACCTAGTCTCGATTCCTACGGTGGATGTTCATAAGCACTACGTATGTCCGGAGATAATACTTAGTCAAACAAACTTCCTAAACGATTAAAACCGAATCATCGAAAATGTCGTCTAGCCGCCTAACTATGTGAAGTGCATGACAAGACACATGAAATTTGGATCTAGACTACGATCGATATCGATCACTTTGCCTAATCGATTAACTATGCGAAGTACTTGATAAGACACATGAAAAACGATTGAAACAAGTAATCAAAATAAGAAAACGTCAATTTATTGTCAAAACATTAAATCATCACATAGATAATCACAAATTCATCACATTTCATCTCATTAACGACACACTTGATTGAGCTAACATGGTGAATAAGTAATAAATGAAAAGAAGATGATGAGAAATCCCCCTTTTTCAATGTGGTTCGGGGCTAGGTTCGTCGGAAAATTTGAGTAGTTAAGGTTCAGCCGATCTCCCCTTAGAAAATTTCTGGATTTCCCCTTAACAGTGCATAATGGGTCTCCCCGAGCAAAAATCAGATCTCCCCTTAGCAACCAGACTCATCTTCTTCATTTAAAACCCACCACCATTAAAGCTTCACCAAGCTTTCTCTCTCTAATCACTTTTAATCAAAAACCAAATCAAACAACATGGGTAGGTAGCCAAGATGATGGGGAGCAAAAACCCTAAGGTTTCCGGCCAAGAAAGTGGTCGGAAACCCTAGATAGATCCGGCAAAGAAGCTTCAAGAAATCCGGCCAAAGAACATCAATCCCGGCCATAACCAGCTGCTGTCCCGTGCTTGATGATGCGTGCGCTGCTGGTCGGAGCTGCTGTTGAGTGTCCTCAAAACCCGAGCTGTTGAAGCACCCCGAGCTATGAAGCTTGCTGCCCGAGTTGAAGGACCGAGCTGTTCTTGCTGCCTGTCCCGAGTACTCTTCGTTCAGCCCAAGCCGGCCAAGCTTTGGCCGGCCTTAGTCTTGGCCGGCCTAGCTTGGCCGGCACCTTCTCTCTACTTCCCTCTCTTCAAACTCTAACCCTAGAACCTTGGTGATAGAGGACCCTCAAGAACCCTCCCTTCTCTCTTAGTCAAGAAGATGATGAATAGTGTCCTATCCTTTTTCTCACTTGTGTATACACAACCCTAACTTGACTAAGTCTTAGACCATTTTGACTTGGACCAAAAAGGTGCCCATAGAATCTCTATTATTCTCTTCCTCTTTGGGCTCTTGGGTTGGGCTTCTTTCTAAAGCAAGGGAGTGTCTTCATCTTGTCTCTACATTTAGAACCAAGGGGGGTGCCTTCATAGAATCCTTGTTTCAAGACCGAACCTCGGCTTCTTTCATTCACAACTTCTCCGTCCGAACTCCGAATCAACTTCCGTTTTCACCGTCGGACTCGTCATTGACTTCACTTGTTGTTTGACTTCTGATTTTGACCAAAATGACCAAAATACCCCTGGTACTCTTTTCTTCCCTTTTGCCGCATAAGATGAAAATGTGATAATTCGCTCTCTTTATTCCGAATTACACGCCAAACCCCAAATGAACTACCTAGCAATAAAAACACATAAATAATTAGAGATAAAACTCGAAAAGAACTAACTCATCAAAGTTAAGTGACCTAAATGTGGCATTTTCACGCCACATCAACATGTAATCCAAGAAAAACAACAGGAAATAAAGAACAATCACACAGAACTCAGGAGGTTTACGTGGTTCGTTGGTGAGACCTACTCCACGGCGACAACGACGCGATGATTTTCACTATGATAAGCAAAGAAGTTACACAAGAGATTCGTGAGAATTAGACAACGATATCTCCTTAGGGTTTTAGTTTATATAGCCACTAAAACCCTAATCCCTCCACCTCACCGACTCTCTTTCTAAATCCGGAACACACATGGATATTCTAACACTAATAACCGCCATAAGCATAGCTCCGCATTCCAGCTGTGTTTCGGAGTCCAGCTCTGCCTCGGAGCCCTGCTTCATATACCAGCCATGTCTTAGTAATCAGCTCCGCTAATGGGTCCAGAATTCCTGACTGAAGGTTGGCGGGTCGTTAACTGGGTTCAATATCAACTCATATTCCAGTCACTTTTAACAATTCTCCACCTTGACTTGAATATGCTCCTCTTGACTTAAATCTAGCACCATCATAGCTCAGCGCCTCTGAGTCGTCGTCGCTTCAACCCTCCAATGTGTTGAACATCTAGAAATCCCAATTAAGTCCAAGCAATGTTTAAACTTGAAAGTTGTAACTACCTTGGTCAACATATTTGTTGGATTATCTGCCGTAGACACCATTTTCATCGTGATCTCCCTTCTTCAATCACGTCTTTGATAAAGTGATACCCGACATCAATGTGTTTATTTCTCTCGTGATACATTTGATTTTTGGTCAAATGAATCGCACTCTGGTTGTCGCAGTAGACCTTCGTTACCTCCTGCTTCAGGCCCAAATCACCAACTAAACCACTCAGCCATATTGTCTCCTTTACTGCCTCTGTTGCTGCCATGTATTCAACTTTCATTGTAGACAGGGCTACTACCGACTATAGCACTGTTCTCCAACATATGGCACTCCCATAGAGTGTGAACGTATAGCCCGTCAGCGACCACTGCCTATCAAGATGCCTTGAGAAATCCGAATCCACAAATTTAACTACTGAACCAAAAGTGTCAACCCTTCTGTCGTAAACCAAACCAACTTCCGCAGTTCCTCCTAGATACCGCAGTATCCATTTCACAGCCTGCCAATGACCTCTCCCAGATCTGCCCATGTAACTGCTTACTACACTAACAGCGTGCGAAATATCAGGCCTTATGCACACCATAGCATACATAATGCTACATACTGCACTTGCATAACGCACCCGAGACATATACTCTGTCTCTTTATCAGTTGTTGGTGACAGTTCACCCGAAAGCTTGAAGTATGCCGCTAATGGAGTACCGACAGGTTTTGCCTCCGTCATACCAAAATGTTCAAAGCCCTTCTCAACGTACGCTTTTTGAGATAAGAACAGTTTCCTAGCAGATCTAACTCTCCGTATCTCCATACCCAATGTCTTCCATGAGGCACGCAAGTTTTTCATCCCAAACTCACCCTTTAACTGATCCTTTAACATGTGGACTTCTGACATCTCTTTGCAAGCTATCAGCATTTCATCCACGTATAGGAGAAGATACACATTAGAACTATCTGATAGTTTCTTATGATACACATAACTATCATATTTGCTTCTATCATAACCGTTTCTGACCATAAAGGTATCAAAACGCTTATACCACTGCCTAGGAGATTGTTTCAATCCATATAAGGATTTCTTCAGCAAACACACCTGGTCTTCTTTCCCGAGAATCTTAAACCCCTCTGGTTGACGCATATAGATTTGTTCCTCCAACTCACCATATAAGAACGCAGTCTTAACATCAAGTTGCTTCAATTCCATATCATACAAAGCAACTATGGAATCTAATACTCTAATAGAGCTATGATTAACAATAGGAGAAAATACCTCATTAAAGTCAATTCCTTTCGTTGTGTAAACCCCTTGGCTACTAACCGTGCTTTGTACCGTGCATCCTCCACCCCTGGGATTACTTCCTTCTTCTTGAAAACTCATTTGCTACCCACAATCTTTTGACCCTTAGGCTTCTCGGCTAATTCCCACGCTCGGTTCTTATTAAGAGATTCAATCTCTTCATTCATGGCAAAAGACCACTGTCTTGATACATCACTCCTCATAGCTTCTTCATGGGTGCATGGCTAACCTCCATCAATGCTTTCTCCCACACTAAGTGCAAATGTAACCATATCAGTCATTCCATACCTTTTCGGTCCCCAAATGTCTCTCCTTCCCCTGTTTCTCGCAACACTATAATGAACTTTTTCATGTTCATCTTCCCAGCTTTCTCATCTATTTGAGATCTAACCTCTTTCCGAGTGTCTATCTCAAACTCCACCTGTTTCCCATGATCTTCCCGCTCCACATGTTTACCAACATTCTCCCGAGTATCTACAGGCGTTACCTTCTGAGTTACCGTGGCTAACTCATCAAAAGTAACATCTCTACTAATGAGAAACTTCTTTGATATTCCATCCGGATTCCACACCAGATAACCTTTCACCCCGGGCTCATAATCAAGAAATACCCATTTCTTAGCCCTCGGATCCAGCTTACCTTCTTTAACATGTGCGTAAACCGGGCAACTGAAAATCCTCAAGTTCTCATACTTTGCAGAATTACTAGACCATACCTCATTAGGAGCTTTATACTCAATAAATGTACACGGAGAAATATTAACCAGATACGCTGTCGTTTTCACTGCTTTAGCCCAGACCACCTCCGACAGCCCTGCATTTGAAAGCATACAACGAGTTCGTTCTAATAGAGTTCTGTTCATACGTTCCGCCACACCATTCTGTTGTGGTGTCTTTCTGATCGTATGGTGTCTCACAATCCCTTGGTCTTCACAGAATCTATTAAACTCGTTTCCGCAAAATTCCATGCCATTGTCAGTCCTCAAGCGTTTGATCGATTTTCCAGTCTGCTTCACGATCAAGGTCTTCCATTGCTTGAACTTAACGAATGCTTCATCTTTGCGGTTTAGTATGTATACCCATACTTTCCTGGAAAAGTCATCTATCAAGGTTAACATGTATCTACCACCACCATGTGAGCTAATCCGATAGGGACCACAAAGATTTGAATGGATGTAGTCCAGAGTTCCTTTGGTATTATGAACTGTCGTATTGAATTTGACCCGACATTGCTTTCCGAAGACACAATGTTCGTAGAATTTTAGTTTCCCAACCTTCTACCTACAGAGTAAACCCTACTTGCTTAGTATAGTCATCCCCCTTTTGTTCATATGCCCTAACCGCATATGTTATAGCTCGGTAGTCTCAATTTCCTTGTCTGATGATGATATCGCTATAGATCCATTAACAGTGTTACCTTGTAGCACATATAGACCATTCTTCTTTAACCCCTTCATAACTGTAAGACTCCCCTTAGAAATCCGAAGAACACCATCTTCACCAGTATACTTGTAACCATTATCATCCAGAGTGCCCAAAGAGATTAGGTTCCTCTTCAAATCTGGAACATGTCTGATGTCAGTTACAGTCCTCACAACGCCATCGGGCATTATAGTCTGAATTGTACCAATTCCAACCACCTTACAAGGAGTGTCGTTTCCCATTAACACCTTCCCGCCATTAATGGTCGTGTAAGTAAAAATTCAATCCTTATGAGGACATACATGGAACGTACAACCAATATCCAAAATTACACTATCTTTGGCGAAGAAGGCATTGATAGCTAGGACCATAGCTTCATCACATTCTTCACTGATTGCCAAGAAAGTACCATCGTCTTCTTCTTCGATGGCTGCTGCCTTTGCTGGTTTTTTTCTAAGCTCAGGACAATTCTTCTTAAAGTGTCCTTCCTTCTTACTAATTACAGCATCTGTACTATTTAGGTTTTGATTTAGACCATGAATGGCCCTTCCCATTGCCTACATGTTGCGGCCTTCCCCTTACAACGAAACCATCTCCTGGCGAGCTTTCTTCCATTGACCTTCGTCTCAACTCCTTGGAGTTCAATGCTGCTTTAACATCCTTCAATATTGTAGTTGTTTTACCAGACATAAAAGAATTAACAAAGCTTTCATATGATGGTGGCAGGGACACAAGCAAAAGTACTGCCTTATCTTCATCTTCGAATTTGACATCGATATTTGCCAAATCCAAGAACACTCGGTTGATTTCATCCATATGGTTTTTCAATGATTCCCCTTCTAACATCTGTAAACTAAATAATTTCTTTTTTAGATAAAAAAATAAGTTAAGGATTTCGTCATATACCTTGCCTCCATAGCCCATCGGCTGTAGTTTCAGTCGCTACTTCCCGCAAGACCTCATTGCTCAAACACAACAGAATCTGTCCATGAGATTTTCCTTCTCTGCTTATGATAATGATTTAGCGAGTGCAACCGTCCCACGTTTTTAGCAAACCCTATTGAACTAATACTGCTCGCATCTTAATTTCCAAAGATTAAAGTCATTACTTTCATCGAACTTCCCAATCTCGTATTTCGCCATCACATAAATCTCAAAACTAAAGCTCTGATACCAGTTTGTTATGACAATTAGGGTTTAATGTGGTCAAAATCATGTAATCCAAGAAAAACAATAGGAAATAAAGAGCAATCACACAGAACACAAGAGATTTACGTGGTTCGGTTGGTGAGACCTACTCCACGGCGACAACGGTGCGATGATTTCCACTATGATAAGCAAACAAGTTACACAAGAGATTCGTGAGAATTAGACAACGATATTTCCTTAGGATTTTAATTTATACAGCCATTAAAACCCTAATCCCACCGCTTCGCCGACTCTCTTTCTAAATCCGGAATACACATGGATACGTTAACACTAATAACCTCCATAAGCCTAGCTCCGCATTCCAACTCTGTCTTGGAGTCCAGCTCTGCCTCGGATCCCTGCTTCGCATACCAGTCATGTCTTAGTAATCAGCTCCCTAACGGGTCCAGAATTCCTGCAGAGACCGAAGGTTGGCGGGTCGTAAATCGGGTTCGCTATCAACTCATATTCTAGTCACTTTCAACAAACTTATTATAACATTTGTGTTTATTTGCTAATTTGTTACTTGCCCATGCCTCTAGTTGTCACCATTACTTATATAGATGGAGAAATCTAGTTGACTTGATGGATCGTGAGACTGTCTGTCGAGATTCTAGGGATTTGGAAATCTATTTGATGGGTTCTGACCCAGCCTATTATTTTTCAGGTTAAGGAAATCGAGAAGTGCCACCCGCTTGAGTCATAGTAAGCTCTTGGAGGAGTTTTCGTAGCGGTTTTATTTCTTTTCTTAGGTAGTTATTTGGAGTTGCATCTCCTAAGTAGTAATTTTTTATTCGTTTATTTCCGACCCACGTGTCTGTAGTTTGGAGACTTTCATTCTAGTTTTATGACCTTAATAAAGTTTTCTTACATAATTTATTGTTTCTTATGAGCTTCTAATGTGAGGTTATTTGTCTCTTCTGATGAATATATCGAATATGTTTACTGTTCTGCTGAGAAATGCTTTAAATTTAGGTTTTTATAGCGGCTGACGTAGAAATCTAGACTTGGGGTGTTACACCCAACTTGCAAGTGATCTTCTGGAGAGCGTCAACACCAAGTGGTTTTGTAAAGATATCAGTAAGTTGAACTGCAGTCGGAGTGAAACATGGCGCAATTAACTTGGTTCCAATTTTTTCACGAACCAGGTGGCAGTCAATCTCAATATGCTTGGTACGTTCATGAGATACAGGATTGTCTGCGATGTGTAAAGCGACACAATTGTACCCAATGAACGGTCATTGGAGAGGGATGAGAAAAACCAAGATCAGCAAGAAGATACTTAAGCCATTGAAGTTCATAGGTGAGGGTGGCCAAACTTCTCCAGGTTTATGTGGAACACCAGGAGGAGGAGTCATATAAACTTCTTCTTGAAGATCTCCATTTAAGAAAGCATCTTTGACATCCATTTGAGAGATATGTCATTGACGAATCGAGGCAACTGCAATAAGCATACGAACAGTAGTCATTTTTGCAACCGAAGCAAAAGTCTCCTCATAATCCATCTCGTACACCTGCGAAAACCCCTTAGCAACTAAATCTAGCTTTGTACCACTCAATAGACCCATCAGACTTTGTTTTAATTTTGTATAACCAACGAGAACCAACAATACGTTTACCAGAGGGCAAAGGTACCAAATCCCATATATCAGTCTTATGCAAAGCAGAGAGTTCTTCAGCCACTGCCTTCTGCCAAAGAGGATCAACAACTGCCTGCTTATAGGAAGAAGGCTCAGAGTGACAATGAATAGATGCTAAGAAATAAGTAAAAGAAGGAGAAAAAGTAGAATAAACAAAATCAGGTAACTGAGTGGACTTACAAACACGATGAGGATAACGAGAAGTTAGATGTGCAATCTCATTAGGAGTTTGGTCGGCCGTAGGGATTGGAGGGACATCACAAGTGAGAGAAGCATCAGTAACATCAGGTGCAACAGGTTCAACATGAGTAGTAGGAGTATCACAAACATCAGAAAAGGGATCAATATGGATTAGGTTAGAATGAGTCACATCATGAGCATTAGCAGGAATAGAAAAATAAGGTATATGCTCTAAAAATACAACATGACGAGAGACATAAAATTTATGAGTAACTGGATCACAACACTGATAACCCTTCTGACCTTCACCACAACCAAGAAATACACACATGACAGAACGAGGAGATAACTTGTTACGCTCAACACGAGGGCGAAGAACAAAACAAGTACACCCAAAGACTCTTAAGGTCGAGCAGTCAGGAGCATGCCCTGTCAATTCTTGAAATGGAGACAAACCTAAACAATGGGAAGTTGGAATTCTGTTGATGAAATTTACCGCAGTAAGAACAGCTTCGCCCTAATACTCACTAGGCACAAAGGCAGACAATAACAAAGAACGAGCAGTTTCAAAGATGTGTCGATGCTTCCTTTCGGCAACACCATTTTGCTCAAGAGTATCTGTACATGAAGATTGATGAACAGTTCCATCCATAGCAAGCAATTCACGAAACCTATTTGAAGTATATTCCTCACCTAAATCACATCTAAAACACTTAATGATAGAGGAATATTGTGTTTTAACTAAGGCTCGAAATTGTTGATAAATATCATAAAAGTCAGAACGATGTTTCACAAGATAAACCCAACAAAAACGAGTGCAATCATCAATAAAGGAATCATAGTATTGAGAACCTCCTTTTGTGGGAACAGGAAAATGGCCCCATACATCGGAATGAACTAAGTCAAAAGGTTTAATTGAAACAGACAGACTCTGAGCAAAAGGTAAAGCGGAAAAGATTGCAAGTTTGCAACCACTACAATCAGAAATGTTATTAACTTGCAAATCTCCTAATGCACCAGTAGAAACTAAATATTTCAACCTAGATGCGGAAACATGACCAAGACGAGAATGCCATAAGTAAAAACTAGAAGAGGAAGGACTCAAACGGAAGGATGACAAGTCAAAAGTGGAAGCTGCAACATCAGGTACTATCAACTCCTCTACAAAATATAATGCCTCATGCCTACGGCCCGTCCCAATCAGTTTCTGAGATTGTACATCCTTCACATAACAACCAGTGGAAGAAAATAAAATTAAACATCTAGAATCACACAACTGACTAATAAAAGCAAGATTTAAAGTAAGCTTAGGAACATAAAGAACATTCTGAAGAGATAGATTAGGTGTGACAACAGAGCCAATACCACCTAATGACATTGGTGTGCCATCAGCGGTTTGGACTGGAAGATCAGATATATACTTTAATGAAACAAAAGATGATAAGTCGGGAGACATATGACGAGAGGCTCCGGAATCTAAAACCCAAACTGAATAAGGCATACTTGGAGAAGAAATAAGAGAAAACAAACCTTCAGAAGAGGACAAGGCATGAGGTTGCATGGCTAAGAATCTCTGAAACTGATCTGAGAGTGAGTCTAATGTAGTACTAGAAGACTTAGGAGCTAAAGGGCCTTGCGGAGCAGAGGTGGACATAACATGTGGCTGCATAGCAAGAAATTTCTGAAACATTTGAAATTGATCAACCACATTATCAGTTTTCGGCATAGAAGAAGATGAACCACTAGAACCAGACGAGTCAGACGGCGGTATAACTGTTGCAGTGTTATACTTAAAAGGCTTTTGAGGTCTCTGATTCTGTTGTGACTTGTTAATTAACTTGGGACATTGAGCCTTCCAATGACCCTTTTGCTTACAAAAGCTGCATTCATCCATAGCAACCTTTGTATAAGGTTTGTTCTGATGATTTGGCTTCAGCTGAACAGCTAACACTGTTTCAATAGGTGTTTCAAGAATGCCTTTCCTTGCTTGGTACTTGAGACGTGTCTCTTCATCCATAAGCTCATTAACAACTTTAGCAATAGAGGGAAGTGGCTTACTATGCAAAATTGTAGTACGAATGGCTTCAAAATCACTACGCAAAGCCATAAAAAACTGAACCAAACGACCTTCCTCCCTATGAGCAATATAAGAAGGACAAGCCTGCAACTCTTCAGATTCTGTAAGAGCCAACTGATCCCAAAGATCAGTCATTGCAGCATGAAATTCTTGAATACTCATATCTCTTTGTTTCATATTTCTAATATCAACTTCTAACTTATATTGTGTTGCAAAGTTCGACTGTTGGAACATATCTGCTAAGTAAAACAACATCTCACGACAAGTTTGAAATTTCGCAACTGATATCTTATAGTGTTATCTACTGAGTTATTAATCCAAGTAATAATTTTCGAATTGTTTGCTTCCCAAATCCTAGATAACTCAGTGAAGTTTTCTTTCAATCTATCAACTGGTTTAACAATAGTACCATCAATGTAATCCCACAAATATTTCCCTTTTAAAAAATTTATCATCAAAAAATTCCAATAAGAGTAGTTTTTACCATTCAATCTTACACCAATAGCTTGCAACGAATCATCTTTTCCACTCTCCATTTTCTCAATTCAATAGCAAATATAACAAAAAAAATAACACCAAACAGACTAACTAAAGAAATACGAAGAAGAAGAAGTAACAATACCAAATATGCGACGAGAAAATATGAAAGAACTGGTTGGTGTAAGAAGATAATTTTCCAACGGTAGCCAAACGATCCTTGGAAGAAAATAAAAATTTTCTGCAACAGAACCACCAAACCAAATGCACCTTAAACTCTAAACCACCTTCAATCCCAAAAAAAAAAAAAAAACCGTTCTTGCTGGTTTTTCCAAAAAAAACCACTTTCAACCCCAAAAAAACCACCCCTTTTAAATCACACAATCAGCTTTCACAAAACCAGCCAATAAATCACCCAACAATCCTAGCAAAAAACCGTTTTCTCCTTAACACAAACCACCTGTTCAAATCACACAACCAACCTTCTCAGAACCAGCCAAAAAATCGCCCAACAAACCCAACAAAAAACCGTCTTCTCCTTAACACAAACCACCTTCTCCTACCCTTCAAAATCACTCTAATGGTAATGAAGCCTTACTTCCTTCAAGAATTTAAAGGCTCTGATGCCATGTTGAAATCAATATCAATATTCAAAGAGAAAAGAAGATGAGAGAAACAATGGAGACAAAGGTTTTCATTAGTTCAAACTAGGTTTACAAGATATCAAATATATAGTAAAGATAAAAGACTAAAAGGCCCTTAAAGGGAAAATTACTAAACAACCCCTAACTATTATATATATTATTCTAACAGTCGGTACCGAAGGCGAAAATATGACGGTGTGCCCGCAAAAAAGAACCCAGTTCTTCCTTCTCACCTTCGTCCAAGGTACTCCCGACATAAGTCACCTCGCTAGCCTTTTCCCCAATCTGCACCGGTACAGTCAGGTTCGCTGTCCTTTATTCTTCCTCCTGGATTTCTCCTTTTTCTGGTTCTTTGATTTCGGGTCCCCGATTTTCTAGGGGAGGTGATTCCGTCACTGGATTCGTGACGGTATCGTGTTCCGACGTCATACCTTCCTGATGGACTTGAAGGAAAAGTTAGGCTAAAAAGTTTAATGAATGAGATTCGGGTTACCAAATTGATAATTTTGCTGGAGATATCCCCTCCTTCTAGCGCCAAATGTTGATGTCAAAAATTGGCCTTCCGTTAGATCAACATGAGAAAAGGAATCGTTGCATGACAGCCTCCGTTATGTATGACTCCTCTATTATGTTGGGGGTTGTTCAGCTTAGTGTTCCTGCTTCCAGCTTTGCTTCCTTCTCTGTTTCTCTTAATTCCAGCTCCTCGCTCCTAATCTTTGCTCCTTGCTTCAGCTCCTTACTTTTGCTCCTGTACGTCTGTTCCCGAGGGAGGAAAACCTGCAAAGGGTTCGAAAACCTCTTCGACGCTCAAGCCAGACAGGGTGCTCTTTACAGCAAAAGAATGAATATCGATTGATCATTTTGGGGGCGAGTTATGAAAACTCCGAGTTTCTTGTGATCTTTTTGGGTAAAGACATTGTGTCCTGTGAAGGACGATGTAGGGGCCTTTTATAGGCGATGTTAGGCCAACTGTGATTAGTGGCGGTGGTGAGGCGGTTGTCGTGAAACCGAACGGGAAGTTTCCTTTATTGAGTATCTAGGGTTTCTCTCAGAGCCTATCCCGAATCTTTGATAAGTGGAAGTTCCTAAGTTCAAGGATTTGTCGTAGATATCTTGTCGGTGTGATAGACTCTAAAGGAGAAGTTTCCTCCTTTAGATACTTGGAGTCCAAACTGGCTTAAACACTTCGAGATGTGTAACCGACTGAGATCTTTCTAGAAGTTTCAAGATTAAGTCGGTAGGTCGCTTGGCGCTGCTGCCTCCCTAGTTCTGGGCGTAAGAAACTGGCCGAACCTGTGCGGACCCCCTTACTCTTTTGAAGACCCCAGGGCTGATTTGTCCATGCCAAGGGCGTTTTGCAGGGCTGGTTTCTTCTAGCCGACCTCCCAGTTAGGGGAATATTCGGTGGACCATCAGGGTCTCAGCTGTCCTGCTACCTTAAGTCGGGTTTACCCAGTAGACTTCAGGTCTGATCTTGACTCTCCAGACGTTAGTCAACGTCTGGACATTTTATGCATCATCACCTACCTTCAACTTCTTTAACTTTTAGCAATTTCTTCTGTAATAGATTTGAATGGTCACACTCTTCTTGATGTACTTTGGTTGCAATTTCTTCTGTAATAGACCTCTTTTATTAATTGGATCTTTCTTTTATTTTCCTGACCTGTCGTGCCCCCTCTGTTCCTGATTGTCGAGTTGTTTTCATATTTGTTCTTCTCGTTTCCGGTGATCCTACAAAATTAATTAGTTATCATTGTTAATACAAAACCTATCTTACTAATGCACTTTCCCTAAGCTTACTACGCATGCTCCGAAAGGTCGCTCCTGCAAAACAAAAAACGATTTGAGTCTATTCTAGCACGACCTAGTCTTACTAATTCCTTCTGCAAAATAGAATCCAAATTAACATAACTGCATAACTTGGATTGATTTTCGGGTCTGGACTTTGCCCCTGATGATGGTCGTTGCTCCCAGGGTTGTTTTTCGTTGACTTGAACTCAACTAGTTTAGCTAAGACTTCTCCTTAGACCCCTGGCCATTGCTTTCGCTATCAGGGTTGGTTTCGTTGGCTTGAGCGCAACTAGTTTAGCTAGGACATCTCCTTAGGCCCCTGGTCGTCGCATTCGCTTCCAGGGTTGGTTTCGTTGGCTTGAGCACAACTAGTTTCACCGGGACTCCTCCCGTATCCCTGGTCGTTGCTTCCGCTATTAGGGATGTTTTGTCTGCTTAAACATGACTAGTTTCGCAAGGACTTCTCCTTATACCCCCGGTTACCTTTGTCAGGGTTGTAGGTTAACTAGGACTTCTCCTTGGGATCCTCAGTGGGGACCGCGTTTCACTCGAGTAAAGTGAGTTTAACTAAGACTTCTCCTTATAAGGTTTCTGGTCGTTGCCTTAGCTACCAGAGCTGCCTAATTTGCCGGCTTGAGCATGGTCAGTTTAACTATGACGTCTCCTTGGGACCTTGGTGAAGGGTCAGTTTTACTCGAGTAAAATTTCAGTTTAACTAGGACTCCTCCTTTGGGCCTTTAGTCGTCGCCTTGGCTACCAGAGCTGCCAGTTTTCCGAAGCAAAGTGAGTTTAGCCAGGACTCCTCCTTAAGATCTCTAATCGTTGCCTCAACTGTCAGGGATGCCGGCTCTATTAGGGTCAAGTGAATTTTACTAGTGCACGTTCCTAAGTGTGTTAAGATCTAGTTCAATTTTCTATAGCATCCTTATATGATATAGCACCATACAAACGAGTTTATTTCTTGCCTTTTGGACCTAGCTGATTCCCCATGTTCAAGGTAAATCAGAGTTCTTCTCCTGGAAGGCGAACTTGAGATGTTCAGCGTGTCCAGGGGTGTGTGAGGATTTGTCCTGATGTGTTCTCCAATCTATATGTACCGGGACCCCACGACTTTCACTATCTTGTAAGGCCCTTCCCATGTGGGGAAGAGTTTGGCTGCCGATGATTTTTGGGTAAATTTAGAATTCCTCCATACCATATCTCCGACATCAAACTTTCTTATCTTCATGTAAGATCTGTGTTGTTTAGTCATTGTGTCTTTGAAGGCGAGGTTTCTTAACTCTGCCCGATCTCGGGCTTCGTCAATTAGGTCCAGATGTTCTAACGCTAGTTGTTCATTGGTTTCGGGGTCAAAGTGTCTTATCCTTAGACTCGGTTTACCTATTTCTACGGGTAGCACGGCGTCCATGCCGTATACCATCCGGAAGGGTGTTTCCCCAGTGGCTCTCCGCGGTTTGATGCGGTAGGTCCATAGTACATCGGGGAGTTCGTCCACCGTGTTTTTCTTTTCGTGGCATTTGGTCTTAATATACTTAACCAGAGTTTTGTTAGTTACCTTGACTTATCTGTTTCCGGCAGGATGTGCTGGGTTGACGTAGACTGGTTTGATCCCATATTTTGCAAGAAACTCCTTCATGACCGCATTATTGAACTGGGGCCTGTTATCCATGACTAGGATCCTTGGAACACCGAACCGGGTTATTACGGTTCTCCACAATATGTTGGTAATCTCCTTCGTCCGAGTTCTGGTCAGTGCTACCGCCTCCGCCCATTTGGTGAAGTAGTCTACCATGACCAGCAACATCTTTTTCCCTCTCGTTCCTGTTGGGAAGGGTCCCACCAGGTCAATTCCCCATTGCTCAAAGGGGCAAGGGCATATAATCGGCGTCAGCTCGGTGGGATGTAGTCGATAGTCGTTGGCGTACACTTGGCACGATTCACAGTACTTGGTATGCCATATGCAATCCTCTAGCATTCCTGACCAGTAATACCCAGCTAGGGTTAACTGCTTGTACAATGTTCTTGGACCTGCGTGATTCCATGTGACCCCCTCGTGTGTCTCTGTCATTACGTATTCTTGTTCATCCTTTGCTAAGCAGCGCCGCAAGGGGTGAATGAGGGACTTTTGGTATAGTAGTCCTCCGAGCAAGGTATATCTTGAAGCGTTCCTGCGTATCCTCTTAGCTTCGTTAACGTCCTCTGGTAATTTCTGAGTTAGTAAGTATGGTCTCATCCAAACATCTCCTTTTGTTATCCTGATAGCCATTATTTCTTGTGCCATGTACATGTCAATGCTTCTTTCTTCTAATGTGTAGAATATTACTTCAGGAATGGTAGTTTGGCCATTGATCATCTTTGACAAAGCGTAGGCCAATGTATTCTCTTCCTAGGGTATCCTGGTGAGGGTAAACTTCTCAAAGTGGCCAATTAGTTCTTTGACTTTCTTCAAATACTTTATCATGTCAGTCCCTTTTGCTTCATTATCCCCGTTGACGTGATTGACGACTAGCTGGGAATCGCTGTATACCCGAATATTAACAGCTCTGGCTTTCATAGCCAGTTTCAAACCTTCCAGCAGGGCTTCGTATTCAGCTTTATTATTGGTCACGGCGAGTTTGAACGTGGTAGTATGGGAAGTCTTCTCCTCATCCGGGCTGATTAGCACTACTCCAGCTCCTTTCGTGGCTTCGCTTGAAGCTCCATCTACGAAAAGAGTCCAGACTTGCTCTGGTCCAATGCTGGTTGCTGCGACTGAGCATTCTGTTACGAAGTCTGCCAACGCATGTCCTTTTGTCGCAGTCCGGGGTTTATATCTGATGTCGAAATCACTCAGCTCCACTGCCCATTTGGTTAGTCGTCCTGAAACGTCCATTTTCTAGAGTATGTTTCTGAGTGGTTGATCCGTCTGTACAATCGTTACGTGAGCCTGGAAGTAGGGGCGAAGCTTCCTGGCTGTCAGGATGAGCGCGTACGCCAATTTTTCTACGGTCGGGTAGTTTAGTTCAGCTCCACCCAATACTTTGCTGACGAAATATACTATATATTAGAAACTTCTGGTTCTGAAGAGGGTGTCCCTGAGAGTTTTGTATTATTCTACTCATCATGGTAGATCCTCGGTGTCCTAGTCGATCATGCAAAATTTTATAAGTTTTTGGATCGTGCAATTTCGGGTTGACAACGACATAGGATTTAACTGTTTTAATCTTTGTAAGATATAACCCAGACGAAAGAGCTTCAAGTCTTTCTAGAACACGCTTCTGGCATGATATACTTTAGGTGATATATAAATACTCTTCATTATCCTCAGACCCAGTTTCGATGTGATACCTATTTCGGCGTATATCTTTGAAGCTTAACAGATTCTTCTGGGATCTAGTCGAGTACAAAGCATCGTCAATAATAAGTTTAGTACCACGAGGCAATATTATAGTTGCTCTTTCAGGACCTTTTATAATGTTTGATGAGCCAACGATAATAATCGCATTTGCCTCGCATAATTTTAAGGTCGAGAAGTATTTTGTATTTCGAAGTATCGAATTAGTAGTCCCACTGTCTGCTAGACAGCTATTTTCATCACCTCTAGATAGGTTTCTTCTGGAATCCATATCTTTTCATAAATAATATAATACAAGATACAAATCATACTATTGCAAAAGAAAGTGAACAATTTACAATATCAAAACTAAATAAATAAGTCATAGTTAGATGTGTTAGCATATTAGTTAGTAAAATTAAATATATGATTAGATTGATTGACTCCTTTGGGGAGATAATTTCTAATACATAATGGTGAATGAAGCTCATGAGATTCATCTTTACAGCTTCAGGCTTCAAAGATGTTTGATATAAATCCACAAAGTGTTTTGCCGTACAGCAGGTACGGGATAAACAACTAATTATTTCACACATGTGAGAAGCTTTTTCCCGAACCTTGGGAGGGTTATTCACTTTATTATTCTTAGGTACGGTAGTGTATATCGAGTTTTTGCCTTTTCTCAGTTCCGGTGGTAAGGAGTTTGTCTATTATTTCTTTCCCATTTACTTGTCTTAGATGGACGTTAGTGGTTTCTTCAAGAACCACGTTTCCCGTTTGTAATTTTATTTCCTTCCATGATCATTTAACAATATTGCATGTACTTCAGTCACAACTACGAACCCAGTGGGCCGAGATTCACGGTTATGTAACAACAACTGGTTGTTTTGTTCGTTTATAACGAAACAAGTAAGCGAATGAGAATACTTGAGAAAACGATGCTCTCGGTATTGAGTCTGCAGGACCATATCCGAGGTGTGGAAGGTGGTTAGTGTTGTCAATTACTTACTCATTTGTAACAATATCTCCTCCTGGAAAAATTTAAATCTGTAACACGAGATTAATATATGTTACTTATAATAAAACCAAGAATTGAAATATATACCTTTCACTGGACGGAGTAACGGCTAGTTTATTTGACTTGGAGGAACGAATGAATAACTTCTCAGCTGGCGAGAGACTCGTGCTGATAACGTGATATAATAATTATAAGTACTTGTAGAATATCTCTTCAAGAAATAAAGATAAGATGGAAAATAGACTAAAGGAATTTCAACATAGATCACTCATAGAATTTCTCCTTTTATCTCTTTTCAACTTGTGTGTACATAAGAAACAAACATATCGGTGTATTTATACCCAAAACCAAGCAATAAATGAAAGTCACCTCATGCTTTTGCATGTGAGAGGTGTAAGCCTATAATACAACTTATGGGAACCTCATGCTATTGCATGTGAGAGGTGTAAGTATACTACACAACTCATGGACACCTCATGCTTCCTAGGCTTCTTAGTCATAAGAGAATGACACCACATGCTTGAATTTAGAGGCACCAACTCGATGAGCAATTACTATACTTCATGAGCCTCCATCTTTATATATGTTTAGACAAGAGAAGGTATATTAAAGGCTATCAAGGTCCCTTACTTGCCAATGATTATATGGGCATCCACATACTCTATAACAGCAAAATTGGTTGTCCATGTATTAGTCACCATTTTGAAACCAATGCTAATGAAATAGTGGTCCTTATAGAACTTCCCTATGTAGTTTGATGACCAGGAAGCTCTTTTTGCTAAGGGTACCACCCGTTTCTGCTAAAACCAGCTCCCTTCCACCCACTCCCACTGACCCTGATCAAACGATTTTGACTACCAAAGTCTAGAAGCACCCCTTTTTCTTGTCTGTTTTACTTCCACCCATGTGTTGGATGAATGTGCTCCATTAGACCTTTTGATTTGGTATTTGAGGGACGGGGGATTAGTTGGTCTATATACATACATACCTCAAATGGCCCATACATTAGAAAATGCTACACACTAGCCCTACAGGAGTAAAATGTGAAATGGCGTCGCTCACTTGGTAATGCATGTATTCCAAAATCTTTGGGGTTCTAGGTTTGATTTCTATCGGAAGTGGAATCTATGGTTATCAAACTTCAGTTATTAAGGGTGTAAAGAAAGGCCTATAGGAAAGTTGTATAGCCTTTAAGAGTTATATTAAAATAATAATGGAAGTTATGAGCATATTACATCACATGATGTATCAAAGTCACGAGAGCGGTGTAATCATATTACTTAAATAAAAAAAAGAATTCAAATGGCACTGTAGCGTACAATAGATTATTGATCGGTTGATTTTATTTTTTATAGAGAAAACATCTACTAAAATCAAGGGGTCTACATTTATTCGCTACATCAATTTTGTGCTAAGAATTTTAATTTTTTTGAATTTTTTACATCAACATTCTGTCTATCATTTACATTTTTTCGTTTCAATGTTTTCTCTCGTTTCAAATTCTCTCTTTCAATTTTAAGAATTTTCAAAATATGACAATTCAATCTACAATGACTGCTTAATAATAGGGCGCATATATTTCTCTTTTCTTCGAAAAGATGGGTGTATGTAATATATATGATACTATATCTAAAGAACTAATCATTTAGTTCCACAACATCCTTCCACTATGTAAAGAGCATAAAATCGAAGGGTCTACATTATGCTCCATTCACTTTCTTTTCACACGGGAATGTACAAACCACAAGGGCCTCATGCCCATGGGATATTTCACCTCTCTATATCAACATTGTTTTGAAGATGCAAGGATCAAATGTAGAATGACTTTGAAGAATCAAGTAGTAAGTGAAATACATATAGTTGATTTGACTTTATTCTCTAGATATGGGTAACTCTAAATATAACATAACATTAAGATAATGAAGATGGAATAAATATTCCTTCCCATTTTATCCTACTTGAAGGAAAGGGAGGATAAACTCATTTATCTTGTGACATGGAAAAGGAACAAATTACATGGAAAGGTTCAAGTGGGTTTAGACTAACCGACCCATTAAAACTATTTGTTCTTTTTGACTTGCATTTTGTAGATCTAGTCAACCATATTAAGCAAGCATGGGTTTCACAAGGAATTGGGATGTTAACCAATAGTTTATCTCCGGGTCTACCCATTTCGGAATGTTTGAGTTATGCATGTACTCCAAAATCGTGGAAGTCGAAGTTTGATTTTCAGCTGATGTAAAATCCATGGTTTATCGAATTTAAGTTATTAAAGTATAAATAAAGTAGTTTGGTCGGGCTTTAGGCTCGTAGTTTAGTTAGGTTAGTTGAGTTTTAAGCCTGTTTCTGTAAGGGCTTATATTTGGTGGTTATCGTGTTTATCACCTCTTATTGATGTAACGATGTCGTTGTAACGACTATCATAGTCAATTTCCAAAATCGAAGGAAGATTTTAAAAAGGCCCAAATCTATTGCTATAGTCACCCTATTTAGTCATATAACGATATTAGCTAATGTTGTTATGTGTATAGAATGATATAAAATATTGTTTCTTATATCTTTTTCTTTCTCGTTCTCTATTATGGTTTGATAGCTCTTCCTTTGAATGAAGATAATTGGTTATTCCTTTTTTATACGACGAGTTGAATATGATAAGTTTTATTTTTATACGAATTTTCTGGTTATAAAATTTGTACTTAAAAAATTGAAATTCCAACCAGCCGCGAAGTTCCTTTTGTTTTTATTGAAATACCCTCTAGACGAAGTAGACATTGTACCTTTGAAGGTATACTCCGTATATCAAATATCAAATGCAAAAAGAAAAATGAATAGGAAAAATCCAATTTCATCAATTGACATACAAAACCAACTTTATGGCAAAAATTAACCTGATTACCCAATGAAAATAATTAAAGTAAGAAATCTTACATTAGTTCAAAAGACAAATTTAAAAAACTCCAAAGCCTAATGTACAACGAAATATAAGGAACCGAAAATACAAACTAACTAAAAAAGCGATAAGAAAAATAAATAGTACCATGAAATATAAAGAAATTGAGAATACAAACTATAACTTAGAAAGCCCGAAGAAAGACATTATGCCTATGGTACCACAGGTATGACCAAAACTTTTCACACATAATTAACAATTTCCTCCTAATGTTATAAAAAGTTAGTACATAAAAGTCTAATGCCAAGAAAAATATGTATATATATAGAGTTAAGTCCTATATGGCCCCCTACTTTGTGACCAGCTTCCTTTATGACCCTTTTTTTTCGTAAATTCAAATATGACTCCCTATTTTCAAGATAATGTCATTACTACCCTTCTTAATTCTAAATTTAAAACATAAAAAAAGTTATTTCCACCTCACCCCTCTCTCTCGCCACCTCATCTCTCCCTACACCTCACCCCTCTCTCTCTCCCTCCAATTCACCTTTCTCTCTCTCCAACTCACCTCTCTCTCTCTCCAACTCACCTCTCATTCTCTCCAACTCACCCCTTTCTTCTCCAGCAAGGTCGCCGGCCGGCGACCTTCAAACCTAAAAAAAAAAATCTCTCTCCCTCAAATTTAAAAAAAAAAATCTCTCCACTATCTCTCTCTAAAAACTCCGGCGAAAGGAATTTTTTTTTTTTGTAGGTTTGAAGGTCGCCGGCCGAAAAATTTTCCGCCCGGCGACCTTGCCAGAGAAGAAAGGGGTGAGTTGGAGAGAGAGAGAGGTGAATTGGAGAGAGAGAGAGGGGTGAGGTGTAGGGAGAAATGAGGTGGCGAGAGAGAGGGGTGAGGTGGAAATAACTTTTTTTTTTAATGTTTTAAATTTAGAATTAAGAAGGGTAGTAATGAAATTATCTTGAAAATAAGGGGTCATATTTGAATTTACGAAAAAATGGATCATAAAGAAAGCTGGTCACAAAGTAGGGGCCATATAGGAATTAACTCATATATATATAATACAATACATATATAATACAATACATAAATAATACTAAATGGGTGATAAGGGTCGAACTATTACACTCCACAAATTCGACAAGACATGCAACAAGTACTATCTAGTTCAGAGCCGTGTTTGAGGGGGGGCGGGCAGGGCGTCCGCCCTGGGCCCCCACCTCAAAAGGGCCTATTTTCTATAAAAGGACCCACAGCTAAGGTTATATACCTTACAATACCAACTTAATCATCTACCCTTTACTAGCTCTGTGGGAAGGGTGCTGGTTATCCATGTAGTTGACGCGGGTTCGAGTCCTTAGGGCCACATTTTGAAGAAATTTTTGGTGAGAATACAATTGCTAATTATATCTTTATTTTTGCTCCACTACACTTTCTCTTAACCATTTTGTTATTTTAGGCGTATTTCGTTAATTTTGAAGTATTTTTTTAAGAAATAGAAAGCTAGGTGTTTTTTCCACAAAAAAAAACTAATAATACATAAATACACATGTGAATCTTTAATGATATTCATCATCTTACATTTTGTTCAATTTTGTGCTCGTAATTTATTTATGTACGAAAGGGCCGCAACCAAGTTTCGCCCAGGGCCCTCAAATTCTCAGCCACGGCTCTGATCTAGTTGTGTTGGGAGTTTAGGGCTGGATGTATTTCTTTGTAGCATCAATCTTGTTACAAAAGGATAGTTTGTTCAATAATAATACTATGTTCCAAGTACAATCGCTGAGAAATGTTATCTAATGTTTTTTCGTCTAAGCAAAACCTTCTACCCTACTAGGGGCATAAGACAAGGAGACCCCCTTTCCCCTTTTCTATTTACTCTAGCTATGGAAGGTCTAAGCCGCAAGTTGATGAATATCAATGACAACAAGTTCCAGGGTTTTCCCACTAATAGAGCTGAACTGGAGATATCTCACCTTCTCTTCGCGGATGACTGTATCATATTCGGCAGAAACACGATTGACAACATTCACATCCTCAAGAAGATTCTTCAGGAATTCTGTGAGACCTCGGGGCAAATGATCAACTATGCTAAATCCAATATATTCTACTCCAAAAACTCACACCCTAAGTTCAAGAGGATGATTATGCGTACTCTTAAAGTCAAGTATGCTTCCACCTCGGAGAAATACCTAGGAGCCTAGCTTTTCATAGGAGCCCAGAAAACTAAGGTCTTCAACGATATTCTCGATCATATCAATAACAAGCTCAACAAATGGAACCACTCGTTTTTATCCCAAGCTGGTCGCATGGTGGTCATCTCGGCGATCGCGGCGGCCGTACCCCGATATCAGATGCAGTGCTTTGCAATACCGAAAGGAATATGCAAACGCATCAAGTCCATTCAAAGGAATTTCTAGTGGGGTAAGTCAAAAGGAATTTGTACCAAAGCCTGGTCGGATATCTGCAAGCCAAAGAATCTCGGAGGTCTAGGTATTCATCTCCCGGACCAAGACAACACAGCCCTCCTATCCAAGCTGGCCTGGAAGCTTAAAACTGAGCCAAATACTGCTTGGGCCAAAATGCTCAAGGCCAAATATTTCCCGCTGACGGATAAACCAGGTCCGGCGAAACCTCATCATTCTTGGAATTGGAAAATCATTACGAAGCACTACAGTATGATTGAAAACTTAGCTGTATGGGAAGTGCAATCAGGTAAGGACATCAAGATATGGGAAGATAACTGGATTCCAGATACTACCGGTCCCATAAACAACCATAATCACTCGGGCCTTAACAAAGTTTCCCAACTCATCACGAATAACGCATGGAATGAGGAGGTCCTCAACGCTAACTTTGATATTGAGACGCAAAACCTCATCAAAGCCATCCCGGTGAACAGCGAAGGCACAGATCAGATTAAGTGGAAGCTTACTAAGTCCGGTAAATTCACGGTTAAATCTATGTACCAGCACCTAAGCACCAACAACATTAATCAATATCCCACAGAGCAGAATTGGAAGTTCATCTGGTCTATTCCAACGGTTCCTCGTATCAAGAACTTCATCTGGAAAATCTGCACTAAATCTCTACCTGTCAGAAATAAAATAGGAAAATACATTGACAACAATATGAATTGTCCGAACTGTACAAACATAGAAACCATAGAGCATGCTCTTTTACACTGTGCTATTGCTAAAAACATATGGTTCCACTTTAATATTATATCGGAAAACATCACTTCAATTACGGACTGGATCTTTTCATGGGAAAAGAACTCAGATCTATGTTATACCAGTGAAGATATCCACTTCGCGATAATTTTATGGATACTATGGAAAGTTAGATGCGACCACTGTTTTCAACATGAGGTTAATGACCTAAACATAATTATCAAAATGATCGAATCGTTTCCTAGGAAAATCATAATCTCGAAAGAAAAGAATCAAAAAACTACAGAAAAATGGCAACCACCACCCGCTCAATCTATAAAAATTAACGTTGATGCATCTTTTATTAATATAACATCCAATGTGGGAATCAGCTTAATTGCTCATAACTCTGAATCTAAATTTATCGAGGCGCAAGTTAAAACATCGAGGGCTAGAAACAGTGAAGAAAGCGAAGCTATGGCAATACTATACGGTCTAGAATGGGCGAAAGAACAAGATCTAAAGACTATCATCATAAAAAGTGACAACATCAACATTATCAATCATCTCAACAATAAGAAGAATTCAGTTAACTGGCAATCTCTGATTCATATCAAGCAAGCGCGTGAAATCAAATGAATCTTCGAGAAAGTCCTATTCAAACACACCAAACGAGCGCTCAATTACCATGCAGACAAGCTAGCCAAATGGGCAAGAAAGAAGAATAGAAATAAGAAGTGGCTTAATATTCCTTGTATTTTAATAGATAAATATTGTAATAACGTTATGATATCTTAATGAATGGCTTATTTCAACAAAAAAAAAAAAAAAACATTTATCATTATAGTAGGGGGGGCTCCACAAAAGAATGTAAGTGAGGTGTTAGAACGAAAAGTAGGCCGACCTCCATAATTAAGATGGAGAAAATATTTTAGGAAGCGATCTTGTGAGAATTGCAATTTATGCGGAAAATATGCTAATTGGGATCAAATCAAATCAGGGTTCACTTTATGATCTTAATGGATTTACTTTTCATCTAATTAAATAATACATAGAAACCAAGTTGGTTGGT
>BEHA01000074.1:100510-112800 GCA_002897215.1 Eschscholzia californica subsp. californica | reverse complement strand
TCATAGGCTGATTTCCATCCCTGGCTTGGTTTAGATTCTCACCCATAGTGTCACTCAAAGAGAGACTCGCTAAAAGATTACTTGAATGTGCTTCTCTACTGATGAAACGACCTCTCTTATCACGATATCTATTGGGCATAAACTAGAGCCCAACGGCCAAGGATATTCGAACCAAAGAATCACTACGAGGAACCTATAGGAAAGCAAACACAATCAGGCTGACTCCACCAAGCAACCTAAACAAAATCTAGACAATAGACAGGTTTGTCAGATTCACCCTACAAATCTAGACAGCTCCTACTTCTCCACAACACTTGAACTTTGACTATTTATAAAGGTTACTCGATCAGAGTAGTCGGTAGACAATTCTCCAGGAAGACAACCAACGATGAACGTTGTAATAGCCGTCTTCCTTCGGCAAACGTTTCCTCTTCTCGAGGCGGCCTTTTTGACAAGAATTGTTTACAAACTTTCCTCTGAGAATGCCTAGATAAAAGTCAATTCCTCGAGTTGTTTTTGAAGGGTCTTATGAGCTCGATACCTTAGGGGCTGATGTCTAAATAATATTTTAGCTTTTTAAGTGAGGTCTGGGTTCGTGAATGTTGTTACCTATGTGGGCAAGAAAACAGTGATGAAATCCGTTTCTTATCTTGTAACTGGGTTAGTGCCCTTACTAGAATGATTACACTAAACAGTCCGATCAAAGCAATTAGGCACACGAATTCACACAAATAACCCACTGACAGGAGATTCGTGGGTGTTCAAGAAATTTACCTCCCGTTCAAGACGGGCGATGACCTTTGTAGATGACCCGCGAATGTTCCGACCCGAGGCTTCGTTTTGGTTTTCGGTTACAATTTAATTAAGCCCTCCAATTTAGGGTCAAAACTTAAAAATAAAAAATAAAACCAGAAAGTCTAAAAGTCTCTCTCTCACAAAAAAAAAATAAAATAAAAAAAAAAATAAAAAATAACAAAAAATGTAAATTCTTCTTCTTGAGCTCCTCTCCTTGTTGCGCCTTCTCCTTTGCTCCTTAGTGTTTTTCTACACCAAAAACGGAAAAGCAAGTAAAAGTGTCCAAAAATATAAACTTACTAAAAAAAAATAGAAAAAAAATTAGATTAAATTTAAACTAAGTCCCCGGCAGCGGCGCCAAAAACTTGATGGGCCTAAAAAGTTACCTAAATAGGTTTCCACCCGCAAGTATACGGGCGTCAAGTAATAGTTCCGGTAAGACCGGTTCGTTCCTCAGAGACTAAGTTAAACTAAATTCTAACCTTAAAACTATTTAGATTTTCAAAAGTGGTTTGATGGAGGTTTAATAAAAATAAAACAAAAAAAATAAATAAACAAAGAAATAAGTCGGTATTCAGAAAAAGGGAACCTAGGGTTTTCGAATCCGTCTTCCTAACAATTCTAAGGACAAATTAATTTTGATCTAATTGGATAGTTCTTTATATAACTCAGGTTTTCAGTCCATGAACGGTCTAAAAACCCGGAAGATATTATCGTTAAAATAGTAAAAACTGTAATAAATTTATCGTTAGAATAATTATTATAACTTCATCTAAAACCCTAGATATAAAAGACTTAGCTACTCATGCTAAAAACGATAGATATTTAAAGTAATAGAAGAAAAAGAAGAAAGAAACTTACTTTTCTGCGCTTTTCCCACCAAACAGACCCTTAAGGAATTGATTTCCTTCTGTTTTTCCCGGAAATCAGCCAAACGCACCCTCTGGGAAAACGATTTTCTCGTCTTCCCGGAAATATTTTCCTCTCTGAGAAAATTATTTTCTCATCTTCTTCAACTCTGTTTTCTCTCTCTAACCTCCTGTTTTCTCTTTCTTTTCTTAATCTAATCTCTCTCTCTATGTTATTTCTTGCTTTCTCACCAAACAGGAAACAAAAAGAAAGAAACAAATCGAATAATCAAATTAAATTTCTAAAACCGAGTCTCTCTCTCTCTCTACAATATTTCTCCGTCTCTCTCTTGTTCTTTCTCTCTTCCTCTTTAATCTCTCTCTCTCTGTCACTAAGAAAACAGAGATTATAAAAGGAAAGCAAGAAAAATTACAAGTTAAGAAACAACACGAATGATCACTCTCGGTTATCACTTTCTCTCTCTACCAAACTCTCTTCTTAATCTCTCTGTCTCTCTCTCTATCTCTCACGAATAAAGAGAGTATAATCAAAAAGAAAAGAAAAACAGAATTACTTAAACACCTCTCTCTCTCTCTACTGTTCGATTTCCCTCTTAAAACCGAGAGTCTTCTCTGTCCAAATCCCCGTCTGTTCTATGAAAACCGATCTTTTATAACCCAAACAACTAGAATCCCAACTCCCAAATCTTGCTCCAATCTCCCCGAACATCTCTCGATCCTCCTTCAGCCGAGAATACTCCTTCCGGTTTCTCTCTAACTTCCTCTCTTTCTGTTTGTAATTTGAATAGGGAACGGACGCTTCTGTGCTTCGCGGCTGGACGAAAATGGTACGGCCTCAGCTCTCTGATGTTGCCACGTATCTCAGCTAAATCGGGTCCGTTAAATAATCCCGTGTTTTTCTAATAGCTGGGTGTACTTCTGACCATGACAGAATGTAGCCCGCGACTTCTTTGGTCCCTCCGATGACTTCCTGGATGCGCGCCACGTGTCCCTCTTGACCCTTGGTCAACTGAATTTGACCCGAACTTTGACTCGCTCTATTTTACTCATTCGAACTCCGATTTGACTTCCGTTTTCGCCTACGGGTTCGTCTTGGACTCTACTTTCCGAGCACTAACCTTGACCATGAAATCAGAATCAGCAAATGACCAAAATACCCCTAATCTGCATTTTTTCCAACTTTATCCGTTTTGCACGCGTAACTCTGTAAAAGGGTACCTGCACATAAAAGAGAGTAATTTGTGAGAGTAACTGCTCTAGAGAGACTAACTCGTCTAAATTAAGAGACTCAGATGGGGCATTTTCATGTCTCATCATATCACAACACCAAATCAGGTATTAATTAAGATAAGATAGTTTATATTTTATTAGTAGAATCAATGAAAAAAATTAACTAACTTAAAAATTGTATTTTTTTTCGTAGTGGTAATGATAAACACATAATTTCTAGCACAAGCAACGATATTTTAATGAGTCAGGTAACAATAATTTTAAGTTACACGTAATTTAAAAGAATTTTTCTAAATTTTACTAACGATCTTCATTACTTGAAGGGTCCCTACATGGTTGATGTTTCTTCAATGAATAAGAAGAAAAAAAATCTCTTACCGGACCTCAACGAAGACCTTCCACATGAAACTGAAGACAACACCTCACAGTGGGACATGGATATAATGTCTATTTATTCCGATCGATTGTTAAGTTGTCATAACCAAAATACTAAGGAGATAGGTTATGTTAGTCAAGATCTCATACTAAAAGATGTGTCCGATGAATGGGTGTTAGAGAGTTTATTGTCTGAGTTAGGTGTAAAAGTTAAACAACATGTGATTGAAAGGTTAGAAGATGTTCCTGGTGATGGTCATTGTGGATACAGATGTTGTGCAGAACTTTTAGGTTTGGACAAAGAAGATGGATGGGTAATTGTTCGTAAAAATATGGTTGAGACATTAAAAGAAAACGAAGTTTTATTTTCTGAGCATTTGGGTGTTGATCGATGCATATACATTAGAAAAGTACTTGACTATTATGAAGAATATTGTGGTAAGGATAATTGGTTTACTTTACCTGATATGGGTTGCTTATTTGCTACTACTTTCAATTGTGTTTTGTGTGTGATATCAGAAACTCAAAATATAACGTATCCACCGCTTAAAGGGGGTGTTCCAGAAGAGCCAAAGATTATTGCAATTGTAATATCTGAGAGGAAAAATCACTTTGTCAAGGCAATCCTAAAAGAAAATGCTCCAATTCCACGAGTATATAAAGGTTGGCTTCGATATTGTCTCCCTTGTGCAGTTGAATGGGCATTTTGGGTTAGACCCAAAAGTGAAACATGGAGTTCTTTAGTAGCTAATTAATTTTCTCAAGAATTTTATTAATACTTTGTTATACTTATTAGTCT
Source organism: Eschscholzia californica subsp. californica (assembly GCA_002897215.1). Lineage (NCBI taxonomy): Eukaryota > Viridiplantae > Streptophyta > Magnoliopsida > Ranunculales > Papaveraceae > Eschscholzia > Eschscholzia californica. The sequence continues at coordinate 108,732 of BEHA01000074.1, read as the reverse complement.
AATTTTCTGTTAATTTTAATTTATAATTATATTTAATATTGTTAAATTTTCATGATCTTTTTTTTCTAAATTGTTAGATGAAAAGAAAAAGAAGCTCCCTAAATTAAACAAAACTTTCAAATAGTATATAGAGAAGTATTTATATGTTGCAAAATGTGGAACAAAAAAAAAAGTAACTGGTGGATTTAGGAACTCGTGCCAATTAATTGTTTAAGTTGGATGGAAAGAAAATCGTGTGTGTGCTGAGTTTAAAGACAATGGCAATTTGTAATTAAGTTGATTGATAAGCCTTATTCCATAATTTCTAAAATTCTCATAAATGTTAGGTGTGAATGCAAGCTGTCAACAACTCACATCCATCACACCCTCCTAATATCTACGGTCATTAGCTCGAGCTCATACCTCACGGTATGAGCTCGAGCTCAATGAATCACTGCTCTTAAATAATTCTTTTTAATGGAAAACAATATAATGCCTTGGCGGAAAATTCAAATATTTAGTTGGATACTTCCAAGGATCTCATTCTTTAATCCCCAATAGTTTCAGGCAGTCCCACATGTTAGGTTAACAAATTAAAATGAAGATTTAGGCTCAGATTAGGGTGGAGGAATGATTTATGGTTAAAACGGTTAACGAAATAATTATATTTAGAAACATTCTCCACCAAAACACTAAAGCTCAGTGCACTTTCACTTCTTTTTTTGTTGCTGAAAGATAATTGCATTAAGTTCAAATGTAGCAACCGTACAAAATAAATAAAACAAAATTACGGATCTGAAGAATTGCGTTAACTATATAACGTCAATTCAGCAAATATTCTTCATGTTGTGGCTTGTAATTCTGACAGCTGGCCTTGAAAATGAAATGGAATTTGATCATAGAAGCGGCAGAGTTATCTCTCATCCTGTAACATTGTCGATGGACTAAATGAACACCCAAATTTCTAAGGGAAGCGAGGATGTCCAGAGAGCGGAACCAATAATTGATTCTAAATTATCCCGCCAGTATTATCTGAAGTTGTGGATTTGATTTTCTCTTGTTGTGTGTCCAGAGAGGAAGCATTTCAAACTAAGTTTACTCAATTTTGCAAACCACGTTCAATTCTGCAAATGGAGTTTGCAAACCTAGATTGCATTCTTCAAATTGAGATTGCAAGATCTACAACCGAGATCGCATTCTACAAGTTGAGTTTGCAAATCATGCAAATCAAATTTATATTGGAATCAGAGTCGATTTTGGCTCGACCCGACTCGTCAAACTCAGAAATGGAATGCGCCATTGCGTTCGTCTCATCGAGCTCTTAAACTTAGATCCGAGAATCACTCGAATTCGATTCCAGATGAATGACAAATTCAAGTTTAAATTTTGGACGAAGATCTGTTGAAATAGGGACTAAAACGTCAAAAGGGACAAGTCACTTTGGGGGTCGTTTGAGCGAAGCACGCGCGTCCAAATCTGGACGGCTGGCGTTCAGTTCGCGGGATTGCGCGAGATCTAACGATCTCGTGTTGGATGTCGCGGGACAGCGTTGGGACGAAGCCAACCGCGTTGGATCAGAAAGATCGAACGGTTGGCGTTCCACCTGTATCGGGCAGGATTCGGGATCTTTCGAGATCTTCATCCAACGGCTCATTCTCTTGACCTGTTAGGCACGCGTCGGGATGGATCTAAGGGTGCGCGTTCTTTTCGAGAATTTGACCAAGATCCGACGGTCTATAACTCAACTGACTATATAACTGATTCAGATTTCGTTTCAAGTCCTCAAAATGAAGAGATGTGTCTCTTCAACCCAACAGAAACATGAACCTATTCAATTCCTATATAAACAACCAAAAACCATTCAAATTCTCATTCCATTCATTCTCTTCTTCTCTTCTCTTCTAACAATTAGTATTCTGTGTGTCTAGAATACTGATTTGGAAGTAATTCTAGTATATCTAGAAAAAAGAAGAAAGAAGTTTTGAGTGAAGTTATAATCTAAAACGTCTAGAAGATTCAAGTCCATTCTTTTCTTCTCTTCTCTTCTAACAATTAGTATTATGTGTGCCTGGAATACTTGGATCACTGAAAAAGGAAGAAAGAAGTTTTGAGTGAACTTATAATCTTAAAACGTCTAAAAGATCCAATCACATCAGTTCAAGAGTTCATATTATTTAAAAAGGTTCGCCCGCTTTCAAAATATAGAAGTTTTGAGTGAAGTTATAATCTAAAGCGTAAGTCCATTCTTTTCTTCTCTTCTCTTCTAACAATTAGTATTCTGTGTGCCTGGAATACTAGTATCACTGAAAAAAGGAAGAAAGAAGTTTTGAGTGAACTTATAATCTTAAGACGTCTAAAAGATCCAATCACATCAGTCCAAGAGTTCATATTATTTACGAAGGTTCGCCCGTTTTGAGTGAAGTTATAATCTAAAACGTCTAGAAGATTCAAGTCCATTCTTTTCTTCTCTTCTCTTCTAACAATTAGTATTCTGTGTGCCTGGAATACTAGTATCACTGAAAAAGGAAGAAAGAAGTTTTGAGTGAACTTATAATCTTAAAACGTCTAAAAGATCCAACCACATCAGTCCAAGAGTTCATATTATTTACGAAGGTTCGCCCGCTTTCAGAATACCATCTTAAAATTCTGAAAGGATAATCGTTGTATCCCTAAGGCATACACCCTAACGTTTGCTACTGTTATGGGGGTATAAAATGTCTTAAGGAAAGAGAATTTATTCTCGCCTCGACTCCATTATTCATTGTCTATCTCGATTAATCCGAAAACTGATAAAGTCGGTATTCGCTTATCGTTTATCTCTCTAAAACTTAGAGAAAGGAAGTTCCCTACTTCAACGCAGACTCTGTCTTAATCAAAACAAGACTGAGATAGACTGAACTTAAATTTTAACCAGAGGAGTGACAATCTTAAGATATTTTACATAACGATTATTTCTCTGGTTATAAGATTTGGTTTGATTTTCTGTGTGTTTCAGAAAAATGGCAAGAATAAGAACAACACTACGTGTTCTTCAACCTAACACCACATACGTGGAAAAACCAGAGAAGTTCAAGGGAACTGACTTCACCCTGAAGCGGAAGCATCCGTCTTAAAACAGAGGGGAGTCGAAGAAAAAGTTTGACGAATGCTACAACTGTAGAAAGCGGGGCTACCTAGCCAAAGAATGTCGCTCCACATATGGCAATCAAGGGGAAAAGGTTGATAACCAAGCTTCATTAGTAAAAGACACCCGAAAATCTGAATCACTGTCTTATGACTACTGAATTCGAAAAGGTGTTTGAGATACTTCATAAGATGAACCTCTGTGCAGTGGCACATGAAGATAACCTGGTTAACAATTAGAGATGGTGGATTAACACTAGGGAAAGTCGTCAGATTTGCAGTGACAAAAGCCTATTCTCTTCCTATACGGAGGTAGCCGAAGGAGAGACCTTATTCAAAGAAAACGGCTCGACCACCCAAGTCAAAGGAAAGGGGGAGATCGTGTTAAAACTCACTTCAGAGATGGAAGTGACTTTGACCGAGGTACTCCATGCTCCAAAAATTCAAAAGAACTTGATTTTTGGTTCCCTTCTAAGTGAGAACGGGTTCCGACTAACCTTTTTGTTAGATATCGTTATCCTATTTAAGAAAAAGATGTATATTGGAAAGAGCTATTTATGTGGGTGGTTATTTAAATTAAATGTTACCCATTTAAGCCCGAAGGCACCTATTATTAATGAAATTAATAATTGTGCGTGTATTGTCGAGTCCTCCAATATTTGTCACGAAAGATTAGGGCATGTGAATAATAAGTCATTAAAGAAATTAATGAATTTGGAGTTAAATTCCGAAACTCGAAATTGACTCAAGACGAACATGTCAAACACGTGTTAAGTCAAAGATGACTAAGACATAGTTCAAGTCTTTAGACTTAAGTCACAATGAACTCTGGAGCTTAAAGACGGTTCAAACATGAGGTGGAAAAAGGTAATTCATCACCTTTATCAATGACTCCACTTGGTTTTGTTATATTACTTACTAATGAGTAAGGATGAAGCAATCAAAAAGTTCGAGCTTTATAAAATCAAAGTAGAAACTCAACTTCATAAAAAGATTGAGGCTTTGAGAAACGATTGAAATGGAGAGTGTGAATCTCCTTTCGCCGAGATATACGTCAAGAATGGCATAGTTCATCAAACGACGACCCTTTTGGTATAGTAGAGTGAAAGTACAGAACGTTAAAAGGGATAAAATTCGATTAGTGAAGATTAAAAACGATAATCAATCTAATCTCGCTGGGTCTTGTGAAGTATTTCACTAAAGGCTATCCCTAGCAGTGGACAAAAAGACACAAGTCTTGAATACTTAATCCTAAAGGTTCAATTCGATGACAAATTGAAGAAGACAACCGCATAAGTGAGCGGTAAAGTGTATCAAGTCAAATGTCAAAACCTAAACGGTTAGGCAATGCCGACGACAAAATGTTGTCGTTGTATAAAGAGTTACAAGACAATGAACTGTTCAAAATAACTCATCGGTTTGAGACAATGAAAATTCCGTGAAACAATCTCGAATACAAAGTTGACGGAGAATGCAAAATTCTGAAATTAAACTTGTCTTCGAGAAAGTAAGTTATGATGCATAACATACTCAGACGGTAAATTAGTATAATTCTCTAGAATGTCCTTAAACCTGTCTAAGAATTACAAGAGGATCCTCAAATATGTTAAAAGGAAGGACCTTTGCTGAAAGATCTCGAGATTATGAGTTATTATAAATAACTCCTCAAGTCTTTGTAAGTAGGTCCTTAGTTCTGTATAATTACATAATGGTCCTTCATAAATCCTCATGAGCAACTTAATCTTATTGGAAAGATAAGGGAACTAAGGTTGATAAGACATAAAGTTGAATATTACATCATTCGATCTAGACGTGACTCAAATAGTAAACTCAAGGGTCTTGGTAAGATTTTCGATTCAAGAATGTGAACGAAATCTAGAGACGATGAAGGACAAAATAGGGAATGATAACTTTGATGATCATGTGATAGTTTTAAATCTATCAAGGGAGTATATATGTTAAGACATATAACTTAAGAAAGAGTCAAGAGAGAAACTCACCTTATGTTATATTTCAAGGTTCTAATGATCATAAATTATCATGTTATGAAACAAAACTAAAAACGCTACACTAAAGAAATTGTGCACGAAAATAGTTTTGTTAAAAAAGGGAGAATGCATTGGTTACCCTAAAACTGTGGGGGAAAATATTGTTAAATATCTGAACGGTACCCTATATGAAATATTATAAGATTCCATCTAAGTCGATGGATAAGAGAAAATACTCTTGAAATGTGGAGAGAACCGAAAGGAATCGAAATGCCAATTACAAAGAAATTAATGGCATAAAAGTCTCTACATTCTCCTTAAGATATAACGTCGTAGGGACGTGAGAAGAGGGAAATTATGGAGTACCTCGGGAACCAGATTTAGCCAAAAAGAATCTTTGGTCGATAAGGTTTCATTGAGCTAAGAACTGTAGTTATATTCACTAAGTTGTGACAAGATTGAGAAATCAAGTGTGTGAATAAAAGTGATGACGTGAATGTCTAATTCACTCAACAAATCTGGATCGAAAAACACAAATGAGAAGAACTTCTCTTTCTAATCCTAGTTATAAATAAGAAAGTGTCTGAGAAGATATGATTCGATGCTTTTCCAGATTGAATCGTTACTCATGATTGATAATCTAAAGTACATGGTTAGATAGAGAATGGTAGAATTACCACTCAAGAACCACGATAAGCATAAATACTTGAATTTGAACAAATTCAAGAAAGAGTTATCTGAGTAACAAATACTTCTTAGATATCTGAGTAGTCTCGTATATTTTGGTTGTACATATCATAAACGAATGAAAATGGAGATATGTTGACAACACTTGAATCTCAAAGTCTAACAGTGGATTTGGAAAAATCACTAAGGACTACGATATCACAAAATTCCTCAAAGAGCAGACGTGCATAGCTGGATCGACAATGTAGTCCTAAAGGCCTTGATGGATACATTGCTCTGGAGAAAGCAAAAGAAGTAGGTGAAAATTCTGGAGGATATTTGTTTGTGATTGAAGCCAGTGCACGCAATAAACCTAAGTAGTTGTTGCGTATGCACTAATACAGTAAGTCTAAAGAATAAATAGACTAGGACCTTAAAGCAATTGCTCTCAAGGAATGCATACGTTGAAATTATGTTAAATCTTAAGTTACCAGGTGGATCCGTAGAGAACAAGAGAGTTGAAATTGCATCATCAAGGGGAATATGGCAAAAACGCCTAAAGTAAATGAGTAAAGGGATGGTGAAACCTTACCTAGATGACTAGAGATCCCACAATCTAGGTTCAAAGGAAAACTGAAGCTATATCCTGACTCGACAATAACATTATAAGAGAATTCTATCTCTTACCCATTCCTAGGATGAAAACAATGTTGCATGCAGTAAGAGGCTAGCATTAAGCTTTTAATGAATCTAAAAACTTAGAACTTGATTCTAACGTGAGGTATAGCAGGATACCTTATTACGGATAACCTATATGTGTGTGAATTGATGCCGGTTCCGTGAGAAGGTCGTCTAGGCCGACTTCTCTAAAGCACACATGAAATCGGGATTGTTCAGGGCCAAAATGAACACAACCGAGAACCTAAGTAAGGGATTAGCTGTGTGATCGCTATTTAGGTTTACAATTCCCAAGACTCAGTTCAAGACGAAAAGTTCACTGTCGTCCTTGTAAACCTTGTAGTTATTCACTAAGAAAGGTTCAAAGTCGAAAGACTACCTTCTTCCGATGCAGTGAAGTTCCGCATATGAGCTCTTCTACTGTCACTATAGTTTGTATATCATAGTAAACCTCGAATTTTCATTCATGTGGGGGATTGTTGGCATCAGAGCCCATTTTGGCTCGACCCGACTCGTCAAACTCAGAAATGAAATACGCCATTGCGTTCGTCTCATCGAGCTCTCAAACTTAGAGCCAAGAATCACTCGAATCCGATTCCAAATGAATCAGAAATTCAAGTTTAAAGTTTGGACGAAGATCGGTTGAAATAGGGACTAAAAGGTCAAAAGGGACAAGTCACTTTGGGGGTCGATTGAGCGAAGCACGCGCGTCCAAATCTGGACGGCTGGCGTTCAGTCCGCGGGATTGCGCGAGATCTAACGGTCTCGTGTTACATGTCGCGGGACAGCGTTAGGACGAAGCCAGACGCATTGGATCAGAAAGATCCAACTGCTGGCGTTCCACCCGCATCGGGCAGGTTTCGGGATCTTCCGAGATCTTCATCCAACGGCTCATTCTCTTGATGTATTAGGCACGTGTCGGGATGGATCTAAGGGTGCGCGTTCTTTTCGAGAATTTGACCAAGATCTGACGGTCTATAACCCAACCGACTATATACCTGATTCAGATTTCGTTTCAAGTCCTCAAAATGAAGAGATATGTCTCCTCAACCCAACAGACACATGAACCTATTCAATTCCTATATAAACAACCCAAAACCATTCCAATTCTCGTTCCATTCATTCTCTTCTTCTCTTCTCTTCTAACAATTAGTATTTTGTGTGTCTGGAATACTGATTGGGAAGTAATTATAGTATATCTAGAAAAAGGAAGAAAGAAGTTTTGAGTGAAGTTATAATCTAAAGCGTCTAGAAAATTCAAGTCCATTCTTTTCTTCTCTTCTCTTCTCTTCTAACAATTAGTATTTTGTGTGTCTGGAATACTAGTATCACTAGAAAAAGGAAGAAAGAAGTTTTAAGTGAACTTATAATCTTAAAACATCTGGAAGATCCAATCGTATCAGTCCAAGACCTCATATTATTTACGAAGGTTCGTCCGCTTTCAGAATATAGAAGTACCATCTTAAAATTCTGAAAAGGATAGTCGTTGTATTCCGAAGGCATACACGCTAACGTTTGGTACTGTTACGGGGGTGTAAAATGTCTTAAGGAAAGAGAATTTATTCTCGCCTCAACTTCATTATTCATTGTCCATCTCGGTTAATCTGAAAGAAAGAATTACTGATAAAGTCGGTATTCGCTTATCGTTTATCTCTCTAAAACTTAGGGGGGGTAGTGGAGCAAGACTTTCGCGGACTCTTGAGAGTCCGCGAAAGTCTGAGGCATTCAAATCCAGACATTTGAGAGTCCACGAAAGTCTGAGGCATTCAAATCCAGACATTTGAGAGT
>BEHA01000074.1:64292-77628 GCA_002897215.1 Eschscholzia californica subsp. californica | reverse complement strand
AACTATTTGAGCTGATAGAGGAGCTCACGACCTCAATACACAATAGTGTAAACTGTGGTTAATTTTCGTATCCCTTTCCATTTCCAAATGCCAATATATAGAGATACAATAGAAAGTAGTTCCTTAATATAAGGAAACTAACCCACTAACTCAGAAATAAAAGGAAATAAAGTCTGCAAACAATCTAAGACTAATTCAAACATATAAGTCACTTATTTTGAAATAACTACCTAAAGACTAGTTCAACTATTGTGACTCAGCTAAATAATTCAGCACCCTAACAACTTCCTCCCTCCTTAGGATTGCTCTTGTTCTCAAGGGTAAAATCAGGGAACTGAACTTTTATAAACTCCAATAGCTCCCAGGTTGCATCAGCGGGAGATAAGCCTTGCCAATGAATTAGAATTTCCTTTTTCTTCTTGCGAACTCGTTGGTCCAGAACAGCTTGCGGATGAGCTAATACCTATTATCTGAATCCGAATGAACTATGGGAAGTTGAGCTTCAATTGTCACTTGATCTCCGACCTTCTTCTTTAATAAAGAAACATGAAAGATTGGGTGCACTTTCGAATGAGATGGTAGTTCAAGTTTATATGCAACAACACCAATACGAGCCAAGATCTTAAAGTGGCCATAATATTTGGGTGATAATTTGAGATTTCTGCGTACCTCTAATGACATTTGTCGGTAAGGTTGCAGTTTCAAATATACCCAATCTCCCACTGAAAATTCTACTTCTCTATGTTTGGCCTCATAAACCTGTTTCATGCGTTCTTGGGCCTTGATCATGTTTTCTCGCAGATCCTTGAGAATCTGATCACGGTTTTGTAATTCATGACCCACGGCCTCCACCTTTGATGTACCAGGAACGTAGGTTAATAAATTTGGAGGAGATCTACCATACACAGCTTCAAATGGAGTTCTTTTAGTAGTTGAGTGCCAACTTGTGTTATAACAGTACTCAGCCCATGCAAGCCATTTACCCACTCTTTAGGTTGAGAGCTAGTGAAACAACGGAGATACATTTCAAGTGTTCGATTTACCAACTCAGTTTGACCACCTGTTTGGGGATGGTAGGCAGAACTAAAGTTAAAATTTGTTCCATTTGACCTGACTAATTCTTGCCAGAATAAAGTCGTGAAAACACGATCTCGGTCACAAACAATGCTCCTCGGCATCCCATGTAATTTAAACACTTCATCGAAAAATAGTTGTGCCACCACTACAGCTGTATATGGATGAGAAAGAGCAAAGAAATGGATGTATTTTGATAATCGATCGACCACAACAAATATTGTTGACTTACCTTTAGAGACCGACAACCCATCGATAAAATCCATGGAGATGTCTTCCCAAATCTTAGCTGGTACAGGTAGTGGTTGTAGAAGACCAGCTGGTGTGCGGAGTTCAGCCTTGTGACGTTGACAAACATCACAATTCTGAATGAAGTTTTTTATAAACTTCTTAATTCCCTTCCAATAAAAAGTGGCCCTAACTCTCTGAATTGTTTTATGGAACCATTCATGTGTACTGTTGTGGTACTGCCCAACTATATCACTCAAAAATTGAGAGTTTTCTGCTAAGTATATTCTCTCTTTGAAGAAAATAATACCATCTTGAAACCGCCATGGACCGACAACCTCGTCTTGGTTGATTAATTTCACTATGTCTTGTAGTTTTTTATTTGATATAACTTCATCTTTAATAACACCAAGCCAATCTGGTAATGGTTGGGATAACGCAAACACACTACTTTTAGGAATACCTTCCATTTTCCTTGATAAAGCATCAGCTACTTTATTTTCTCTTCCACTTTGTATTTAATGGTGAAATCGAATCCCATCAACTTGTATAACCATCGTTGATGTGCAACCGTAGTAATTTTCTGCTCCCATAAATACTTTAGACTGTTATGGTCTGTAAGAACCTCAAATTTTCTGCCCAAAAGATACAGACGCCATTTTTGAACAGCAAGAACTAGCGCCAAAATCTCCTTCTCGTAGGTGGATAACAACAGATTCTTACCTTGCAAGGCTTTGCTAAAGAAGGCAATAGGTTGTTCTTGCATTAAAACAGCCCCTACGCCAGATCCGGATGCATCACACTCTATAACAAAAGTTTTATTGAAATCTGGGAGGGCAAGTACCGGAGCTTCAACCATTGCTGCCTTGAGTCTTTGGAAAGCTTCTTCAGATGTGGGTGACCATACAAATGAGTCCTTCTTAAGCATTTTGGTTAATGGACTACTGATTTTTCCGTAATTCCTGATGAATTTTGCGATAATATCCCGTCAATCCAAGAAAACCACGTAAGCCTTTTATTGTGAGTGGTTTCGGCCATTCCACCATTGCTGATATTTTGTCAGGATCCACGGACACTCCTGCACGAGAAATTTTATGGCCTAGGTACTGTACTTCTTCTTGCCCAAATTGGCATTTCTCCAATTTTCACAAACAAATGGTGAGATTGTAAAACAGAAAGAGTAATTTGTAAGTGATGCAAATGGTCTGCCCATGTACGACTATAAATTAAAATGTCATCGAAAAAGACGAGAATAAATTTTCTCAGATGTTCTTTAAATACCTCATTCATAAGTGCTTGAAAAGTAGATGGCGCATTGGTGAGACCGAAAGGCATGACGAGGAACTCATAGTGTCTTTGATGAGTGCGAAAGGCTGTTTTTTCAATATCATTAGGGTGCATTCTGATTTGGTGGTATCCAGATCTCAAATCTAGTTTGGTGAAATAATTTGCCCCGTGTAATTTATCAAGCAACTCATCTATCACTGGAATAGGAAATTTGTCTTTAATGGTTACCTGGTTTAGTGCCCTATAATCAACGCACATTCTCCACGAGCCATCATGTTTTCTCACTAGAAGAACCGGTGAAGAGTATGGACTGTTCCTTTACTATTTTCTCGATTTCAGCCTTCTGATAATGAGGATATCGATACGGTTTCGTACAGATGGGTCCATGACCCTGCGACAATGGAATTTTGTGATCGTACGCCCGTAGTGGAGGTAGACCATTAGGCTTGGCTAACACATCTTTATATGATTGCAGCAGTTTGTATACTTGGTCTGATATTTGTGGTGATTGATGTTCTTGTAAATTCTCCAAGGAAAGTAATTTCAGCAAGAATCCATCCTTGGCTCCTTTAGTAGCTTGCCTCATTCCCAACTCTTCTACAATTTTATTGTTAGGTGTTGACAGTCCTTGTAAATGTGTCTCCTTCCCTTGCAAATAGAACTTCATCTGCAACTTAGAAAAATCCCATATAATGGGTCCCAGTGTACACAACCACTGGACACCTAATACCACATCATAGCTTCCAAGAGGTAATAGATACAAATCCACGATTAAAGAAGTACCTTGCAACTTAATTTGGATGTTACGACACTTACCTGCACTTTCTAACCTCTCACCTGATGCAACGTCTACTTGAAATTTCCTTCCTGATGGCTTCAATCCCACCTTTCTCCCTACTTTCTCACTTACAAAATTGTCAGTGCTTCCCGAATCGATCAAAATCAGAACAGGTTTACCTTTAATCATTGCCATGACACGCATTGTCTTCGGTGCACTAACCCCCGTCATAGCATGAAGAGATATCTCTGGAATTTCAATATTTTGGTCCAGCTCCATTACAACGTCTCCGTCATCTTCCTCCAAACATGATTCAAAAAGAAATAACTTTTTGCAGCGATGTCCAGGCACAAATTTCTCATTGCAGTTGTAGCATAGTCCTTTACTTCTTCTTTCTTGTAGTTCGGGGTGGGACATTCGTCGAACAGGTAGGGTGGACTGTTTTGGCATTACAACAGGAGTTTGTTGATAGCTCGGTAATGTTGCCTTTGGCCTTGATAAATTCCTGCCTTCATAAAGGCGAGCTAGACCAATGCAGCAGATAAAGTTGTTGGTCTTGCCGCTTGTACATCGGTTCTAATAGAATCTCGAAGTCCACTCACAAAACAACTCACCTGCCTATCTTGTGGTAAATGGCCGACCTTCGCAAGTAGCTTTTCAAACTCAGTTTGGTAATCTTTTACAGTACCTTTTTGGTTAAGTTTAATAAGTTCACCAAAGTAATCATGAAATTGGCTTGGTCCAAATCGTGCTAGCAATCCTTCCTTAAACTCTTCCCAAGGAATATTATGTCCTTCCTTCTTGAATAACTGGTACCAATATTGTGCGTCACCTTCAAGATGAAACGACGCGAGTGAAACCCAATCAGATTCAGGTGCTGGTTGAAATTGGAAAAACTGCTCTGCACGGCAAATCCAACTGATAGGTTCGTCTCCCTCTTTAAAGCGTGGAAAATCAAGTTTAACCAACCTTGGTGCATACGAATTTGTAAAATTCGAACTTGACGATCCTCGATTACCATTATTGACTTCTCTAGTGTTTCTAGCAGTCGAAAGACAATTTTCTGCAACTTCTTTTGCTGTTGAAATTTTTTGATCCATCCTTTCACATATTCGATTAAAGACATCCTCAAATTTCTTATCGATTGTAGTAGATAAATCCCCGAAAGCAAGCTCCAATATGTCTATTCTTTCCTCCATGCCTAGCTGCTGATACCACTTTGGTAAGTACCTCTGTTTTTCTTCTCTTCCAGAACCTATGGTGATGGAATTTTATATAAGCAAGAACTATTTGAGCTGATAGAGGAGCTCACGACCTCAATACACAATAGTGTAAACTGTGGTTAATTTTCGTATCCCTTTCTATTTCCAAATGCCAATATATAGAGATACAATATAAAGTAGTTCCTTAATATCAGGAAACTAACCCACTAACTCAGAAATAAAAGGAAATAAAGTTGCAAACAATCTAAGACTAATTCAAACATATAAGTCACTTATTTTGAAATAACTACCTAAAGACTAGTTCAACTATTGTGACTCAGCTAAATAATTCAGCACCCTAACAGACTTCCTTTTCTCAAAATTGTATTCATACACAACACAAATAAGACCTAAAAATTTATACAAATACATTAATATAACAAGTACATAAACTGAACTAAACATTAATTCGTAACACATTATACCAACATCAAGCGATTTACAAGAGACCCATCTCCCCCATCCCCTCAAATTTCTAAAAGTCATATTTATCTCTCACTCGATTAAGTTGAATATCGTCATTTAGATTTTTTGTGAAGAAAATCTAGTCATCCATCTCGCATTCTAGTTGATCGCATTATGTTTCTCTTTTGTTGCTAGTAAACTTAGGATTAGATTAGACTTGAGAGGGAAAGGGTGTGCAGTCAGACTTAAATTTTGTGGACCTTTTTCGGAAGTCATATTTTTCAAGTTGTAGTATGAAATTTGACAGTGCTTTCTAACAATTCCAGGCTAGTTCCTGGAATATCCTTCATTCTTGATCCGTTCTTGTACATCTTGAACACTGGTAAAGAATTCACCCCCTCTGATTTTGCTACTTGAGGGTGATCTTCAACTACCACCTAAAATTCAATAACACAAGTATTGAAGTAAGTGATGATTAATATTAATTGGATTAAATATAGAACAAACATATAGTAAGTGGATTTTCCACACTAAATACTCGCATTGTCTGTGTGGATCTACTCTCACAAACAAGTGCATAATATTTCAGTATGTAAAATGAAACAAAATCGAACCTTAAGAAAGTGTAAGGTTGGGTATTTCTTGCAGAGATTCTCCATAACCACCGATGCTCGTTGATCACAGGATTTGTTGCAGAAATGCACCACGGATATCCCTGTCAATTTATGAAAATATCAAGATTTTCTTAGTAGTTCTTCATCATGCCTAATGTAGAGCCCCATGCCGAAATTGGTCTTGAATTACAAGTTTGGGCCTTCTTCTATATTGTTTGGACTCAAGAGTTCTAGCTTGTCTATGGGTCCCTAATAACGTAAACCTTATGGGGACCCTTAGCGCCTTTCACTTTGAAGTCCAGACTCTGTAATTTCTTAATTTTGAAGGATTATGGGCTTTGTCCATGATGTAGGCACCAACCTCATCGGGCGCCCGCATGACTCCAAGTCAACAACACTTGGTTGTGCCATTGACGGAGAGACAAAGAAACTTGCCGTACCCTTCAAATGGTAGGTGTTTGGAGGTGCTTTAGGAAAATCTTGGTGCCTATAGAATTTCCGTCTACATAAATGTTGTGTAGGGACATAGCTCGGACAGACGTCTCAGAATATGAATAAAGCAGATCGGTTAAGTCCCACCAAAACCGGCTTAGCCTTGGTTCGAGGCGTTTGTAGTCTACAACCAATCGAAAATCTGTACAGATAGCACTGTTGTTTTTCTAGTTGTACAAATATTGGGTTCTGCTTACCTGGCGACGTCACGAAGTGCCTTAAAGAGTCGTAGCTTGAGATGACAACAACACCGGAGCCTGACTTCACCTCCTTGGAGTTTCGACTGTGTTCGCGTCGTTGTAACTTCTTGAGTTGGGCATCGACATCTAACAAGGCCCGACCTACTTCTTCATCATCTGGTTTCTCTTTCAATAGCATCTCATAATCTTGGGCTGAAGCTTCCCATCTTTCCAACTAATTCGAATGAAACAGTTGTAAACTCAGTTATGTTTTTTTTGTATGACTGGCTATTCTTGTTTCTTTCAAGGTAAAAATAGTCTAAAGTTTTAGATGTGAGAGTATCTCCAACGTAAAAACTCGAAAAGATCATCTATCAGTCTTTATGTGTCAAGTCTCAACTAAATTTTTCTTTCTACGTGTCAAAGTGGAGATCATCCAAGTTTCTCGTCTCCCATGCAAATATCTAATGTGGCATTATTTACTTATCTGACATGATCATTTTTGTAAAAATTATTAGATATTTTATTTTTTTGAAAAGAAAATGACTCATGTTTAGTTTTAATTCAAATATTGTTGACTAGCTACTTTAGAGATATCTCAAGAGGAGATTCTATTTTTATAGAGTGCCCTTTAAAAATATGTTTATTTAACTGTTAATCATCATTTTAGATTCAAATTGAATTTTGCATTAGAGAGATATTGTAAAGAAAACTCTAAAAATTCTATGTGATACTTATAATTTATATAATATTTAAGTGTTGCATTAAAAATGAACAAATATTTAGTTGGAGCTCACCTTAGCGTTACAATCCGCTCTTCTTAGTCTAGCTTTACTATAGCAAGGCCGCACGTTGAGAGCTTTGTTACAATCTTCGACGGCTTTCTCAAACTGACCGAGTTTGGATCGGCAAGCAGCTCGATTACATAGCAACACTGAGTTGAGCGGGTCATGCTCGAGTCCTTCGCTATATGCTACACATGCATCTATCAATTTTGATGCTTTGAAGAGCTCATTACCTTTGGATCGAGCCGAAGCTACCCTTAGAGTCCTCTTGACCATCAAATTCACATCTTTGTTAGTTGAGTCAAGATGAGCCGCACGTTGAGCCGCCACCACAGCATCTTCAAACCTATTTAAATACTTAAATCAGTACATAAGGATCCCAATAGCCCAACCAGAGGGAAATCTTCAGATCGACCCAGGCCTAGGCCAAAGCCCAAGTCTATTGCAACCTTAAATTGTTTATGAGTTAACCTAAAATCAAATTTACAAACCTCCCAACTGCCATATCAACCTGTGCTTGTATTAGTAAAAGATTTGCACTGACGACCGGGCCGAAGAACTTGGTACATTCATCAACATCGAACTTTGGGGACTTCGAAATTATTGTGTCTGCATCTTCGTGTCTATGCAACTTAAGTAAAGCTTCCGCTTGCAAGGCAAATATCTATAATCAAAAGAATAAAGAGAGAAGAAATAAGAGACTTTATATGCAAAAAAATAAAAATAAAATAAGATATTGGATAACTATTTTATCGTTATCTTAGTAATTTGGATGGGCTGTGTTGGGCCGTGACTAATTCTTAAGGCCCAAAAAGTTCAAACCAAGGGTGCAAGCCTCAGTGCGATGCAGGGTTGGGGGATAAACTCGAAAATCCGATATCAGACGTGTTTACCCGTGGGCAGATTCAGTAGGCATACATGGTACGTATTAGAGGTTGCCCGGGGTCCAGTCTGAGACCAAGGCCGAAATGACCCGAACATAAGCTCCATCACTACTTGCCTATACCTATTTTTATTTCGATTTTTAGTCGGCATACAGGGTACTAGAGGTCACCCAGAGTCCTTTCCGAGCCCAAAGCTGAAATGACCAGAATACTTAGAGAACCAACTGATTTACCTAAAATATATTATTTAGTGTGATCAAAATAGGTTCTAAGTTTAGACCTAAGACCTGTGGAGCTGAATCGGCACCACAGCAGAACCAGTTGATTTACCTAAAATATATGATTAAATGGGACTAATTGGTTCTAGGTTTAGACCTGCGGAGCTGAATCGGCACCAGATGATATCGCCAAACCGGTTTCCTTAATAATGGTGTGCCAGTCTCTTAGCTTCTTCGCTTCGGTGCTTTTGTTAAGACAGAGTTGAAGAGCCTTAGCTTGAACAATCTCACTAGGATCAGCTTCAGATCCTGATTGTTTATAATGGTATAAGGCTTTCTCACTTTCTCCCAATCTGCCAAAATATGAAAAAAAAAAAAAAAAAACTAGAAATTATAATTTTTTGGTTGAAGTCGAACTACCCTAGATTAATTAGTAACCGAAACAGGTTTGCCTATCTAATGTTAATGTAAAAGATTGGTAGGTTATTTCCGTTGGCCATTCTTTTGGACATTTTACGTATCTAATTTTAATATGTCCAATAAAATCTCCATATTGATTTTGTAGGGAAAATGTTAGGGAGAACAAGAAAAAATAGGCACACTCAAGACAGAAATCTTATGTGGTTTGTTGTGATTCGTTCTTCGCGATGATTGTGATATGCTTAACTACGAATTACGACAAGCCACATAAGATTTATGTTCAGAATCTGCCTAATTTTTCTTGTTCCTACAATACTCGTTTATAAGTACGTAGTACGTACCTGAGACATAACGTTGCCAAACGATGATGAGCTCGATGATAAGAGGGATCAATTCTAATGGCCTCTCTACATTCAAAAACGGCTTCGAGAAGACGACCCAAGGCCGTTAATGCCGCACTTTTATTGCTACGGTAAGAGGCCTTATCCGGGTCTAACCTGATTGCCCGGTCATAAAAAGCCAACGCCTCCGCAAACTGTCCCTGTTTATATTCTTCATTTCCCATTATCTTCAATTCCTCAGGGTCCATTCTTGTGGATAAAGCTCTACATAAAGAACCAGGTTGTTCTTTCGGTTCGTCGCAAACTTTTCCCCACTTACCAACCTTTCCGTTACTTTTATTGTAATGGGAACTATCACTGTTACTATTGTGATTGCCATTACCGTTGCCATAAGCGTTTTCGTATTTCCCATTTGAATTTGAAGTCATCTCGTTTGCTGTCATTGGGAGGTAATCAAGAGTATTTGTGTTTGATTTATGAGAACTCGCATTTTGATTATGAGATTGTCTTAAATTACCCAAGTTACTGAAGAGCATCACATTACCAGAGGACGCTCTAACGAGATTATTACTTCCTTTTGATTGTTGATAATCGTTAATCATACTATTGAGCTCGCCCGATATCCCATTTGCCTCCTTTGGTACTCTCCTTCCGTGGCCTAATCCTTGAAGCGTCGAAACTTTTGAATTTGTGACGGTTCCTTTTGGATTTGTGACGGTTACGTTTGAATTTACAATGTTTTCATTCGCTAATCTTCCACCTTGTTTTTGATATGGGGAACGATGACTTGAGTTTGTTTTATCGTGTAATTTTGGTTCATAAGCTGGTAAATTTGTCTCGTCAAGAAATGCCATTTCGTCAGAGCCACGCCTTCTTTTAGAACTCATGCTTACCTTAAGAACATTAGTACCATGAGTTTTGGGGCTTGAGTTTGTAGATGTGGACCTTCTAGACCAAAAATATCGCCGTCGAAATAATCCGCTATACAACATCGAAACACAGCCGGATTTTTTCTCCGGCGAATACTCTGCCATTTTCAAAGACATGAAATATTGTATAACATACAAGAAAGATTATCAAAAGGAACCCAAAATTAAGGAGAAAAAATGATCAAAAATTCAAGTTTTACTAGAAATTTGAACAAGAAATAGAAGAAAAAGAATAGGAGAATGTAATTGAAAATCAAAAACCATTAAATTAAGAAAGAAATGAGAAGTTCTTGGTTTAACAGCCCTAACTCCAGAAAGGTTTGTGTTGTCTCACAACCTCCTGGAGTGGCTGTTTAAAATCCAACCTTCTTTTCCTTTTTTTTTTTTCTTTTTCCTTCTTCAATTTTGATTTTTGTTGCACTTCCAAGGGAAAAAAAATTTGGAAAAAGGAGAACAAAAAAAGCAAGAGAGCTTCTCAATGAGGTTGTTTTGTTTACTTGTTTACCCTTCAACTTTATTTTATTAATATTTTGAGGGATAAAAGTAACTTTTTTTTGCTAACTATATTCACATAGGGCATTTATGGGAATTAACAATCTAAACCAACATTTCTCCCATAAATCAAGGAATTTTAAAGAGCTTATTAACCATACAATTTGAGAGAGTTCTTTAGCCATCCATCATTTTAGTAAATTACATATGAACCACCCATTAAGTTTGGACTTCCAATTTACCAATCAAGACTATCATTGATGTAAAGCTAGAAGAGCACCTAGTTGTAGTTACAACTTACAAATGTAGAAGAGCCTTAAAGAGAAGTGTAACATTCTTTTTGTTCTTATATATCTCCGGCCGAACATAGTTATATCTTTGTATTCAGTATCTGACGATGATAACCTTATATACCAGAATGTCTCTTGTCAATTGTCACTATGTCGTGTTTGGCAAACAAGTTTTCTCTTTTTAAACATGATATTTTTCTTAATTTTGACAGACATGTCTTGTTAATTTTTTTTATTTTACAAACGGAATTTTGGGGTCGGAAGTTATTCAAAATTTCGAGTCAAAATTCAGAGTCAGATGAATGAAAGGGTGCGACAACTCAAAGAAAAGTTCGAGTATATGTAAATTTACTAGACATTGATTTTTCTTATTTTGTCTTAATTTAAAAAAGAACAATTGTTATAGTCAATTTCCATTCACTGTTAAAAAAGACTTTTCCTAATGTAGTGATGAGAGTAGTAGCACTGGCCACTGGTGGTGCCCTGGTGGTGTGGAATGTCTTACCACCTGTCTTATCACCAACTACCATCTCTCAAATTTGGTTGTTTGCCAACCTCAATCTTCCTCATACTTTTTTTCCTATTAAACTAGGTATAACATGTGCTGCTGACGCGCCTCGTTTCAATGGATCCTTGTACGAGTGTGACCTGAAATACGACTTTTTTTTTTTTGTTGAAGTACGACTTTGATATATCAAAAGAAAAAAAATGCAGAGAACGCCTCGCTTAAATAGATCACTATAGGACTGTGACCTTTTTTTTGATGAAGTCTATAGGACTGTGACCTTTTTTTTGATGAAGTCTATAGGACTGTGACCTTGGTTGTACAATAAGGCAAAAGGGAATTCTCCCTGACGTGCTTAAATTTGGAGACTTGAAAAAATGTTGTCTCTTTTAGCAAAAAACTTTTTTTTTTGTTGAACTCTTTCAACAAAAAACTTGAACAGTGAAGGAAAATAAAACTCATTCTTAATGAAAATTAAATTGATGTACATCATTTAAATATATAAGGACTCATTACTTGCTCTGCCGTTAAGAAATATATATATATACTAGGTGTCCCCCGCGTCCTACGGACGCGGTAGATCCCTTTTGGCTAACGCCTTCAATCAAGAGTCAACCTAAAATATGTGGTCTTGCTACTCATCGATTGTATTGAGTATGTCTTAGAGTGCGTTTATATTGGGACCATGCATAACATAGACGTGTATGTATCGAGACAAAATCCGTCACCAGAAGAGTATATGGGCCAAAATCCGTCACCAGAAGTGCCCTAGAAATCCACGATTGATGGGCCCATAGAAGAGCCAAGCCCATTAACTATACGATAAATGGGCCCGACCCATTTGTCTCAAAGCATCCGGGGTGACAAGAAAATATACACGCATTAAACAAAAGAATCAGGCCTGGATGAGAAGTCACCCCTGCACGAAAAGGTTGGTCGTTATTTCCTAAGCATATACCCGTTGAGGCGTTACTGTTATTCAAGATAACAGTTGGCTAAGAATATCATCAACATATCCTTCGGATGGGAGTTACGATATTCAGGGCCGGTCCTGAGATTTTGGAGGCCCGAAGCGAGTTTTAAAAATGGGGCCTATACGCGTTTCACAAGAAAAAAAGTTTGTACATCAGAACTTTTTGTGTTTTCTTTTCACATAATGTGAGATTTAAACATGAAACTTGTGTTCACAATTAATTTGCACTCTGAATTGAATGATTTGATTGAGTTACTCGTAAATCGGCATGGGTTCGTGGAGAGCCCTTATCGGTCTATGAACAACCTCACAATTAAGTGGTTTAGCGAATTCAGAATTCGGTGAATCAGTATATTATTTAGTATTTTTTTAAACCGAAAAAATATATATTTGATAATGATTCTCTAAAAACAAAAATCAATAAGTTTCAACCTTCTTTTTTTGTGTTTAAGGGGATAGTGTTGATTGTGGTTTGATTGTGATTGTGGCCCTGGAGATTTTATAATGGTGGTAGTTGTGGTGTTGAGGTTTAGTAATGGTAGTAGTCGTGGTTGTGATGGTGGTGGTAGTGGAGCTACAATGGTAGAGGTTTAGTGATTGTGGTGGTGGTAGTGGAGGTTTAGTAATCGTTATGGTAGTAGAAGTGTCAACCGAAGTAATTTTTTTTCTTTCTAAATCTACAGTTTAATGGTGGTGGTGATGATAGAGATAGTGGTAGAGGTTTAATAATCGTGGGTGTAGTAGTGGAGGTACAATATGGAGGTTTAGTAGTTGTGGTGGTGGTAGAAATCAACTAAAGTAGAAAAGAAAAATTAATAAGAAAAAAATGCTTATGCTTGAGATCGAACATGGGTTGTTTAGACTGCTTAAAATGTTTTCTACCAATTGAGCTGATGTCAATTTCTTGTCAAGTTTGATCATTGTTTGTATAAAGATACAAAAAATTGGGGCCCCTTCGATTCTTAAGTTTTTACCTTTCGTGAGGCCCTTTGGCCCTGGGGGCCCGAAGCGAGGCTTTGCTCGCTTGCCCCTCAGGGCCGGCCCTGACGATATTCGCATTCATGTCCAGGCGTTACCATATTCAAGACGACAACCCACCACAAGGTGATAGTTGACCAAGAAAGACAGTTGCCCACAAAACACTATATAAGGATCATCTATTTTACAAGCAATGCATTTA
>BEHA01000074.1:38618-64062 GCA_002897215.1 Eschscholzia californica subsp. californica | reverse complement strand
GTCACATACTCACATGGTCTAAGGGGCTGAGCGGTTACAATTTCTTTCTCTTTTGTCTTCCAAATGGGGACAATACTCGGAAGGGTAATGTTGGGAACAAAAAGAAAAACCAGACCGACTTTGAACAGAAATCTTATGTGACTTGTCATAGTACCCGATTCAGTTGATCAGAATCATCAGAATCACAAATTACAACAAGTCATACAAAAGATTTACTATATGTTAAGTCTGTCAGGTTTTTGTTGTTATCTAGCATTCAAAAATGTTTAATGTACCTGTCATCTTTCACCCTCTCTTACCTACTGTCTTCTTAATCCTCTCCCACCCGGTGTAAGACCGAGATGTGAAAAGATGAAATTACCCAAATGTGTGAATCACTTTGAAGTGATTAGAGATGATATTGACTCCTGCCTAATTCAAATGCCGTAGGGAAGGGGAGTGAGACTTGCAATATCTCTAGGTAGTTGAGAAAGGTGAGCATAAACTAAGCAGCCTCTCTAGTCTCTACACACACTCTCTCTCTCTCTCTCTTTCTTAGAAAAGTAAAAGATGTCTCTCTCCTACCCTTTCTTGTCTTCCTAAAATGAACCCTAATTCAAACTCAATCCATTTAAGAAATTGAAGGCTTTTTTTCTTCAAAAGAAAACAACCAACATCCCCCCTCTCTCTCTCTCTCTCTCTCTCTCTCTCTCTCTCTCTCTCTCTCTCTCTCTTTCTCTCTCTCTCTTTCATCATCATCAAGGCTCTTAATCTTCTAGTACATCCTACTTGCTCTTTCTCACATACCTAATGGTTAAACATAAAAATAGAAAGTAAGAGTACAAGATTTTCTTTATCACTGTCCAAGAGTTTAAAACACCAGCATGGGTATATTTTGGAACCTAGATATAGATATCTTAATTACCTAGAGTTCTCTCTCTCTCTCTCTCTCTCTCTCTCTCTCTCTCTCTCTCTCTCTCACAGACACACACACACACACACATATCAGTGCCATGGATTCTGCTGGTAACAGTGGTAGTTTGAATTCAACAAGTGGTGGTGATGATGAATATGATTCAAGAACTGAATCACTCTCAACTTTCTTCACTTCTTCCAACCAACAACCACCACTTCCTCCTCTTAATCCCCATAACCACCAAACATCCTCCACTTTTGATCATCATCATCATCTCTCTAACTTTTATTTTGACTCCACATTTTCTCTCTCTCCACCAACACCAACTACTACTACTACTACTACTACTACTACTACTACTACTACTACTACTACAAATTCTCTACAAAATCTTGACATGGTTTGGCCTAAAAACCTAATGAGTACTTTATCATCATCAACACAACTATCATATGGATCAGCTCATCAGATCCATTTCTCAGACCCACCACCATCATCAATATCACTAAAATTGGCAGGTGATCATGAAAATAGTGCAACAAACAAGGGAACAACATCATCAGATCATCAACCAATAACTACATCAAGTCCTACCCGCCCTAACCCTAAGAAACGATCAAGAGCTTCTCGTCGCGCACCCACCACCGTTCTTACAACCGATACGTCGAATTTTCGAGCTATGGTGCAAGAATTCACGGGTATCCCGGCCTTGCCATTCTCCGCCCCTTCTTCGTCGACCTTATTCCCTCGGAGACGATTAGATCTCTTCAACACTTCCACAACCATGAAGTCAGGGCATTTGGAGACACAATCACCACCACCATACCACTTAAGGACATTCCACTCTGATTCTCTCTTGCAAAATGATCATCATCAGTCAGCAAGAAATCTACCCATATTTGTTGATAAATCTAAAGAACCCGAGTTGACAATTTCATCAAACAATTCAAAGCTTAAAAATGGTCATGAGTTAGAAGAATTTAGTATGATTAATAATCATGGAAGTCTTTCAAATATTGTCACTACTACTACTTCTAATGAAATGTCATCAAGAAACTACGAAAATCAAGATCATCATCAGAATCATTTACATGGATAGCTGCCACTCATATGTAGCTCCTGGTTTTGGAAGATTTTCACAAGGGATGAAGGTACGTCTGATTCATGAATATGTTCTTCCATTAGAGCTATGTTAATCTTCTCATCTAACTTCTCTAAACTTTTTTTATCTGTGGAACTATTCTATTTCTTCGAGAAAAAAAATTAGATCTATGCTTGAAATTTTACAAGTCAAAGTCTACTCCAGACCGATTTACAATTATTGTATTTTATGTGAATAATATCTATATGGTTAATTTGTAATTTTCAATTTTAATCGAAACTAACTAGCATTGAATGTAGATGTAAGTCTAGACATTAAAACCTTGGTCATTAGATACATCTTTGGTTTTTAAACATTAGATTATTCTGGCGTACCCTTTACGTGTGAGGTTTATTGAGACTAACACGTATCAATTTATTACTATTGACTATGACGTTTAACTCATCCTCGATTGACCAGATATAAAAATGCTTTTACTAGTATTATTGTCAATATGATACATGATCCGTAAATTTGGACCAAGTATAACTCGGAGATTGATGAGGTTTTTCTAGATTTTTCAAGCATGTTAGCGAGAGAAGATACTTGGAGAATTTGGATCGATTACATTTTCCATAGAAATGTGGTCATTAGCCTAGATTTTTTATTAGGGTTGTATTATTATTTCCTTTAGATCACTAAACTTTCATTTATAACACATGCTAAATTAGTAATTAGATTAAGTCATTTTAGGTTACCTATTTGACAAAAATAATTTGATTACTAATCCTTGTCGTGTACAAGTTATCTTTAGTTTTAATCATATATTAATAGGAATGATGAAATTGATGGCTAAACTTAGTTTTGTTTGTTTCCTGGTTGTTTTACACGATTTGGCTATTATATGAGTAGAAGAATATGTATACTAGAATCAAAATTAATAAGAACCCATCATAGGGATTTTGACTTCTTTGTACCTTCTCTGTTACTAAAATCATGAATCACACTATGGGTCTTGGGTAGGTATGTCCACTCCAACAAATTAATTTTTTATTTTATTAAGATATATTGGAAGTATCAGGTACATGATTTGTGGGAGAAAACCTAAAATTTTGTTTGGCTTTAGCTCCTCTTAGTTTTTCAAAATGTTTCTTAGCAAAAATGCTACTAAATGTAAAACCAATGCAACTCAATGGAGATCCATTGCAACCCAATGCAAACTTATTGTAACACCACTGCAATCATAATGTAATCCTAGTGCAACCCTTGCAAACTCAACAACTGAGTTGAAGAGAACATAATTGGTGGATCATTTTTTACCAAAGAAAGTTTGGGTCAAAGTGTATTAGTCGAATTTCTCATTAGTCTAAGACTCTAAGTTGGTAAAGTCGGCGAGTGAGAATCAAACTTTTCTTTATATAAAAATAAATTAAGAATTATTAAAGAATATATATGGTATTGATGATGTCGGAAAATGGTTTTCCCGGATACCTTCCCGATGATCAAGACATCCGATCTGATGATAAAATCTACCCTATGTTTCAGACCGAATTCAGGTGAGTCAAAGCCTACAAAAAATCGAAGAAGACACTCTAACACCCAAATCAGTTGGGTGCTTTTGGAGTTTAAGAAAATAATTCAAAAGTCTGAGTGCATAATATGACCTTCGACCCTTGATGCAGATTATATTAGGCCTCTTGGCCAAGCCCGGTGGGCCTCATAGCCAAGAGAATAGGTTAGTTTAGGTATTTTATTTATTTGGAGTTTCCAAGTTTAAGTATTTTATTTATTCAAGAGTTTCCAAATTTAGGTATTTTATTTGTTTCTAAATTAAGATTAGTATGAATAAAAAAAAATAGAAGTTGACAATTATTCATAGTTTGTGTCTATCTAGAAGTGTCTAACACTCTACAAACGGAGTCCAGTATGTCCTTTTATTTACATCTTCGAATATTATCATTGAAAATCTATGTTGATTGTAGTCTTCTTCTTCTTAATTAGCATAACTTAGCTTAGTTTATCTTAGTTTAATCTTACTTTAATAGTAGTTTATTTCTTCAGTTGCATCTTCATCAATCCCTTTTAGGGCAGACCTGATATGCTTATATAGGTTCAGATGATCGTGGTAGAGCACAATTGAGATGGCAAGGCATGGATCTTGATAATCGTCACGTCTGTATAGTCGTTTGGAGGATAATATCCGATAAGTGTGTAACTTGTGACACTAGCAAATCCTCTCACAAATAATCATTTGTGTTTGAAAAGTGGATATTAGGCTCCATCCGACCTTCTACGTCATTGTTGTTCTCTTCAGGAAGATCGAAGCGCGAGGAAACTGATCTTACGTTGGTTGATCTCCCTACTTTGTGCCTTCGGCCAGAGTAGAGCTCAAGTTGCGAAGCTGACCCGGATCCACCTGCTTTCTTGCCTCGAGGCAAATCAAGGCTCAAGGTGTTGATCGAACTTCAGCAAACCTCCCTCCACTATTCTGAAACCAAGGTGGAGCTCTTACCAGAGTTGGCTTACATTCACCTCTTCGCTTGCCTTCGGGCGCGTAAGAGTCCAGTGCCTACGACGCTAGTACCACCCTCCTGTGTCAAGTTTGAGGTGACAAAGCTCTTTCTGATCCACCTCTTAGTTAATCTTTTGACTTCTTAACTTGCTCAAAGCTCTCTAGTATTTAGCTTAACATGTATATATTACAGTTCATCTATAAAAATCACTGAAAATTATGTTTACATCCAGATATACCCCTAATCTCTATTTGGTCCTCGCAGACGAAAAAATAGGCATGTATCCATTTTGCCAAATCGAAAATTAGGCGCAGATCCTAAAGTTAGTTTGTGGTGCACCCGAAGTCTGACACCCTAAGAGTTAATATTGGTAATCGATATTGTCTATCCTCTAGACATCCTGACCCAAACTCAAAAGGTATGAGTTTTGTTCTTTCTGAAGGCTCCACATGCACACTCCAAAAGCCTCGACGATAAGTTTGAGCGTACACCTAGGCTCTGGGACTATCACTATCTCCCACCCTTAACAATGAGTTCTCGTCGACTCTGGTACCATCTGTGACGCTCCAAACCTTAAAAGTTCATCAATATTTTCTTCACTTTAAACACCCATATCCAAGCCCAATAGTGGGTCTTGTAGGTTAGAACCTAACTTTGACTTTAGTATAATAAGGTAGTAAAACCTAGTTGTGGATTACGCAATGACTTTTCTTCGCGAGAATTGGGGTTGCTTGTAGGATGGGTAAGACTTAATAATGAGATTGTCGTTGTTCAAAATGGATTCTTGCTTAGTCGAGCTACTCCTATTTATATTTATAGGGGAGAAGTCGTCAACTTAAATATGTCAAGTTGACCCACTATAAGCTTCAAACTATCATAAGGGCAACTCCAACGTGGGTTGGTTGGGGCTCCCAAACTCAAATTTGGAGCCCTATCCTAGCCCCATGGAGCTCCAACTCGGGAACCTCACCCTCTCGGCCTCTTAGTCCCAAATGTGACTGTTGGGGAGTTCCCAAACTGTTACATTTGTGTGGATTCCTTAAAAAAGGAATCCACCAAATCATTTTTTATTTTTAAAAAAAAATTAGACAATTTTTTTAAGTATTAATTGTTTAAAAAAAAAATTTCTCTTCTTTCTCAAACTTTTTTTTAAATTCTCTATCTCTTTCTAGAATAATATCAAATTTTAATAATTAATAGTTGAAAATTGAAATCAAAAGCCTACACAAGTACATCATACACATATATAATTTGAATTTGGGAGCCCGATATTTTGAATTAGAAAAATTTAGGGACTCCCAAAATTGAGAGCTCAAGCCCCTGCATTGGAATTGCCCTAAGGAGAAACCATTCGATTCACCTCTTTATTTAGACATAGAAATTTAGTTGATAAGAATTTTTGCCTGCCCATTTTGTTGATCTTCTTTTGGGCTAGCAAGATTGACATTGATCGACAATTGAGGCGGTCTTGATTTAGGAGTGAATGTCGGCGTATTATTTGTTTTTTCTAAGTATAAAATCTGATTTGAAGATAAATTGACTCGAGTCAGATTTCAGAATATGGTATTTTTGTTCGACTTTTGATGCCTTTTTTGTAAAAATTATTAGGTATAAGGCCTGGTAAATTTAGAATACTTCAAAAAAAAAAAGCCACATGATAAAAACAAACACCACCTTAAGAATTATTTGGTAGTTTGATGAAAGGGCGCCTCACACAGTCACACTACACTTATAGGTGCCCTTAAAGACCCTAATTTTTGTAGAGGTTTATGTGTAAAAGGAGCCACTAACACGGGCGCCTATAAAACTTTCATTGACGAAAAGTTTTTTGGGAGATTTTAAAAGGCCTCCCCGTTTTTGTTAAAAGGCCTCCCCATGGTTTCGTTGACTTAGTAAAAGACATTTGGCTTAGCTTGGTTAAAGGACCCCCCTCTTTGAATGGGTGAAAAAAACCCCCTTTAAAGGTGTATTTCACCCACATTTTCTCTCCATCATTTGACCACGCCACATCATCATCTTCTCCGGCAGGGTCGCCGGCCGGCCAAACTTCCGGCCGCCTTCAAATTTTTTTTTTTTTATTCTCTCTCTTCTCTCTCTCTCTAAAAACAAAATTTCTTTTTTTTTTCTAAACTCTCTCTCTCTCTACAGATCTAGAGAGAGAGAGTCCATTGAAGGTCTGCGAACAGACCTTCAATGGATCTGTTCTCTCTCTCTCTCTCTAGATCTGTAGAGAGAGAGAGAGTTTAAAAAAAAAAAAATTTTTTTTTTTAGAGAGAGAGAATAAAAAAAAAAAAAAAATTTGAAGGTCGCCGGCGACCCTGCCGGAGAAGATGATGATGTGGCGCGGTCAACATCACCGGTCTTGGGTTAAGTTTGACCTAACGGCGTTAATTTTGCCGTTAGGTCAAATATTGATGAAGGAGGTGCTCTTTTGTAGAGGGGGTCCTATAACCAAATTGGTTATAATGAGGGACGCTTTTAACGGGGGGCCTTTTAAAATTTCCCAAGTTTTTTTCTTTTTTTTGTTGAACCAATTCATTGACGAAAAGTTGTACCAATATTTTCTTTTCGCTCTGGGTACCCCTTCAAAACATGAGTTTTTCGTCTCTAGCAATGTCATTGACTAGATGAAGTTGCTTCACTTAAAATGGTATTCTTAAACGGTCAGCCACTTGTAGCTTCTCTATTGGGTGTACAAATGTGGAATGAATCAGAAGTGGCCCGTAAAGAACAACTATATTTGGCACACAAATTCTTGTAGGTGCTAGCCTACATACTAGCTTAAGGTACGCACTATTTAATGACAAAAATGTGTTACTTTTTTTTTTTTTTTTTGATGAAATTCAAAAATGTGTTACTTGAGTAGCAAGTAAATATATATACACACATATATATTTGCAAAAAAAAAAAAAAGTAATTCTTTCAACAAAAAAAGAAGGTAATATATAATAAAAATGAAAATTTCATCAAAAAAAAAAAAATATAATAAAAATGAATTTATGTATGGTTGTTCTTTTCTTTTGTATTAGGGGTTGTTTGGTATTACTTTAAGGATATTATTCATTTTGGCATTGGTAGTGGTATTGTTCATGTTTTTTTTTTTTTTTTTTTTTTTGTTGAGAATGGTATTGTTCATGTTGGCATTCACAAATATTCCCAAAGCATAACACACTATTATCATTTCACACAACAAGATAGATAATTCATCTGGTTGTGCATCAACAAAGGTCCATCTCAGTCATCTGGCAAATGGACGTTGACGTCTCTTTCACTCAATTCGTCAACAACATAGAATTGATTTCATTCTCCATGATCGTGAAGTAAAAGTGTCTATAGCTAAATTGATCACTCTCAAAGCACGTACCAACGAAAAAAGACAACTCTAAACAACAAAAAAAAAATGAGAAAAAGACAAAGCAAGCCTTATACTGTATGGAATGAAATGTGCTCAATCTCAAGATGTTTACTACCTGCTCATTAGGATATAACGTAAGGCAATCGCGAAAACTTTAGAAAGAGCCAAAGTTGTCCTTCAATGGTAACCGAAGCATTAATCCACAACATCTTGACTATGCGAGCATGTTCGCGTCTGTTTAATTTCATTTTACCCCTAGGACTTAATTATACCGATAGATTTACTAGCTAAATGGTCTCAAAAGAACCAGGATAACCGGATATGCACTTAGATTCTTCATCCGATACCTTATATATTGTAATCGCCGTCTTTCGTAATCTATATATGCCTCAGTTTAACAAAAAAAAAAAAGTCAGCGTTTTAAAGCACACTAATAGAAAAGATTGTTTATTTCTAAGGGTGATGCAGACGCATAACACGTAGGCCCACGTCCACGCGTGCCCACATCCCATTCGGCCATAATAGTAGTCCTAGTTAGTTTAGGATTAGGAAATTACCTTATGTTGGTATTTCTATTATTTAGGAGTTTCAATGTTTTAAGTATCTTTAATATTTAGGAATCCTAGTTTGAGTCTATCTAGGAAAGTCTATTATCCTATAAAAAGAGATCTAGACTATTTTGATATTCAGATTGAAGAGAAAAACCTTTGAAGTTAATTAAGTTTTAGTTTATTTATCGTTTTCTTTACAGTTCTTCGTTTATTTTATTGTTCTTATTTTAATTCCGCTGCGTCTACATCAAGTGGTATTCAGAGATGTCAAAATTCTGGATTTTTTTTACAAAAAAAAAAGAATATCTATGGATACATCTTCTCTTGAATGTTGGAAATTTTTTCCACGTTTATCTTGGGATCCTATTCGAGATACAACTCAATTTTATATTGATCGAGAAGATGAAAGAAAAATTCATTAAATTTCTAAAATTCCACTCTTCGAAGGTCAATTTCATATAAATTTCTAGATTCAACACATGGAAGATTGGTTCAGAAATCAAGACATTCCCGACGAAGATAAGGTTTTTTTGGTTGAGCAGCATATGTCCGAAAGAATCTATGAACAATATAATGCCCTGCAATGGAGACTTATTGATCAAGGAAAATCGATCATTGATGATTGGGATACATTGAAAAGTATTTTCAGGTATGGTTTTCTTCCTCTCGATGAATGTTTGTCATGTGTAGAAACAAAAATTGAATTGAGAGGACAGTTCTCCGAAGTTACTTCTATCACTAAGATCGATGATATTGAAGGAGAAGTTCAGGGGAAAAGGAACAAAATTCAGTCAATGGCGGAGGAGGAAGAAGGAAGTAATTTTCCTTCATCAAATCTAAATCCTAGTCGAGATATGAATCATCAATGTCTGACCAAATTTTATGATTCATATGACATTCCGGGAGACGAAATCCTTGTTTCGAATCATAAAATTTTACCGCATCAATTATGTCTCACATCACCTCCGTACTCTTATACACCACCACCGTACTCACCACCATATTCACTATCACCTCCATCTTCTTATTATACACCACCATCGTACTATTATTATTCACAACCTCTTATTTCCATTAACCATGAAGAAGTAATAAAAGAAGAAAAAGAAGAAAAAGAAGAGTTTGAACAAGTTGACGAAGTTGATTACAAAGAAGTTGTAGTTAAAGAAGAAGAAGAACAAGAAGTTGAAAAAAATGATTCCAACTATAAAGAAGTACTAACAGAGGATGATTCCATTGATATTAAACATGAAGATCACAACGAAGTTGAAACTGAAGAAGATGAAGATGAATATTCTCCAACAATAGAAGAAGATAATTTTGATTTTATTTGGGATCCAGGAGCTTTGACAGTTTCGACTCCCCATGATCAAACAAACCTTCATTCATTATCATGGGAGAAACCTATTTCGTATTCAAATTATAGTAGTACCCCATGGTCTTCCAATAAACGATCACAACTTGATAATGCTACCACTTTTACGAGGTTTAAAGGCAAAATTTCACAAGATAACAGGTATTGGGGAGCTCAACTATATGCAGATAATCAACTAATTTGGTTTGAGACGTTAGCAGATAATGAAGAATTTCGCTATGATCCTTCATCGAGTGATCATAACACAAAGATTGGAGATCATCCCACTTGCGATGTTGACTTTGAATTAGCTTTTGTATTTCATACTTACCCTACTGAAATCTTCTCCGGTAGACAGTTTAAATTCAATCAAATTCATCATGAAAGCAATCTATCAACATCATCGTCGTCTGAAGATTACTGGATGAAGACGAAACGTTTCCTGCTCAAAGATCTGATTACTAACACTGATGCCAATGATAGTTATGTTTTGCTATCTCCTCCATCAACAATTTCTTCATCACAGTATATTACTAAGAAGTCAATTGTAAATTCAGTGGAGAGGAGGGAAAAATCAACTGAAACTATTACAAAGATGCCTACATACAAATTAATTTGCAGAGAATCATCATCATCTTCAATGGCTTCATCACATGAAAGTCTTTACTTGAGAAACAGGGAATTAATGAAAGGAGGTGGATGGAGCTTCACCTTACCACACGGGAGGCCAAACATGGGAATATTAATTGGTGTCTCTAACGTGTTCGAGAAAATGCTCCTTAGAAAAATCAATGGGATATTTGCTACATTAACAGAAAAGAGTAATGTGAAGAAAAAGAAAAGTATCTCACCACCAGTTCACTTTTTAGCTTCCGGTGAACACGAAATCGTGTTATATTGGAAGATGATTTTGGAGGTCCGATTTTTCAAAGAGGATATTTTGGTATGTGCAATCTTCTTCATCCCACTAAAAGATGACGGCCGATGTCACAATTTGTTGGATGTTTCTTCACTACTGTGGATTTTACGAATCTCGTTGTGTCAAGGAGTCCGGATTATATTGGGTTCGTTAGTCCATCATTGTCTTCTACCGATTGTCTGCAAATTTCGTTCGAAGTGGGAATTACGGTTCGCCATGGCGGAATTCAGAGTATACGGGTGGCTCACATTTTTTCCTTCATCGAAACGGTTCGGGACGAACCTTCTGGGGAACAGGGTGCTGATGCAGACGCATAACACGTGGGCCCACATCCACGCGTGCCCACATCCCATTCGGCCATAATAGTAGTCCTAGTTAGTTTAGGATTAGGAAATTACCTTATGTTGGTATTTCTATTATTTAGGAGTTTCAATGTTTTAAGTATCTTTAATATTTAGGAATCCTAGTTTGAGTCTATCTAGGAAAGTCTATTATCCTATAAAAGGAGGTCTAGACTATTTTGATATTTAGATTGAAGAGAAAAACCTTTGAAGTTAATTAAGTTTTAGTTTATTTATCGTTTTCTTTACAGTTCTTCGTTTATTTTATTGTTCTTATTTTAATTCCGCTGCGTCTACATCAAAGGGACACCACTCATTGTTCACCATACATTTTATGCATAATTTTTTGAAAAACATATCACATATAAGTTTGTTTGGTGACATGGTGTATCGGTTTGTTTTTTTTTTGATGAAATAGCATAGCATTAAACAAACCAAGCGTACAGAACAGAGAAGCGTAAAAAGCAAAGAAACTACAAAATATAATACATATACTATTGAAGTAAAGGCATTACAAATGCCGGCACTGAATTCCATTCTCTCCGTACTCCATGTCTTCTTCCCCATTTTGCTAACGCATCAGCTGGAGCATTGCTTTTTCTACTAATGTGAGTAAACTTGATTCCTGCAAAGTTGTTTTTCATGGATTGGATTTGTTGTATTGTCTTCATGGATTGCCAGTGTAGAGCAGTGATATGGCCATTAAGGTAATTGATTATTGCTTGATTGTCGCTTTCTATGTGAGCGTGAGATATGTTTAATTGAGTCGCCCATTGCATACTAGTTAGTATCGCTAGTCCTTCACTTTCTTCCGCATGTTGGCTTCGCACTGTATGTGCTGCTGCTATAATGAATCTAGACTCATCATCTCTAATAATGCATCCTATACCTGCTGGTTCTTCGACTTTCGTGAACGAGGCGTCAACATTTAGCTTTAAATATGGTGTCGATGGAGGGCTCCATTTTTGTTTCTTCTTTGTTATCCTGCCTTTGCTATTGGTTATTTTTTCGAACTTAAGAGGCGTTATATTTGCATTGTTAATTTGATCAATAATTTGTGGAGGATTCTTTTTGTTTGTGTTAAAACAATTATCACATCTCGCCTTCCAAATATGCCAAAGAATTTTGGCATATAGGCTAATAGTTTCTTCCTTGAGTGTTTTCCATTGTATGATCCATTGAGTAGTTGAGCTAATCTGATCTGTTCTCACATTATAGTTGAACCAAATTGCCTTAGCAACCGTGCAGTGCAAAAGCACGTGGTCAAGAGTTTCAATATCCTCACAATTAATACATGAGAATTGATCACCTATGAATTTGCCAATTTTCTCTTTGACAGGTAGGCTATTTGTACAGCATTTCCAAAGGAAAATCTTTACTCGTGGTATCGTATTTAAGTTCCATATGAATTTCCATTCGAGGTTGTCCTGCATCACATTCATATTATATGATCGTAGGTGAAAATACATAGATTTTATTGTAAAATTACCTGACTTGGTGAGTGTCCATATCGGTTTATCTTCCTGGTTATTCTGCAGGTTTATGCTCAGGATTGCGCTGCATATATCATCATTAAAGCATTGATGTATCATCTGCATATTCCAATTGTTGTTAGTAATTAGTTGAGCCACCCATTGGATATTGACCCCCGAATGGTTAATTATGGGAGGAGGGTGATTCGGGATCCAGAAGTCCTTCCAAATGTTGATTTGAGTTCCTGTATTAATATTCCAGAAAATCAGGCTATTAGTCATATCATAATATTTACCTATAGATTTCCACGGCCAGGAATGAGTGGTTTTGGGGAGGGAGGGCCTATGAGTATTCGGAAAATATTTGCTTTTGAGCACTTTGACCCAGATTGCCTTAGGATTATTAATAATACGCCATATGATTTTATGAAGAAAGGCTAAATTATCCAAGTGGGGTAGGCGTAATCCCAGCCCACCCTGATTTTTTGGTTTGCAAATAGCCGACCAGTTAATGGTATGGAAAGTTTTGGATTTTCCCCACCAGAAAGTCCTTTGGAGGGACTCAATGCTGTTACATATGCCCTTGGGAATGGCAAAGCACTGCATTTGGTATCGGGGAACGGCCGCTGCTATAGTTGAGATAACTACCGAGCGACCCGCTTGGGAGAGAAGATTGGATTGCCACTTAGCCAGCTTGTTTTTGATTTGGCTGAGAAGTGGTTGGAATGTAGCTTTTTTATTCTTACCAATGAAAAGATTTGTGCCCAGATATTTGTCACAAGTCGATGATTGGTGAACTTTAAGTTCACGAATAATCATACGCTTAAATTTCGGATGAGAGTTCTTGGAAAAAAAGATGGTGGATTTGGAATAGTTAATCATTTGACCCGAAGCATCACTAAATTCACGGAGTATAATCTTCAGGTTATGGATATTATCTAGAGAATTACGGCCGAAGATGATGCAGTCATCGGCGAAGAGGAGGTGATTTATGATGAGATCCGAATTAGCTACCGGGAAGCCAATGAATTGATGAGGACTGTTATTTTTGTCGAGGAGTCTACTGAGACCTTCCATAGCGATCGCAAAAAGAAAAGGCGATAGTGGATCGCCCTGCCGAATCCCCCTGCTAACATTGAAGGTGTTGCCGGGACGCCCATTAATCAGAACCGCCATGGAACTAGTGTTAAGACCAAAGGAGCGAAGAGCTATTTTGGCCTCAAGCTGGATATGGAAGTATCTGGGTGTATCGGTTTGTTAACATATGTGACGTTCAAATACGTAAGGTAGCATATATATATAATTGATATAACACTTAGAAGCAGTTGTCAATATGTATGTTGTTTTTCTATCAACATTTCGTTACTCAACCTTATTTATACAGACTTATTGGTTCTTTTTTCTTAACCACTTGACATTTTATTAAGCAACTATATTGATGATGAAATTGGAGTGTGGGTGATTGAAAAGTTTCCGAAAAATAAAACATGTTTTATAATATTGATATTATTTATATTTTGTTTTGGAGAACTTAATATCTAAAAAAGAAAATTAATTGTTAGAATAATAGTGATTTTGTATTCCTCATTTTAAGATAAACTTCATGTTGACTTTTATCTTTTGCTAAAAGTCACGACTTTGGAGCATCAAAAAAATAACTGCAGAATAAAAACATTGGTCAATTATATTTGACCAATAAGAACTTCATTTTGAGACTATAAGTCATTTTTTAGGTTTTTGCTCCCTAATCTTTAGCTCATTCTTTCTTTCTCTCTTATACTCTTCTCCTCGTTCTATCTTTTTATATCTCTATTTTGTGTTGATGCTCTCTCTATCTTCCTCTCTCTCTCTCTCTCTCTCTCTCTCTCTCCTGCTCATTCTCTCTTTCTCCTGCTCAATCTCTTTCTCTCTCCCGTTATGTCCCTTTCGCTCTTCCGATCTCTGTATTTTTCTCTCTCGCACTCTCTTTCTTTCTCCCCGTCTCACTGTTATCTGTATTTAAAAATCTTACATCAAAACATGTCATTAATAATTTTTTGATTTACAAATACTTATCTTATCGAGTATAGTTATAATAACTTTTTACTGTGTAAAAGTAAAAAAAGAAATCTTGTTATAGGATGGTGGAGGACCCGCCTTCTGGGTTGCTAGTGATATTGTTCGCTTTGGCACACCTGGACCTCACAGTTTTAAAAGACTTCAATAGGGAAGGGTGCTTAACCTCTTAAGAGGAGCATCACACTCCATCTCACCACCAATGTGGGGTTGCTTTACAACACACCCTCCCAAACCCACATCATAGTAAAGCGAACGTGTTATAAGATGGTGTGGACCAGCCTTCCGGACTGCTAGTGATACTGTCCGCTTTGGCACACCTTGGTCTCACGGTTTTAAAAGGCCTCACTAGGAAAGGGTGCTTAACCTCTTAAGAGGAGCACCACAATCCATCTCACCACCAATGTGGGATTGTTACCACAATACACCCCTCCCAATCACACATCATAGTAGAGCGAATCTTGCTGATAACGTGTTGTAGGATGGTGCGGACCAGCCTTCCGGGCTGTTAGTGATAATGTCCGCTTTGGCAGACCTGGGCCTCACGGTTTTAAAAGACCTCTCTAGGGAATGGTGTTTAACTTCTTAAGAGGAGCGCCACACTCCGTCTCCCTTCAATGTGGGATTGTTGCCACAACACACCCTCCCAAGCCCACATCACAGTAGAGTAAATCGTGCTGATAACGTATTATAAGATGGTAAGGGCCATCCTTCCGGGATGCTAGTGATACTGTCCGCTTTGGCACACGTGGACCTCACGATTTTAAAATGCCTCGCTAGGAAAAAGTGCTTAACCTCTTAAGAGGAGCATCACACTCCATTTCACCACTAACTTTTTTTTTTATGAAACCTAAACTTAGAATGATAAAGGGGGTACGCTTTAGGAATGAACCTTGAGGAATATCTCCCCACAAAACGTGAGAAATACACAAAGAAAAGGTCAAAGATAATATTGAGTAATAACAAACCATTATAAATGGTCAAACAAATGGAATATTTTTATAAATGGTCAATTAATATATTAAATTAAAAATAATACCATTATTCTTTTCACTGGAAACCTTAAAGTAATTTAATTCCTGTATTGCAGAAGCATCATAAAAATCTACAACAATTAGAACTTTGTTCCTAAACCTTTAGATTACAAAGTTATGTGATTTCTAAATTAATTTCACTCTACGTGGAGGGCACAAAAGGCAAGTGTAAGTTATAAAAATGCTTCTGGTAATACCATAACTTCACCCACCTAGCCGAATCAGTGTAGTGTTTTACTGTCATCTCTCTCTCTCTACTCTACCACCTCTCTGTCTAAAACCGTTTGGTCTCAAAGCTTTTTTAATGGCGTGAGCACGTCTCTCTCTCTCTCTCCACTCTACAGTAGTCCTTCTTCTTCTTCCAAAATCATAGAAATACTTTTTGATAAAAATAAATGAAAACCCATTTTCTTCAAACATTTTTGTAATCCTTGCATGTTTACCATCTTCATTTCAACAAAAATCTTCATCATCTCATCTAAATCAGAGAAAGAATCGGTAATCTCTATTTGGGTATTTGATTTTTAGTCCTTCTGAATCGAATTTAGGTTTGGGTTTTTGTTGTTTTTGTTCTTAGATTAGTTTTTTTGTTCATTTCTCTTTCATTAATCTGAATCTTGGTTCTGTTAAAGTATCAGACCAAAAGGAAACATGAAGAACAATGAAGAGTTTGATATGTTGTTGAATGAGATG
This sequence comes from Eschscholzia californica subsp. californica, assembly GCA_002897215.1. Taxonomy (NCBI): domain Eukaryota; kingdom Viridiplantae; phylum Streptophyta; class Magnoliopsida; order Ranunculales; family Papaveraceae; genus Eschscholzia; species Eschscholzia californica. Next base: position 47,799 of record BEHA01000074.1, on the reverse strand, counting down.
ATCCCTCATGCAACTTCTGTAAATCTTCACTATCAACATCAAAATCGAAATCAAAATCAAAATCAAAATGGGGTTCATGGTTATGGCCATCTTCATAATGGTAATAACAATGTCAATGGTTATTTTCATGATTTTCATCTATACTGTGATTCCCCTTTTAGTGGACTTTCTTTACCATCTGTAGGAGGATCTTCTTCCTCAAGCTCCCTTTCTGGGTTAGAGGAAACTAAACCCCAAACCCACCAGAGAAATCATAATTACTTCAATGACTATAGGTCTGAATCAAAATTGCCTGGTTCATTAATGGATAGAAATTTCTTAGATATGTCTTCTGGTTATAACATGGATTTGTCTCAGTATCTACATAATTTGACTATCAAAGATGACCAAGACAAATTTTCAAACATTAGGGGGTACCCAAATGAGAATTTTCATTTTAATGACTCTTTATTGGTAAGGAGTAACAATGGTTATGTTGATAGTAATGGTGTTTTTGAAGATCAAAAGATATTTTCTTCTGATTATGAAAAATTTAACGAACCGTTTATCGAGAGTATGAAGATCTGGGATGATGATAGTAGACCAACAATGTTGGGGTTTCAAGAGAAAACACATACTGGTAGTACTCTATCACGATCGTCGTTTATCTTCCCCGATCGTTCAGATAATACGCGTCCTTGTTTAGATAGATCATTGGGTACTCCATGGGAGCAGAAGACGGAGCATTTAGGGTATAATGAGACATTAAGGAGAAATTTTCGGGTCCAGGAAGATGCTCCATTTGTTAGTGATTCTCATCCCATTGAAAGAATTTCAGTCCCACTTAATGTCCCTAACAATTGGATTCCTCACTCTTCCTCGTCGAAAAGCAGAAGTGGTATTGAAGCTTTTAGTGGTGAAGGTAGCTGGATAATAGAGGGAAATAGTTTGAATACTTTGAACAATAAGAAATCATATCATCGAACAGAACAGCAGAAGCTGCCTTACAATGAGAACATATTGGAATTGAATAGTAACAATAGTGGTAGTCCTAGTAGGTTTTTGTTTTTAACACAACCCACATATGGATCCTTATGGGCATTTGAAGGAAAATTTTACTCAATGGCAAAAGATCAAAATGGTTGTCGATTCTTACAAAAAAAGTTCAATGAAGCGACCCTCCAAGAAACTCAAATGATTTTTTATGAGATCATTGATCATGTGGTTGAGCTCACTATGAACCCATTTGGGAACTACTTTGTACAGAAGTTGTTAGATGTATGTACCGAAGAACAGAGAATGCAGATTGTGATAATGGTGACAAGTTACACGAACCAGCTAGTTAGAATCTCTTTAAACACTCATGGGTAAGCTTTTACATATTACTTAGCTTTTCGATACTTTTTTGTATACTATATATGTTTCTAAATAGAGTTGTTATTTTCCCAGCACACGAGTAGTTCAGAAGTTAATAAGTACTCTCAAAACCAGAGAGCAGATTTCAGTCGTCATATCTGCCCTTGAACCTGGGTTGCTTTATTTGATGAAGGATCCAAATGGAAATCATGTTCTCCTACAATGTCTGAAATGCTTGAGTAGTGAAGATAACAAGGTAATAGATGCTGGCTTCCTAGTTTGATTCCCGTTCTTAACAGTATGCTATGTTATTGTCTAAATCCTCGACGTTCCGCTTCATTTATAATCATGTTAACTTATAAGCTCAATAAATTGACATTGTTCTTTATATTGTACGATTTCGTTCCTTTAGTTTGAACTTGTAGTTATACAAGTTACTCCTTATTCTTATTGAGCTCTTCTATTTCGTTTCTCAACCTTAACATTATCAATCAACTTCTCACCAAGTTCTCGGTTTTGTTTTCACATTGCATGAGAACTCTTATTTTCTAAAACCGCTCCATATGCTAGTTTCAGTTTACTAGTCTGTCTAGATTCATCAACTAACTCGATATAGATATCAGTTGCCACACCAAGATGCCTGTCCAATGAACTCTTGAGAATAATACTGCTTTTTAGTATCGAAAACATATTTATCTTACTTTGTATACATTATATTTTTGTTTGGCAGTTCATTTTTAATGCCGCTTCAAGGTTCTGTTTCGACATTGCAACTCATAAACATGGGTGTTGCGTCTTGCAAAAGTGCATCGATCATTCTACAGGTGGACGCCGAGAAAAATTGTTGGCTGAAATTTCTGTTCGAGGGCTATACCTTGCACAGGATGCATTTGGGTAATTTTTGAAAACCAATCTCCAAGTAGAATCTTAATGTCATTCATATCTGCTTATTCTTGTTCCATCTTTACCTATAAATATTCGTTATTGTGTAACTTCTTGCTTTGTTATTGATTCACATATTGAGATAAAAATATCTATCTGTTTCTGTTTTTTTATGTTTAACTCTAAACGCTTTTGAGTCAGTTGTGTCTGAGTTACCTAGCAGTTAACATGTGAGGGTCCACTGAAAGTCTTAGAACATCTTTTGGTTGAGTTTTCTATTTAGGTTAGTCCACATAATTTTGTCGTTAGTCCACGTAATTTTGGCAAAAAATTTAGGGTACCATGTCGAAGACTACATTAATAAATGCACCTTAAAGGATAACTTCTACTATGAATATTCGAAAAAGAAAAACTCAAGTGGCGTCTGCTTTTTCTCAAATTCAGATCTAAAGTTTGACTTGAGATCTTAACTGATTTTTATTAGATTTCAGAGTTTTTGTTTTTTATCTGGCTGATCATAATAGATGGATCGGGTTAATGTTGGGGTCATTTGAGTCAGACATAAAATAGGTCTAAATGAAGAGCCCATTCTCTCAAATAACCTGAAATGGCTAATGTACACCCGACGAGGACTAGTCAGACTAAAAAGAAACTCAGATTCAGACAAGTCAGACTCAGGCGAGTCAGATTTAGACAATAAAATTTTTAAAAGATGGAAACTTACCTCTCTCTTTCTCTCTGTATATGTTCTAAAAACATTTTTCTTGTCTTTCAGAAATTATGTGATCCAGCATATTGTGAAACAACAGAGTCCATCGGCGAATGCAGTCTTGCACTCTCAATTTATGGGGAGGTATATAACCCTCTCCTTGCAGAAATTCAGTAGCCATGTTGTTGAGACATGCCTCAGATATTTCAAAGGAGAAGAGCAATCACAGATAGTCCACGAGTTACTATCATTTTATCCATTCGAACAATTGGTGCAAGATGAGTACGCAAATTATGTTATCCTATCTGGTCTTAGATACTGCAAGGTTTGTCTACCTCCCTACTTCAGAGTTTTTTCTTGTAAATTTTTTTATCGGAAATATTAAATGCATCGTTTTTCTATTCCGCGCTTATTACGGTCATTAATACGTCTGCTCAGAAGCCCACAAAAGAATGATGCTAAGGACTTTTTGGCTCTAGATCATCCTCTCAAACTAATCTTTTCTGAAACTTTTAACAGCATAAGTAGTGGATTAGTAGGTGGTTAGGTGAAACAACTTGTAAGATTACGATTAACTTTTAGGACAATGCTAGGTTGATACGAATTTGTTAATGCACCACTTGACACAAGTTTACGTTATCGGCCCATTCGTTCTCAACCTTTTGTAGAGATGCGCATGAGCTCTTTTTTATCACACCACATTGGCTCCACCGGTGGTCGGAGAAATACAATCCCATAACTTTGAAAGTTCATAACCACCCACAACCACCACTGTCATTTTATACATGGAAAATCGTCATCATCCACGCCAATTTTAAGAAAAAAACTGCATTCAAACTTTCTCCTTATGCTTTGGTCTAATTGTTCATTATAAAATTCAGGGGTCTTCTGTGAACGCATTGATTGGAGCAATCCAACCCCATATTGCAGCCTTGAAAACAAGCCCATATTGCAAACAAATCTACTCAAAGGTCGTATCAAGGAAGCGAGATAAGAAGTTGTGAACTCGACAGAGGGTACGAACTAGTGTTGTCGGAAGGAACTTCTCCACTGCTCAAGCTAAGATATAATTGTGGCTCTCTGTGGTATGTAGAGAAGAAAGAAAGTACTTTTTTTGTTTTTCCAAACAAGTAGCCAATATATCAGATTGTTGTACAGTGTAGAACTGAATTAATTTATGAACTGGGAATATGCCGATTAATTTTCATTTTAATCGTACAAAGTTAGTTAAATTTTCTTATGACAAAAAAGATCCAGTAACTTTTTTAGGCTTCCTAAACCTAAATTAGAACACTTCTTTAGGTTTTCATACACTAGAAAAGTATTAGTACGTCTTTATAACCAAGGCCAACATGAAATTTGGTCTTCGCCCTAATTCACTAATATATGTTTATACTAGATGGGCTGGTTTAATGATTCATTTTCTACGACCCGTCGACTTCAATTTCTGTCGACTTCAATTTCTAAATTGTCTTTTTAGAATTCATTTTCCTCTAGAGCTCTTCATTTTTTTTTTGTTGAACTCTAGTGCTCTTCCTGGAAGAGACAAAAAGAACACAAATTTTTTAGAATTACCCAAAAACAATATGAGCCACCAGATCTTAGAATTAATTACCCCTATCATCAAAAACAAAATAACAGCGACTCTGCTGGGGATCGAACCCAGAATCTCTGGTTTCGTAGACCAGCGCCTTATCCATTGGGCCACAGAGTCCCACATGTACATTGTTGTTAAGTTGTTAAATTTAAAAGATACATTTTGATTACAGAGTGAACCATATAAAAATTTAAATTGTATGTGTAAAGGTGGAACCAGGAAATCATGTTAGGGTTGGTGTAAATACTTTAGAAATTACACTCCTGTTTGACGATATTGGTGTTTGTAGGGCTTCAGGTAATCTATAGTTAACTTTGGTACGTGATACAATTATATGCGAACTGTTTTGCATACATATCCACTTTTTTACTTCAAACTACGACGAGGAGTTTGGTTTGACGGATCCTACTAGTATACTTAAAAATGGAAGAGTTTCTGGAACTTCTCTCTGAATTTTTTTGAGAGAGAAAGTAGATCTAGTATTCTCTACCAAAAATAGAGCTTCACATCACAAGTAAAGGGCTAAATCTTGTTCGATCCTTATCGTTTTTTGGGATTGGTTTGAGATCTTTAACTGTCATCCGTAGCTTGACTTGAAGAGGCATTTGATCCTCGTTTCTTCTCCGTTTATCCAGCTCCGTTCAGTCGGACCAATTGCAGGGCCGGCCCTGAGTTTTGTGAGGCCCGAAGCGAGTTACTAAAGTGTGGCCCCATATATATGTGTGTGTGTCAGTGTGTGTAGATCTCATAACTCCTCAAACGTTTTTTTCCATAAAAGATCGATCAATTTTTAGCATGAATTTCGTATGTACGTTTGGATGGATTTGAACGTTATGTAAGTTTGGATGGATTTAAACGTTATGGGGTTTTCACAAATCATGTATGTGCAATATTAACATATAGGTTTACACAAGTTAGCATATAGTTGTATAGTTCCACAAGTAGTTGAAGTCTGACTCACATGCCTTTTAACCAATTCCAACATAAAATGGACTAAATTTCTTATATACATAGGTATCCAAATATAGACTAAACTTGCAAAAAAATCCTACCGAGTCTTTAGTACCAAGAAGTCTTTCCAACTTTAATTAGTGGCATTCAATTTTCTTGAATAAACTTGTGTTTTTCATTAATGAAAATTTTCTTTCAATCCTCACGGGTAAGTTAGTGCGAGTTACCTTTATTATACTAACTCAGATTATCAGTATCATTGTCTATTGAAAAAAAAATATATTGTCTTTCATATTGACTTAAATCTTAAGAGTCTCGCCACCAATTTCTCTTTAAACTCTTGAGTGTGAAAGAAAGAGGAGGAAGGAGAGAAACATAAAAAGGAGATGGAGAAGAGAGAAAAATAAAGAGAGAGGTGCGAGAGGTGAGAGAGATGCGTGTTCGCGAGACCCCCCTACAAATGACAGCTTACATTTTCTACCGCGTAAGTCATATTTTAGACACGAAAATAGTTTAGAATACATAGAAAGAATAAGGACGAAAAATACATTGAAATAAAAAAGAGTAAACAGGGAAAAAAAACTAACATAGTGGAATTATAATTTTGGGGCCAAATTTGAGTATTAGATAAATATAGGGCCAAATTCTAAGGTGGATTACAATTTAGGCTGAAACTGTAATAAGCTAATTCAAAAAGGAGTTTAACTACACGTGAACCCAAGAGGATAAACGCGTCCGTATGTGAGAGTAAAAATGACCTTCTAGACTTCTAGTCTAACAATGGGCCTGACTTGATAAACTTTTTCTTCAGGCACCCCTCATTTTCTTTAAGGTTGCAAATGAAATGTGGCCCCCAAAATTATGTGGCCCAAAGCGAGCGCCTCGCTTTGGGCCAGGGCCGGTCCTGAGCAATTGCTAGTCATACCCTTAAATGACTTACATATCCTTGTAAGGAAGTGTGGACGATTTCTTGGATTTTATGCTTCAATTAATTTGACCTTAATGCCATGTATCATAATTCATCTCTCCATTCTTTGAACCCACGATTACGAAGTTTAGATCACTGTTTCTCCCACCTAATAGAGGGAAGGGTGAGGCTTCCGGTGGTTTCCACACGTGTCATTTAAAACGTCCCCTTGCTCCTCTAGTTGAACATATCACAGTGAATGTGCTTGTTCCATCTCAACATTATGTGTCATCTCAAAGTCTGGGGCTGGATACACCTCTCGAATTGCTCGTCGAAATGGATTTGTTCTGTACTTGTCATGGAATATGAATTTACTAAAGCTCTCTCCACCCTTGGTAGCCTTGCTACCTCTTTTTCCTGATTAAGTTGAGTCTTTCGACTTGAACTGCGTCAGCAATCCTAAACACCACGTGTTAAACTTTTCTTCTTTTGGTAGACAATTGGATTTTATTTCTCTATCGAGAGAAGTCTGGAGGGTAACCCTGGAGTCCGATGATTCCGAACTTTGGAACTTAATTATCTTCTTTGAAGATGTTAAATTCATTTATCACCATACGTGGGAGTTGTTATTCAAGTATGGATTGATTTGTTGGAAAGTTTTATGGAGTTACATTGGTTTCTTGAGATATCATGCTCGATTCAGATGGGCTGCAATGGACTCTGAATTTGTTGAACAGTTATTAGTTGGATTTCGTTGCTACTCTTCTTCTTTTATTGGATGGTTGGACTGTAGAAACCGGATATGTTTTTTGTCAATTTGGGCAACCAAACGTTGTCCAAATCAAGATCAGGATGGACCATTGGATTCGTCTCGTCGAGTTCTTGAATTTAGACATAAAGTTTGTCAAAATCCTATTTCATATGAATGAGTTATCATTGATTTACTTGGGAAAAATATAAGAATAACTACAATGTGTAGTTTTATTATTAGTACCGTATTGGAAAAATAAGGAAAGTTCTACTTCCTTATAACGACTTTTCCTTATGTTACTAATAATAGGTTGGTTGGGATGATGGGATGCTTGGCGTGGTTTGCACCACGCAAACCACGCATCGCGCGGCGTGGGCGCTTTAGAGGCGCCCGCACTTTGCACATGCACATCGTCGCTAGGAGCGATTGGAGCAATTCGATTTTAAGACCAGAGATTTGATCTGGCGGTGAAGATTTATTCAACAAATTTGATAGATCCGTTGGGATCTAATGGTAGGCGTTTGTGGCGCTGAATCTAAATAGATCCGTTGAGATTTGACTGGGAGACATACACCATTACTGTTGGTACAGATATACAAGGTGTAAATTGTCTTAAGGACAGAGATACCCTCAACTCGGATACTATACATTTGGTTTTTCCTTTTATAATCACTGTTGTTATCTTAAGTGTTAGAAGATAACTTTTAATCTGATTTATCTGATAGAAAGATAATTAAAAGTGGGTGTACTTTGTTTTGTTAAACAGAAAGATTAAGAACTATTCTCTTAAAAGAGAACCGGGGAAACAACATGGACAACTCCTGGATACAAGATAGTTTGTCTGATGACTTATCATACAACCATGAAAGTTACACTTAAGAGAATTGTTTCATGTTGTATGTTTCAATTTTTATCTTCTTTGTTGTAACTTTGTGTTTCCCTTTCGTAAACTTTTGATATATGTTTATAGACAATGTTTACATTGTCTTAAAAAAACTCCCTTGTTATGTGCTGTGATAAAGAAGGAGAAATCCAAACCAAAATATTCGTCGTTTTTAATTAGTAATTGAGGTATACATGATGGCAATTGTTTGAACATTTAATCAGAATAACCTCACTAATCTCTTACGAGATTCGTGATAACAAATCACCTTAAGAGTCGAATTCTTGATGACATTTTTTATGTATATATTTCAACTGATTTTTGTTTACGTATTACATTGGAGTGTAAAAAGTAGGCTTCTTGTTCCAATATGACCCACGATTCGGTTAAAAATAAACACATATGTTCTAGAATACTACAAGGATATTGAATTTTCTTATACCATACCATTTTGGACGAATTCATTGGAATGGATTCTTTTATTTACTCAACAATCTTTGTCAAAGGAAAAAGTGTAGAGGATATAGTGTAGTAAAAGTGGAGGTAGCCAATAGTAAGATAAAAGGAAGTCGGCCAAGAAAATAACACCATGTGCCATGTGAGGTCAAATGCTTCCTAAGCCACAAGTTTTCTAACTCCCGCTCACCCATTAAGTTATTTGTTCACCTCCTTTGACAGACGTCACTTTTACACGGGTTCATTTTCAAACGTGGACCAATTAAAACTCATAAACTTATCTTATCATCCTCAACCACTAATTTAGATATTAGTTTCTCTCTCTAAAACGACGTGTCATATACCCCTTCGTCTCTCTCTCTCCAAAACAAAACTTTCATTTCGAGTCGGCAAATTTTGGGGTTTTATCTGAAGCGAGAGCGATTACAGAAAATTAGGGTTTACTCTTCTTCTGGTTTGTAATTGGTTAAACTTGCTCCTGCATCTTCTGCTATTGGTTTTGAAGGAAGCGATATTCTTTTGGATATGTTTATCTGTTGAACTCTAAGCTTGTTTTTGAGTTTTTTGTTAGGGTTTGGTTGGATTCATTGACCAATATCTGTTTTTAGTGGTCAGCAACAATTTGGTAATATTAGGGTTTACGGGATTTTCCCAGTTCTTTTGAATCTGGAAGTGAGTCGGTGTTGACTGATATTGTGGATATTTCAAGG
>BEHA01000074.1:8127-25662 GCA_002897215.1 Eschscholzia californica subsp. californica | reverse complement strand
TTTTCCATTTTGTTTAAGTTTGAAGTTCGCCGAACAATTTGGTCAGTCGACGACCTTCGCCGGAGAAGATGATGAGGTGGCGAGAAATGATGTTGAGGAGAGGAGTTATGAAATGGAGAAGAGAGAGAGAGAGAGAGGCAGAGATGAGGTGTCTTTGATGTGTTTAAATTTTTTTTAAAACGAATTCCATTTTGACCCCCTAGTTTATTCCAAAAAGGTTGAGTTTTTTTGAAACTCATATTTAAAATGGGGGCAATTTTGAATTTAAAAATCACTTTTATAAGAAGAGAAATTATAGAAACAAAATAAATTGACCATTAAAGTTAACTGACGGCGTTAACAAAAGGGGGTTAATTTTGAATTTACGAGTAACAAGAGGGCAAAAAAGAAGCTTGTCACAAAGTAGGGGGCCAAAAAAGTAACTCAAATTTTTATCGACATTCATTGCTCCTGTTCTCATTCTTGTTTTAATGAATTATTGACTGAAGGAAAAATTAATACAAATTGCTTTCATTGTTGGATCATATTCATTTGATCTCTTCTTAACAATATCAACCTCAAAATAATCTTTAGATTGTTGATATATGTGGTTAAATAAAGTTTAATTAGGTTTAAACTGAAGAATAAAACTGAAAGAGCGAGTTCTAAATGGGTAGTCTACTTTATTTGTATAGGTTTTTTGTCGGATTTTTTTACATATAAAAATCAGACTATTATAATAGATACCCGTTCAAATATGTCAAAAATCTGATCCATCCGGATCGTTTTCACCCCTAAACACAGAAAATTAAAATTTGCAAAATTAGAACTTAATATGTAGTGCCATTAATGATTTAGTATTGATGGTGTGGTAATATCATAAGAATTATTATGTCATGCAGGTAATGAGGAAGCCAGTGGAGTAGTGGTGGTGACGTGTGTTGGTGGTAATAGAATTGTAGCGGTTATGGTAGTGATTAATGGTGGTGGAATCGTGATAGTGATGGTAGCCGTCGAGTATCAAATACTTATCGTTTCTTTTTAAGACTTATGATGTCATCATAATACTAGTACAGGAAGGTTATACTTGACTCAGAAATCTGATATGTTACTCGAACCTATTTACCAAGTGATGAATGATTGTGTTATTGAATTTTCAACACTTTGCGACGACCGGAAGAAGAATGAGCAGCAAGAAGAAGTAGGGGGAGAAGGAGGAGGAAGAAGAAGAAGAGAAAACATCATTAAGGTCGTCGCACAGAACATGCCGGAGTCCACCGGCTACGAACTTACGACAATAGACGTCGTTAGGTCAAACATTAACTGATACATTGCCTCCTAAAAACACATTGTCTTTAACTAAAATAGGGATTGCCTTTAACGATATTGGCTTTAACAACTTCAGACATTGTCTGTAGAATCTTTCGTTTCTATATGGTATGAAAATAAAGAACCATAACCAATATAAACAATTTTGGTTATGGCTTGATTTCACTGGGAAACTTTCAAAGGCGCCCATTTAAGTTTTTTTTGAGAAATCGACTACGATCTACGTTTGTCATCACAAGAGATCATCAAAATGCGATAAACACGATAACTACTCAAGTTAAACCAATTATTAAAGGGGCCTAAAGCCCAACATCATATAGCATAAAACCCAACAACATATAGTCTAAAGCTCAACAAACTTATTAATATTATTTATACATTTAATAAAATAATTTCAATAAGTATAGATTCTACCTTCTCCAAGAATCGAATCTGAGATTTCAGAATTTTAGAGTTTATGTCAATACTGTCAGGTCGACCCCTATAAGTTTTAAAGACGCCTCTTGCGTTCAAAATTTTTCTTCAATTTTGGCTTCGAGAGGCGTCTTTAACACTTAAAGGAGGCACTTTTAAAACTCTCCAAACGGGGGTACTCACTGGCTGCCTAGCTCGACTACCTAACCCCGTAAAGTTTAGTTGTTTTGTCCTCTTTCACTACCTACACATTTTCGTGTCATCCTCAGTAAAGAAAACTAATTAACGATACGTGTCACCAGATCCATGATTGTTGTACTACTTGATAAACAAAAGTTAGAGAGAGAGAGAGAGAGAAAGTAAAAGAAGAAAAAGGGAAGGAAGCGAGTTTTAGAGAGAGAAAAGGAAAGGGAAGACAAAAGAATAATAGTCGGCGCTGTTTGTCTCGCCGACCATCATCATCACCTTTCCTTCCTCTTCAGTTTTCTTTTCAATCCATTAAACCATTCATTACTTCCTCTCTCTCTCTCTAATTAAAAGTTCTCTTCTTCCAATTCATTCTTTTCATTTTCTCTTCCGTCTTTTTTATTAATCGGATAGAGTTTTAGATTTCTTCATCTAGGATTTTTCTCTCTTTAATTTCCTTTTTACTAGGTTTTTTTTTTATTATTCGGATTATTCAGATTTATCTTGGATCTGAGATTTTAGTTTGAGATATATATGATGAGAGGGATGACTGAACAATTTGTTATTGAGAGGACTGAAGAAGGCGATAAAGAGAAGAAGAAAAAGCGTCGACAAAATCGACAATCTAATAAACATAATTTGTTAGTTTGAGATTTATCTTGTGTTTGATTGGCCATTTTCCTGGGAAAAAGAGAAACAATTTCTCGGAATCTAAATTTTTAATTTGTTTGGTTACCATTTTAGGGAAAGTTAAACCTTCAATCACGTGACCAAATTTTTTCCATTTTCCCTTAAAATGTGGGAAACTGTTACCCATGTCTGACCGAAGAATCTGTTTCCCAAAAATTAGTCTCTAAAACAATTCCTTATTCTTCCCATAACTTGCTTTCATCTACCACTCTCTCCCTATCTAACCCTAGATAGTCCAATTCTTCTCTATTTCTGCTTCAGAACAGGGGGATAAATACCATTGACTTCATCAACTCTTATCTTCACTTTGAGAAGAAATTGATCAGATGAAGTAAAAGAAAGATCAGAACAGTTCGGTGGAAGTTGTACCATACTCTGTTTCTAAATATTGTAATTTCAAAAACAAAATATTGATCCTTCACCATTATAGTCCTCATTATTTTCTTACAACTCTCTGAGGCTGACTGGCATCTGTGGGGCATTGATGGTGTATGGAGTATGAGTTTTGATCTTGGTTTGTTGGTGACAGTTCTTGAGTTCCATCACCACAATAGTATCTTCCCTGTAACTCGAGTATAGTATGCCCACCAGATTTGTTCCAGAGCAAAGAAAATGAGAAAGAAATAGAGATATTAGGTAGGGTTTTGGGGTCTGTGAAGGAGGAGCTGAGAATGAGAGATAAAGATGGAGATTGGATAGGATTTTGAGGTTTGGGAAGTAGGTAAGAAGAAAGTAGGTAGTGGAGTGTGGAGATGGGTAGGGTCGTAGGGTATTGAGTATTTGAGTATGATGAGTTGTATAATCTCTTTGGTTCTTAACTTTTCCATTCCATCTCTACAGAGAAACGCATGATGTAGCCGAACAATGGGAGTGGCAATAATGAAAACAAATGACTATCCAAACAACTCAAAATAAAGAAAAAAAAATGTGGAGAAAATGATTCGCACGGTAAATATTTCTCGGAGTAAATGTTTCTCCATAATTTTTCCTTTCCCCAACTTGCAATCAAACACAACCATTAATATTTCTGTTTCAGCTGGTAATCTCTCTTTTTCTTTATTTCAGCTCAAATTTATAACTGATTATAAAATGAGAAGTGTTTTTGTTGATGTTGCTTCTTAGTAATTAGGCTATTGATTATGCATCTGTTTAGGAAGGTTAAATATGAAAACCTAAAATTTATTGGAAGTGTTTGGTTTGATAATGGAGACGCGAGCTGTCAAGAGAGTAGAAGATCAGGTGTAGCACAGTTTACCAAATTAAAGTGCGTCGGCCGTCAGATGTCCTTGCTTGCCCGCGTGTCACATTCTGGTTTGTCGGATCGTGCGGGATCACTAAAGATTGATGTCGCGTAAATACTTGATCATTCTTTAATAGTTGTCCCGAATTTGTCCTAGGCGTACCACCTTTGTACCGAAATATCTTCCATTTACGTTAGATTGTCAGCCACGTGTTCTTGAAGCTTCCGTGTTGACCTGATTTTTGACCAAGACTTTGACTTAGGCTAACTCTCTCATCCGGGCTCCGATCTGACCTCCGTTTTCACCCACAGGCTCGTCATGAACTATACTTTCACCCGATCATCAATATTGACCAAATTATCTGAATATCCAAATGACCAAATTACCCTTTCGTGCGTCTTTCTCTCGTTTTTAACCGATTTTCGCGCTGAACTCCGTAAAAGACACCTGAGAATGAGAAACAAGTAATTCATCAGAGTAACTGCTCGAAATGGACTAACTAACCCAATTTAGCTGAATCAGATGAGACATTTTCATGGCTCATCATTTGACTAAAGATTATTATGGCTTTTGGAATACCATGGAGATTTCTTAATCTCTCATCGACTTGGTCAGCCTGAAAATGTAAGATTGATCACATTTAATCTAGGTAATTACAAGCTGGTAACCAGCTAGGGTTCCAGCTTAAAGATTACATAGTTCTTAACTGTCCTAAGAAGTTGTGGGTCTCCATCAATACAACACAATGTAAGCGATATTATATATATTTCCGTGTGGATATCTTCCTAAGTCTTCTTGGTCTCGCTTTCAAATAGGGGATAACAATTATATCGTGTAGATTATCCATATAGGTTTGGTCGTGTTTGATTTTGTGATCAATGCTGTAGGGATGAACCCCACTGAAATTGAAAAACAATTTGTAGGCTATACTTAAGTTTTTTGTTTTTTATTTGTGATTGGATTTATTATTATATTTGCCCACTTTCATGAAAATAGTATGTTCTCGATTTTGACTTGGTTTGGAGGTGTTTATCATGCTACATCCGAACTACCCTTTCTGTGATGGCGTCGTTCTTGTACAAGTACTAAAGCCGAAGAGTCTCTTTTTCGTATATAAAATAGGAGATACACTGTTCATTACAATGGAATAACAACTCATTTTGATTGTGAGTTCTGGTTTTAACCTGATTTAGCTTGAAAAAACAATGTTTTGGTATAAAGATATGTCTTGAAACTTTTTCTCCCAAGGTTTTAAATGGTAAACTTTTATTTTCTTAGAAAGTTAGAGCTTTTCTAAGGGTTTCATTAGCTCCATTTCATCTGTATGGGCTATTGGAAGTTTAAAACAGCGAGGGTACTGTAGATCGATGGAGAAGCTGTGATGATCCCTTTTTCCTGCATGGGCTTTAAGGTTTTGGTGGGTGCTATTGAAGTTTTAGGGTGTTCTTAAAGGTTTAGAAGGTGATCCCATTGGTTCTATTTGAAGATTCATGTTTTTGGGGGTCTATCAAGGGCTTTACCATGATGGGTGCGGGTTACATATGAACAGGTTTTTAAGAGCTGATGGTTTTCTAATAATGTGGCTTTCATGTTTTTTTTGCGAGTGGTAAATTAAAAGTGTGTTATAGCTTCGGATGGTGGGATTATGGTTCTCCTAATGTGTCTTGAAAATATTGGCGTAGGCTTAAATATAGGTGTATGGCTTTTAACTTTCAAGTGATTTCTTTTAAATTTTTGGTGTTTCTTCACTTGCGTGGTCCTCAAGAGATGAGGGCACTAAGAATAGTGGGGATTCTTTAGTGGTGGTCTGTGAACATGATTTTTGTTGTTTTGGTCAATACACGTTACAGCTTTTTAACTTATGAAATATTTTCCGGTAACAGTTTCTTATCCTTCGTTTATAAAAAGTACAAACTTGAACTATATTATATATGCATATGAGTGACGAATTTTTATGCACCAAGCTTAGAATTTACATTTATTTCTTTCCATTTACTCATTGTTTTCTTTTTGTATATGCAGATATCAGTGATAGTCCCATTAATGGGGTACATGGGGTGACATCCACATACTTTGGAGATGGTACTGCAGTTAATCATGCAGCCACCTCTATGAATTCTTCTTCATCATTGCCGAAGATTGGGCTTAACATTCATCTATCTACTGGTCAAAGTTCAGTAAGAGCATCAGATGTTACTTTTAGTTCTCTCCCAACACTGTCTATCAGTGATCAAGTATCGGAGTTCAATAATAGGCACGACCAGTCACAGTTTTCACCTGCTCTCAGTGGAAGAGTTTCAAGATCTTGTCCAGGGCCAATCATATATGAAGATATTAATGAAGCTCGGAGTAAGGAATTTGTCCCTCCACATAAAAGTGTAATTCCTTCCGGGAAGCAGAAAAATTATTATGTTCCCCACTGGTTGTCTGAAGCTGTTACAGAGGGTACAGAGGTTGGTTATATCCAGAGTTTTAGTGATCCTTTTCGTTGATAACTTTATCTCCGTTAACAGTTGAGGCAGTGAATGCTGGATAAATTCGCTAAGGAAAACACTTACATAGTTACATGTAAATCTGACATATTGCTCTTATTGTTTTGCAGAGAGGTGAAATTTTCATTACATCATTTCGAATGAATGCTCACAACCCAGCTGAGATATCCTGCCTTATACTTTAAACACCGAGTTCATTACTCGAGTTTTTGTTTTACCATTTTATTCTCTTTTCTGTAACCAGGCTTACTGTACAGTCAATGGAGTACCTATAGATGTTCTTGTCAACGGAGTTCAGGCTCAAAATAGAGCTGTAAGTATGATTTGTTCCTCCTTTTCTCAATTAGTTATTTCCCCTAAATTATTACTTCATGGAACAGTTGGTTTCAACTGATAATGAGGTAGTATTTTTTAGTACTACAAAGTTTCTTAGATTTTTTTTGTGTTAATTATTTTATTTTGTACCTGTAGGTAGAAGGAGACATTGTAGTAATCCAATTGGATCCATTATCATACTGGCCCAGGCTCAGAGGGTCGGCTGGCCTTAACAACAGTTCTGGTACGTCTGACGATTGTAGCTTGCTGATAGGCCTAAAATAGGTCTATTCCCGCAAGTATACGGGGTTAAGTTATACTCCCTCCGTCCCATTTTGTTTGTAGTTTTGGGAAATTAAACTTATTAAGAAGACCTTATTTAATGTTGATGACTAAAATTACTTTACCAAATTATCCCTATTTAATGTATAATATTCCTTGGAAATAACATTGATAGAAGTGTAGAACAAATTAAAAGTAAAGGGTAGTTTTGAAAATGTCATCACATTAGTAATTAAATGAATGTTATATAAAGAAAGTTAACAAACATTTTGGGACATCCATAAAAGGAATAACAACCAAACAAAATGGGATGGAGGGAGTAGTATAATTTGTAAATCGGGAAATCGTCCCAAGGAATAGGTAGGTAACTTCGGATATTGACGGCGAGTTTAGCCCAATAATCAAAATGTCAATAACTAACTTAGACTAACACACACACACACACACACACACACACACACACACACCACTTCATAAATTTGATAATTGATTTGCAAGAAATAAGAAAACAAATAAAACTATCCAAACTATCTAAGTGAGAGGTAAGAGGATATCTAAGGTTATAAAATCCACCGCATAATTTCACTTTATAAAACAAACACTTAATTACTTAAATCTCTTTTGTATTTACTCGGGATCCAATATAATGAACTATTTGGATTCCGGATGATGTTCTAGATAAAACAATTTTATAATTACTAATTCTAATTGTTTTCCTTATACAGATTCGGATCGCTTAACTATTATCCATCATCTAAAAAGCATACTCCATCTAACAACTTAACGAAAGTATGAAATATCTAATTATGATGCATGAGTAATGGAAAGAAAATCTAATCTATATAGATAAACAATCAATAGACATTAAAGCACATCAAGGGATTTAATTAATCAAGAACAAGTGTTACAAAGATCCAAAATGGGTTTCATTCACAACCTTAGATTGCTAAGTTAGCTATACATGGAATCTAGAATAACATTCATTGACATTGTAAAATAAATGAAAATACTAAGAAATTAATGGAAAGAAATCACAAAAAATGTTCAAATTCCATATCTCCATGTATCTCCAATTTGTCCAAGATTTGCTCCATTAGTGCTCATGAATTTTACTCCAAGAAATCCAAGTAATAGCTATTTTATTGCCACCCAAATAAGAAAAAGAAAGAGAAGGAAGAAATTAGATGTAGAAAGAAGAGATGAAAGGGGATAAAGATGATAGAAGAATATGGAAGGAAGAAGGAGAAGACTATTAATGAAAGAATAATAGTGGTAGAGAGGAAGTAGTTGTAGTAGAGAAAGATGAAAAAAGAATGGAAAAGATGGATTTGGTAGAGAAAATAGGTTGGAGAAAGAAATAGGTAAGAGGGGATTGAGAGGATGATTTTAAGGTTAGAGAAAGAAAAGTAGAGAAAGAGAAGGTATGGGAATAGAGAAGAGGGATTGAGAGGGTTTTCAAGTCTAAAGAGAAATGAAAGAGGTAGAGATTTATTTATAGATGGGTTGATGGCTAGGGTTTTAGGAGTTAATTGGGAGAAAATGGGAGAAAGAGGGTTACAATAGGAAGTTAGGGTTGCTTTCTACTCGAGAAATGATTTCCTATTGGTTGAACATAAAGTGAGACAAAAAGGAGGGGTATAAAAGTAATTTTCAGAGGGCTTAAAAGTGAAAAGAGGGACCACATGCTGTTGTCCGGTTTGTGCATTCAGGACGTGCCACGTCACCTGCTATTATCCCACCAGCCAGAATGGTGCCCCAAAGTGTCCCACCAGTCTACATTGTTTGACTCTAACTTTGACTATGCATATCTCACTCTTCCGGACTCCGAATTGACTTCCGATTTCTCCTACGAGCTCGTCTCGGACTCTACTTTTCACTCGTCACTGACCTTGTCCAAATTTCCCAGAATACCCTTGTGTTCAAAAGACCAAAATGCCCTTCAAGTAACTTTTTCTCATTTTTAACCGTTTTTCACACCTAACTCCGCAAAAGACACCTAATCATAAAAACCAACCATTTTATTATAATAAGGACTCGAAACGAACTAACTTGGCTAAATTAAACGACTCAGATGGGACATTTTCATGACCCATCACTTGCCCCATGAAGTTGTGCAAGTGGTTGGTGAGAACTGCAAGGGGAAAGAGAAACTAGATTGTGAGTACGAGGGGTAATATAATAAGAATGTCTTGCTCTCTGTAGAGCTGGGGTTTCACAAGGAGGACAACAATTTTATAGACGTTCATTCCCAATTAGGTATTGTACATGGAAATTATAAGCATGGATCTGAAGGAAATATTACCTCTACGGTTAATATCTTGAATGGTGGTCGTGCTTCTGAGCATGGAGAAGTTTCAAATGCAATCGCGAAGCTTTGTTCTCTGGTTAATTCGTATCCATGTAAGCAACCGACTGGCAGGGTTGTGGCTATCATTGAGAAGTCCCCTCGCCGTGATTTTGTTGTTGGCTTTCTTCGAGCTAGTTTGTGGCTTCGTAGTAGGGACCGATCTAATAAGCAAGCTAAAAAAAAATGTAGCTCCTTATCTTCTGCTGATAGGGAACACATCCAGTTGATACCCAATTATGCGAAGTTTCCAAAAATGTTGGTTGCAGTGAGAAGCTTGTCGGATTGTATCAAAATGAGATTGGATAAAGGTGATGCAACTGTTGACCTGGATTTAGTGGGTGCACAAATCGATTCCTAGTCTGAAGCTAGTAATCTGCCACATGCGCAAGTTGTGCGTGGTCTTGGCCGAGGTGGAGAAATTAGGCCACATATTGCTGCTATTTTATATGAAAATGCAATTTGTAGTTCTGAGTTTCACCTGATTCACTTTCCTGCCTTCCTCGTTTTCCTAGTGGGGTGCCAACGGAAGAAGTGGGAAAAAGGAAGGATCTTAGAAATCTTTGTGCATTTACTATTGACCCTTGTACAGCCACTGACCTTGATGATGCTCTTTCGGTGGAACTAATTTCAGATGACATTCTCGGAGTTGGGGTCCACATTTCTGATGTGTTTTATTTTGTTTTACCCGGCACCCCATTGGATGTAGAAGCCCTCACACGATCAACGAGCGTTTATCTTCGCCAGAGTAAATTACCTATGTTGCCTCCTTTGGTTTCCGAGAACATGGGTTCTCTTATTCCTGGGGTGGATAGACTCGCCTTCTCGATAATCTGGGACATAAACAAATTGGGGGACATTGTGGACCGCTGGCTAGGCCGTACTGTGATACATTCATGTTGCAAGCTATCATACCAGCAAGCTAAGGACATTATTGATGGATCGACAGATTCTGGTACCTCGGGAAGCTTTTGTCCCAAAATATATGGTCAGTTCGAATTGCAACATATAAACAGATTTGTTAAATACCTTCACGAAATTTCCAAGCGGTTGAGAGATAAAAGATTTAAAGATGGGGCTCTACGTTTGGAAAGTTCAAAGCTTGTTTTTATGTTTGATGAGTTTGGAATTCCAAAAGACAATTCATTTTATGAGCAGACAGATTCTCACTCTCTCGTCGAAGAGTTGATGTTATTAGCCAATAATACAGTTGCTGAAGTTATATCTAGAGCTTTCCCTGATTGTGCACTACTACGTCGGCACCTAGAACCAAATTTACGAAAGCTTAAGGAGTTTGAAGCATTTTGTCAGAAGCATGGTTTAGACTTAGACACTTCTTCTTCCCGGAACATTCAACTGTCATTGGAGAGGATAAAAGAAAAACTCAAAAATGACCCTGTGTTTTTTGACATTCTTCTTTCATACGCTTCGAAGCCGATGCAGTTGGCTGCTTACTTCTCTACTGGAGATTTCAGGATAAGAGAAGTGATTGGGCTCATTATTCACTTGTAGTGCCTCACTACACTCATTTTACTTCACCTCTTCGTAGGTACCCCGATATCGTGGTGCAGCGAACATTGACTGCAGCTATTGAAGCTGAAGAGATGTATCTGCAGCATTGGAGGTCATTAGTTGAAGCCAACAAGGGGGAGGCAATTGCAAGGCAATGTTTGACTGATATTTATTTTGATGAAGCGACTATAGCTACCAAGGAATACAAGGATGCATTATTTGCGTCACCCTCCAAACATAAAATCCTCTCTGCAGAGGTACTTACAGGTCTTGCTGCTTATTGCAATACAAAAAAGATGGCTATCAAGCATGTTGAAAATGATTGTGACAAACTCTACTTGTGGGCTATGCTCAAGAAAAAACAGGTATACATCTCCCCGTGTTTTCTAGTATCTTTTTGTCATTTTCTCAGTTTCTTCATTAGTTTTCTTCAAATACCCGACTCTTTTGGGTCCATAATAAGCAGGTTTTAGATCAACAGTTGGTGCATTTGAGAATTTTGGTTGTGTTTCTTGAATATCTTAAGTTATCCCGTAGGTTGATCTTTAACTGTTCTTTGGAATTGATCCTATCACCGAAGGAAATGATTGTATAACCAACATTTGGTCATTATTCTTTGTTCTCTTTTTAGTCGTTTTTCTCTCATTTGGCAGCCTTTAGTCACAGAAGCTAGAGTTTTGGCTCTGGGCCCGAAGTTCATGTCAATCTACATCCATAAATTTGCTGTAAGATGTCGTCCATTTTGTTTTCATTTCTATTATCTTCCATTATATCTGAATCTCACTATTGTAAATATGTGGATTTAGATTGAGCGAAGGATTTATTACGACGAAGTCGAAGGCTTGATGACGGAGTGGCTGGACAAGACATCTACTTTGATCCTCAATATAACTACAGACAAGCACTTCCATAGAAGAGCAAGCCCCGGTAGATATCGACCACTTGAGGACGTTGCTTGGGTTATTAGCCCATGTGACCTGAAACAAGATGATTTTGATTCTGAAAATACTAGCCCTGAAGTTGGCAAAATTCAACTCAAGGATGAAACTGAACCTGAAATTTCTAACAGCAGTGATCTCAGACCATCAATTTTTCCTCTGACGGTTCACATCCTTTCAACCATTAACATTGCACTCCATGCAGTTGGAGGGGACGATGGGCCCCTAGACATAGGTGCAAGACTGTGTATGAGCTCTTACTTGACTTAAACCCATGATTCATCTAGGTTTACTTGAGATGGAAAAGGAAGAGAGCGGCGAGAGAGCTCAAATCGGAATAGGTACGCTTATTCTACTTTGCTGTGGATATTTACATGTACTCCACATGAGGAAAATAAAGTGTTGTGAATAGTTAGTTACGGTAGGTGGAGATGACGACATGGCTGATTTGGGAGGTTAGTAGTGGATGAAACTAAGGAAACTCGTTAAATTTCTAGGTTATGATTGTGGTTTCGGTGGCTATTTTCATCTTATTTTAAACAGAAAATTTAGATGCAGTGGTGTGAAATCTTCTCTTTTTTTTTGCTGGGAGTTTTCATTAACCAAAACCACTAGGATAACTAAGTGCCTCTTTTTTTTGGCAGTTCAGTAATGTATCAGAACCAAAACATTACTTATTTTATGTGTTTTTTTTATTGAAGTCAGATTTCACTTGTTTTTCTTTCCTGTCTGCTTTTTTTCTTTCTGTTTCAACTGTTACTTTTCTTGTCTGCAACTGTTGAAGGATGATAATGGGTGTACTTTTCTAATATTACATGTTGAAGATGGTATTTCAGGTTATGATTCTGATTTATTGCATGTTCTCTTCTTGGTTTATCTTTTTGTTCAGAGTGGGGTGTGGGGTTATAAAAGTAGTGGTGGATTATCATCCAGAGTCAGGAAAATGGGGCCATCTATGTGACTTTACCTTTTTCAATTGAGAAATGTTATTTGGTCCAATTTGGCTGGCCGACGGCAGCCCTAGATCCAAATAGCTTTTCTGCTAAGGGAGATCTTAAGGGACTGGTTTCCCAGAGCTTCTTTCAATGGAGTAGGAGAGAGAATGACTGAAATTTTGAGGGTTTAGACCTTCCTTCAACTGCTGCCTTCTTCCTCCATCTTTGTATAACGGATTAGGAGCGGGAACATCAATAAGTTTTTGGAATTATGGTTTTAGTGGATTCAGTTGATCGATGTAACAATCCTTTAAGATCCTAAGTCCAAAAATTTGTATTTATGACATCTCGATCGATTACAACGACGGTTGTTCCTTTGATGATTTAGGTCGTTCTTTCTAATCCTTTTGAGGAGGATGGAGGAAAAAGACAACAACCGAAGGAAGGCCTTAATCCCAAAAAATTCGCGTCGTTCTGTCTTCTACTCCATTTAAAGAAGCTTTAAGAAGCTTGTCATCTGCACTTAAATCAATGGCCCAGATGTTTAACTTTGAATAAGGGGTTGAGCAAAATTGATGTGAAAGTAGGGACTTAAACTAAATATAAATGAAAGCATGGCCATGTCAGATATCGGGGAGTAGGGACTTAAACTAAATATAAATGAAAACATGACCATGTTAGATATGGGTCGATGTCGGCCGACCAATTTGGGCTAAATAGTATGTCCCTCTTCAATTTTATTCGAGGTTGATTATGGGTACCCACTTAAACTCGAGTCAGAGACTTCTTGGCGGGGCTCCCTATTAGTTTTATACTAAAAATGGTTCAGTTATGTCTCAAATTGAAAAGGGTTCCAGGAAATTGGGTGCAAAATTTTAAGGGAGAAATATGAATTTTGACAAATTTTCTAGGGGTGTTAAATCTAAAGAAAAACAAAAAATCCTCTTTCTTTATCTCTTAAGTCTTACCACCAACTCCCACGACCACCACCATTTCAACTCTTGTCACCACTGATTTTTCTTCTCTCCTTCCACCACCTTCACTTACACTTTTTCTTTTTCTACTATTCTCTCTCTCTCTATCTAATCCTGTGAAGGGAAAAACTGATTTGGTCGGGGAAGTCCCCAAATAAAATTGATTACTGGTTTGAAGATCTTCCAAACCAGTTCAACACCGTTTTCTGGTGAAGGGGGGTCTTCCCTTTTGTCGGAAAATCTACAGAAGAGAGAAAGAGGGAGGAGGAGAGAGAGGGAGGTGAAGAGAGGGAAAGGAGGGAAAAAAAAGAAATAATGGTGGTAGGGGGAGAAGAAAGAATAAAAAAAATTTAAAAGTTGGCGAGGGGTGGTGAAAAAATGGTGATGGAGTTGGGGGGAAGAAAAAGAAAGCTAAAAAGTTTCACTAAATTATTTCCCACAACAATCAGAAAATAAATTGGTCAATAAAGTTTGACCAGTTTTTGACAAAGTCTTCGCACCCGGAAATTATTAGCGCTGGCCATTGAAAAATTCCCCCTTCTACTATATATTTCTCCCTCTCTGTTGGATTAGATCTGCATTTGCCAGGTCATTGACTTTTATCCTCAACTATGACAGGGATAGAATTGCGTCTAAGATGTGCTGGTGAGAGATGATGAGAAAGAAAAGTTGGATTTCTATTAATGGTGTCTTCTTCAATCAAAAGTTGGACCTCTCCTTTCCTCTGTCCATCTCAGTTTTCAAATAACTAGACATAACTCTTCATCGTTGGACAAGTCGGGTTGTTTGGAAAACGTAGAGCGGAACGTGATAAATGCAGTTGTACGCAATTTCAGTTAGGGAAGGTATGAAGGCGCCTCCGACAATTGTTGTTGACGCTTCCCAACACTTTCACCTGTCATTTGGGTTAACCGCATTTGGTTAAAGATGATCACGGTTGGTTAAATGCGTCTTCTTTTGGTGGCTGTATTCTGTATATAAACCTCAACTGAAAGGTTTTTCACCAACTTTTATTTTCTTCCATCCGACCTCTAGATCTTCCAAAAACTCACATCTTCAAGCATACAATCCTAATCACCTCCACACCCCTCCCCGTCAGCAAGTTTGCCTAAGGTTTGGTACTATCGAAATTTTGCACCGACCGTATTGTGTTGTCGTGTCTCTACTCCAAGTACAATAGATATCCTCTTTGTAGCAAATCACCATGGGTGAAGAAAGTTTTTTTTTTTTGAGCTGGGTAAAGAAAGTTAAAAAAATTGGCTAAACATCTCAAGAGCCTACCAAACAAATTTGTATATATGATTTAGTTTTCAAAGTGGAATATAAAATTTAACACATTATTAAATGTTTAAAGAATTTAGCGGGCCCTACGCTATCATCCATATCAGTTTGATCATATAGATATCTCTTCAATACAACATAGGTCATCAAAAGGATCTCCGATGATCACCAAAGCACGGAAGTCAAGATCTTTCAGAAATGGTTTCCTATTCTAATAGTGCATAATCTTAGGGGTAAGCTCACACTAACTCGTAATTTTGAATTTTCCTTGAGAGGTATCGAGAAGGTACTGGAATGTAATATCTTACAGATTAAAAGGTTCTCCATTGATTCAAACGTTGTACATATGAGATAGAGGAAGAGGAAAATTTTGGTAAACGAACACCAATTTGGTGTGGTCGTGTACCAAATTCTTTCCCAAATTCGGTTCATCCTAAAATAACCGAGTTAATTAAGTGAACCTTTCATCATTGACCGAAGTTCATACATAATTCGACTCTGCTCCAACGAAATAAAATCTAGCAAGTCTATAAGTTTCTAAAGTTTAATACGGTGGGTTTGAACCGAATTTGTATATTTATTTTTCGGCCTTACCCGATTAATTAAATTCAACTCCAGTAATTTCTTGAAATAAATTCAGCGGCGTAGAGCGGAATTTTACACCATATTTTAGTTAGTTTGACCCGAGATATCTACAAATTTCTGTCATTTATGTCATTATCTAGTTATTTCATTTATTTACTTTGTTTTTTCCTGTAGGACTTGGATGTTGGTCCTATATGTCAATCCATATGTCTTACGACAACTGAGATTTTGGAGGTTGTAATACCCAAGAGAAGCGGTATGATGTAGGTATGGAAACATCTTCAGATTTTCAATATCCTCAAACCAAAGATAATTGGTATGAAGAAGCTGAGACCATCCCTCAAGGAACCCCTTTAGGTAACTACTCTTTATATGAAACAAAAGTGTCTCAGGTTTCTAGCATATTTGAAGAACCTAGTAATGAAGTTCCCGATTAACAAGATATAGGTGCAAACGATTGTCCAGTAGGCATTGCTGTTGCCGAGCTTTTTAAAACTCAACAAGTGCTTGAACCAAGAGAAAATCTAATTGAATAGCCAAAGAACATTGGAAGAAATCATTTGTTTGTTGTATTGATTGGTAAACCATCTGTTAAGAGGGGAGGTAAAAAACTGAAATTAGAGTTACATTAATGTGAAAGAAGTGGGAAGTACTATTCGCATGCTAAGGTGGTTTTGGTTCTAAAAACAAAGGAACCGCCTCAAAAGAAAATCAACCAACTTGAAACTTAGATTGACATAATGGCTAACACATTAAAAAAAGAAAGTCATTCACATATTTTCCAGAAAAATTTATTCTCTATCATGATTGTTAAAACATTCGTTCGGATCATATCAAGTACGTAATCGTTTAGACACAACATCTGGTGTAAAATCAGATGATCATACAAATACGAAAAAGATACGACTGAAAGCACATACATATTAATGGTAGCCAAGGGGTGCTGCAGCCTCCCTCAACTCCTTTCCTTGGAAATGAATATCCTGCAACACACCATAACCATACATAAGAATTGTGCCAGTATGATGCGAGTCGTAAGGCTCATTTTTCTTATGCCTAGTTAACTTGTTAAGAAGTAACCAACCAATTTTAAAAGAAAAACTTACAGATGCAAAATGGTTGACATCACGATGATGAGCTTCATCAGCTCGAATAACAGTGACAACATCCTTCAAAGTTGCAGTCTTGGGTAATCGCCAATAGTCTATAGCAATAGCAGGAGCTGGTATGTTTTTAATTGAACCATTATCTATCTCTTTCAAGAACTCTGTATAAGAATGAATAGCTTCCTCTTCCAAATAACCAACAATCCTATGAGCTACTTTAGGAGTAATCAGATAAAGTGCAAAGAAAGCATTGAAGAAGACTCCTTGTACAGTTAGAACCAGTAGCCTCTCATACCATTTAGGTTGGACGAGTTCAACCATTGTCATTAAGTGCATCCTTTCATTCTCAGCTTCTTCAAGTAAAGCTTTAACCCAACCACCACTGTGTTGGAATTTACGTAGTGATCTTAGATGAAGCAACATTCCACCCACCATTCCAGGAACAGCTGCTACTGTTTCTAGCATCATTGCACGACAACCATACCTTTTCTGCATCATATAGTATTACAAATCGTGATCTAGATACAATTAGTCATATGTGGCCATCGAGAAATAGTGAAACAACTATAAACCCAAGTCTTGGTTAGTTTTTTTCTGAATGAGCAGAAAGATGTTTCAAGTTCATATATAATAATCGTAGTCACTAGCAAAATGAGAATATAGGACATTAACTTTAGGTACACGGGTTAATAATTGAATGGTTGATCACATCATTATGAAACCTTTGACAGTGCTCTGTTATCCATTTCAAGCGAAGTAACTAAAGAACCTCTTGTCTTGATTAATAATATATCGAAGGAACCTTTTACCATACTTTTTTCCCTTTTTACTTGGCATTCATGAGTAAGATCATAAATTCCAGTACTTGGAAGCACCAAACAATCAGAGTCATGAATCAAAGAAAGGGTAAGCGAAATGAATGAGATTAGTAA
>BEHA01000070.1:548410-569537 GCA_002897215.1 Eschscholzia californica subsp. californica | reverse complement strand
TCTCCACCTCACATCTCTCTCCACGTCATTTCTCTCTCTCTCTCAAGGAAGTGAGGTGGAGAGAGACGTGGGGTGGAAGTGAGGTGGAAATCATGTTTTTTATTTAATTTTATTTTAAAAAAATACATATATGAAAGGTAGTTATGACATTTACATTAAAAAAAAGAGGCCCATATTTGAATTTGCGGAAACAGTGGGTCATAAAGGAAGCTGGTCACAAAGTAGGGAGTCAAATAGGAAATAACTCAACAAAACTTGGGTTTTTTTAGAAAGAAAGTGATTTCTAAGGGGCAAGGGTATTTTAGGAACCAAACAATTAAAAAATGACCTGAATAGTAATTATCAAAATTATTTCAAACTTGACCTATTATTACCCATAATATTTTGGTAACTTCTACTTAATAGGAAAAGATCTAGGTGTTTTTAATTATTATGATAATTTTATAAACTGATGGGTCATGAAAATGTCCCATCTAAGTCTTTTAATTTAGTCGAGTTAGTCAATTTCGAGCCTTTATTATAATAAAATGGTTGGTTTTCTTGATTAGGTGTCTTTTGCAGAGTTAGGTGCGAAAAACGGTTAAAAACGAGGAAAAGATGCATGAAGGGTATTTTGGTCATTTGGAGTAAAGGATATTCTGATAATTTGGACAAGGTCAGTGCATGGGTGAAAAGTATAGGTTGAGACGAGTTCGTAGGAGAAAACGGAAGTCAATTCGGAGTCCGGATGAGTGAAAAATGCAAAGTCAAAGTCAGGTGCATATTTGGTCAATTTTCGGGACACTGTCGGGATGAATTCTGGCGCCCGGTATACCGACAGACACGTGTCTTGGTGCGGAGGTAGGATCATCCAGTTACCGTATTCGCGCTGAGCAGCAAAGTTGGGCCAACGAGAATCATCCAGTGTAGCGCGTTTCAGCGAGCTTCAGTAGTCCCGTGCCCACGTTCTAATCCTATCCATACGCTTCCGCGTTTTCAAGATCTGACGGCTTCGGATGGTTTGCTCGTTTGTTCTAATCCCGTGTTACTCGTAGCAACATAGCTACCGTGCTCCCAAGCACGTGTCTCCCTCTAAGCCGTCCAGATCCCGCGTTCTCCTGATCCGAGGGCTGCTGCTTGCTGCCGCACGTCAGTTGCTCGGCCGAGAAACACAGTAGCTGCCGAATTTCCAGCAGGTTCCAGACGCCGACACGTGTCCATCCCACCAGCTTCACAAACCCTAGCCGCCTGGGTTTATCCTTTAAACCCTCCCAAATTCCAAAAGTGACCCTCTCTTTTTCAGTTTTTACCAATTTAACCCAACAAAAACCCTAACCCTATATAATAACTCTTGATCCTCCATTAAAGCTAGACTTGCAAACCCTCTCAGTCCCTCTTCTCTATTCCCTTACCTTCTCTTTCTCTACTTTTCTTTCTCTAACTAAAATCATCCTCTCAAACCTCTTCTTACCTAATCCCTCTTCTCTATTCCTATACCTTCTCTTTCTCTACTTTTCTTTCTCTAACCCTAAAATCATCCTCTCAATCCCCTCTTACTTATTTCTTTCTCTCTTCTCTTCTCTACTACTAAATCCATCTTTTCCATTCTTTTTCCATCTTTCTCTATTACCACTACTACTTCTTCTCTACCACTATTATTCTTCCTTTAATAGTCATCTCCTTCTTTCTTCCATATTCTTTTATCATCTTTATCCCCTTTCATCTCTTCTTTCTAACTTCTTTCTACATCTAATTTCTTCCTTCTCTTTCTTTTTCTTATTTGGGTGCAATAAAATAGCTATTACTTGGAATTCTTGGAGTAAGATTCTTGAGCACAAATGGAGCAAATCTTAGACAAATTGGAGATACATGGGGATATGGAATTTGATTGGTGATTTCTTTCCATTAATTTCTTAGTATTTTCATTTATTTTACAATGTCAATGAATGTTATTCTAGATTCCATGTATAGTTAACTTAGCAATCTAAGGTTATAAATGAAACCCATTTTGGATCTTTGTAATACTTGTCTTGATTAATTAAATCCTTTGATGTGCTTTAATGTCTATTGATTGTTTATCTATATGGATTGGATTTTCTTTCCATTACTCATGCCTCATAATTAGATATTTCATACTTTCGTTAAGTTGTTAGATGGAGTATGCTTTTTAGATGATGAATAATAGTTAAGTGATCCGATTCTTTATAAGGAAGACGATTAAAATTAGTGATTATAAAATTGTTTTATCTAGAACATCATCCGGAATCCAAATAGTTCATTATATTGGATCCCGAGTAAATACAAAAGAGATTTAAGTAATTAAGTGCTTGTTTTATAAAGTGAAATTATGCAGTGGATTTTATAACCTTAGATATCTTCTTACCTCTCTCTTAGTTAGTTTATTTAGTTTTATTCGTTTTCTTATTTCTTACATATCAATCATCAAATCTATGAAGTGGGGGGTGTGTGTGTGTTAGTTTAAGTTAGCTATTGACATTTTGATTATTGGGCTAAACTCGCCGTCAATATCCGAAGTTACCTACCTATTCCTTGGGACGATTTCCCGATTTACAAATTATACTATAACTTGACCCCGTATACTTGCGGGAATACTTACCACTATACTAAAGAAAGAATACTTAAAGAAAGAAAACAATACTAATAGACTAATAAGAATGAAATCAAGATGAGAAAAAGAATCTAGGGATTTCGATTTCACCACATAAATGGACTACTTAAGACAAGCATTCAATCAACAAATCACTTTTTGTTTATAACTCAAAACCTAGCTTAATGAACTAATTAGGTTTCAGATAATATTCTTTAATAACACAATTCAAAATCAAGAATATATGATTGACTATCATATAAAACTAAATTCCTACACTATCATTCATTATCCAAAAGGCATATCTCATCTAATCATTCAATAAAAGCATGAAATATCTAATTATAATGCATGAATGATAATAAGGTTATAGAATCAACATGAAATGACAATCAATAGGCATTGAAGCTCAATATAATGATTCATTGATTTATAACATATCTCAAAATAAGCCCAAATATGGGTTTCCTCTACACCCTAGATACAAATTTAGCTACTCATGGAATCTAAAGTAATATTCATTGAATTTATAAAGTAAATGGAATTACAAAAGATTAATGGAAAGAAATCACCAAGAATGTTCAAAATCCATATTCTCATGTATCTCCATTTTGATGTCCCATATTAGCTCCAAATGTCTCAAGAATATTACCCAAAACTCCAAATAATAGCTTATTAGAAGATAAAAGAAGAGAAATTTAGAAGAGAGATAGGATAAGAAGAGATTTTAGAGAAGAAGGTATGGAGAAATTAGAAGGTTAGAAGAAGAAATTAGAAGTAGAAAGAAAATGTAGAGAAGAGATGAAGGTGGTAGAGAAAGTAGAAGAAAAGAATGGGGGGCTAGGGTTTTTAGTTTAGAAGAGGTAGAGAGAAAAGGAGGCTAAAAGAGGAGAGAGAGGCTAAGAGGGGAGAGACTTGGTTGGTTCTCTAAAAGTCTTTATATAGAGTTAGGATTTGGTTGGGGTTAAAGTGGTAAAAAGTGGGAAGTTTGAGGGCTAAAAGGGTAATAGGAGGGTTTAAAAAGGGTAAAACCCCAGTTGGACTGGCGGCTAGGGTTTTAACTTGGGAATTCGGGTGATTTGGTGTAACCGGGTATAAGATAATGAGGCGGGACGTCTCAGCAACCGTTAGATCTTGAAGCGCGCGGATCTGGAGGGACAGTAAAGGGCCACGCGTCCAGGAGCAGGGAGCTAAACTGTTTCTGGTGCACGGGATAAATGATAAAGGGGCTGATGCACAGGAGCCGTCGGATTTCAAAAACACGGAAGGAAGCGGCTGAGATTAAAACGTGGGATCGGGACCACCGAGTTAAGTTGCAACGGGCTATACGGGATCACATTCTAAGCGTCCTTTTCGCTGCTCAGCGCTAACACGGGAATTGGATACACCGGCCTCCGTCCTTCGACACGTGTCTGATGGTGTACCGCGCGCCAAATCTGTGCCCGCTATTGTCCCGCATGTCAACTCCCTTTGACACAACTTTGACCTTGATTTATTCCTTCGTCCGGACTCCGATTTGACTTCTGTTTTCTCCTACGAACTCGTCTCGACCTCTACTTTTCACCCATGTACTCGCATTGGCCAAAATACCAGAATGTCCTTGACTCCAAATGACCAAACTATCCTTCATGCATCTTTTCCTCGTTTTTAACTGTTTTTCACACCTAACTCTGCAAAAGACACCTAGTCAAGAAAACCAACCATTTTATTACAATAAAGACTCGAAACCGACTAACTTGGCTAAATTAAACGACTTAGATGGGACATTTTCATGACCCATCAAACATCCCCAAACTTAGATTTTGCTAGTCCCCGAGCAAAACAAAAATAAAAGAAAAACCTAACTCACTTTCGGAGGAATCCCGGTTGCATTTAGCGTATGCAACAAGCCGTTGAACCCCTAGGTTGCCCTAGTGGACGAGTTTTGTCTCGTGAGGGTTTCCAGAGAATATACCCACAAAATTCAAAAACATTTCAGAAATACAATAGGGTTCAAAAACACTCAAAGTCAACTAAGACAGGCCAAAAATGTTTATCTCCTAGAAAATTTAGCAAGCTAATAGGAATCAGTCAAAGTTAACAACACTATACAGACGTTAAAGATCTCTTCACTAGTAATCTAGACTCAAAGTGTACGTGACTAGCCACAATGAGAATCACTTCAGTTCCGAACAAACAGAGCCTTGATCTCTATCTTAATACATTTCGCCTCGACTTTGGCCTCACAGACATACGCTCTAAATATGAAATCACTCAAGAATGGTTCGCTCGTATGTGTGAGTGTGATCACTTAACTTGAACTCAACACATAAAAAGGGTGAGGACGACATTTTAGAACGAATGATCTACGAAAAGGAATATAACCACTAAATGGAATGGGGAAGCTCACTTACCCTTTCTCACCCACTCTACCTTCTAATAATGCTTCCTAAAGGTCAACGGATACAAGTAATGAGATGAATGGTGATGAGATCCCGAGAATGTCGACGTCTTCAATGCTAGAGAACTTCAAGCAACTTCCATACTTAGCTTTTTTCTTTGAACAATTATTTTACATAACAAACTAAAGTTCACATGAACTTTCTTACACAAACTTTCTTTTTCAGAGATTTTTCTCTTCACTTTTCTTTTTAAGTTTTTTTTTTTTTTTGAACAACTACAAATAATACAATTACCAACACTAGTATTCTCAACAATCAACTTTTCCATTTTTCGCACTTTGCTTTCACATTCTTCTTCCTTTACTTTTCATGCCTTCATTCTCGGGAGTCATGTGATGAATGGATGGTGGAGTATCCGTCTTCTTAAAGTTGATACTATTATCGGGTTTCATGGACTACAAGAGTAAGGTTTATTCGCTATCCTGATGTCACTCCTAGTGGCTATGGAAGTTGAGCACACGAGATCAAATGAGCTCTTTTTACAAAGTTGCGAGGTTGAGTAGCTCTTCACTCTACTCAGAGTCAGCGCAGAAGAGTACACCCAAAGGTAATAGAAAGGCTCAGAAATATCACAAGGGTTAAGTCTCCACTAATGATTGATCTAGTTCACTCAGAACCGTCTACCCTTCACTTTCATAATACTCACATGGCAAGCACACAGACAACCTCAAGACTCGAAATTCATGAAGAAACCTTTAACAACCGGATAGTACGATCAACTCGACCTTATAACTATTAACAAGCCAAAAACAACTATTAGACTCACATTTTCGGTCCAAAATTGAAAAATTTTGAACCCTCTTGAATTTTCGAAATGAAGGACTTAGCAAAAGTTCTTCCCTATCCCCAAACTTAAACCGAACATTGTCCCCAATGTTCTGAAGACTATGCCAAAATAAAAAGATGAGAGGAAAAATATTACCAGACTCCACTGTCCTATATCAGAAGCATGGGTTGCCTCCCAAGAAGCGCTAAGTTTAAAGTCTTCAGCCAGGCTAAGCTGAACATCGGGAATCACTTCTGATAGACAGGATTTTCAATAAAAACATCCACGGTTTCGGGTGATATTTCTAAAATGGTTTTAAACGTTGACCATTGACTTTAAAACATGCACCATTTTTATCCTCAATATCAACCGCACCATGGGGATACACAAATTTGACAACAAAAGGCCCCGACCATCTAGAACGAAGTTTTCCAGGAAATAAATGTAAACGAGTGTTGTATAAAAGAACTTTTTGACCTGGTGAAAATGATTTTCTCAAAATGTTTTTATCATTAAACACCTTCATTTTATGCTTATACACTCTAGAACTCTCATATGCATCATTCCTCAATTCTTCTAACTCACTAAGTTGGAGTTTTCTCTCTATACCTGCGTTGTCAAGCGAAAAGTTCATTTGCTTGATAGCCCAATATGCTCTATGCTCTAACTCTACAGGGAGGTGGCAAGCCTTGCCATACACCAATCTATATGGAGACATTCCAATGGGAGTCTTAAACGATGTACGATAAGCCCATAATGCATCAGTTAGTCGTAATGACCAATCCTTTCTATTTGAATTAACCGTTTTCTCAAGAATGCGTTTAATTTCCCTATTGGAAACCTCAACTTGACCGCTTGTCTGTGGATGACACGGGGTGGCCACTCGATGAGTAATACCATACTTTTTCATTAGAACCTCAAACTGCCTATTACAAAAGTATGTTCCCCCATCACTAATAATCGCTCGCGGTGTACCAAAACGAGAAAGGATGTTTTCTTTTAGAAACTTGATCACAACCTTGTGATCATTCGTTTTGCAAGCAACCGCCTCTATCCACTTAGACACATAATCGACCGCGACTAGAATATATAGATTGCCGAAGGAGTTCGGAAACGGACCCATGAAATCGATGCCCCATACATCGAAGACCTCAATGACAGGAATAGGATTTAGGGGCATCATATTTCTACGTGAAATACTCCCCAACTTCTGACATCGCTCACAAGCTACACAATATGCATGGGTATCCTTAAATAAAGACGGCCAATAGAAACCACATTGTAAAATTTTGGCGGCCGTCTTTTGCTACTAAAGTGACCCCCACATGCATGGTCATGACAAAAGGAGATGATGTTGGTTTGTTCACTATCAGGGACACATCTCCTAATAATCTGATCGGGACAATACTTAAACAAGTATGGATCATCCCAGAAGAACCGCTTTACCTCGGACAAGAATTTATCACGATCTTGCTTAGTCCAATGCTTGGGCATTTGTCCCATAACAAGATAGTTCACTATGTCTGCGAACCAAGGTAATTGGGAGACTACAAGAAGTTGTTCATCAGGAAAACTCTCTCTAATAGGTAACTCATCATTTACGGACTCCACAACAAGCCTAGACAAGTGGTCTGCTACAACATTTTCGGAACCTTTCTTATCCCGTATCTCTATATCAAACTCTTGTAGCAAAAGTATCCATCTAATCAACCTAGGTTTGGCCTCTTTTTTAGAGAGGAGGTACTTTAATGCGGCATGATCAGAAAATACTATGACCTTAGAACCTACTAGGTATGATCGAAACTTCTCTAAGGCATAAACAACAGCTAACAACTTTTTTTCAGTGGTCGAGTAGTTGAGTTGTGCATCATTCAACGTCTTACTAGCATAATAGATTACGTGAAGTAATTTGTTTTCACGTTGACCTAAAACGACTCCTATTGCATAATCAGATGCATCGCACATGATCTCAAAAGGAGCTTTCCAGTTAGGCGGTTGAACAATAGGAGCAGTAGTAAGCAAAAAATTTGAGTTTATCAAAGGCCTCTAGACAAGCATTATCAAAGACAAACTTGTTCTCTTTTGCCAAAAGATTACAAAGAGGTCTTGATATCTTACTAAAGTCTTTGATAAATCGACGATAAAAGCCAGCATGCCCTAAGAATGATCGGATGTCTTTAACTGTTTTTGGTACAGGAAGACTTTTTATCAATTCTACTTTGGATTTATCTACTTCTATACCCTTAGCTGAAATGACATGCCCTAAGACAATTCCTGAACGAACCATGAAATGACACTTCTCCCAATTAAGCACTAAATTCTTCTCTTTACATCTGACCAACACGAGTGTGAGGTGATGTAGACATTCATCAAATGATGACCCGAAGACTGAAAAATCATCCATGAAAACTTCGAGAAACCTTTCTACCATATCGGAAAATATGCTCATCATACAACGTTGAAAAGTAGCGGGTGCATTACACAACCCAAACGGCATACGACGATAAGCATAAGTTCCAAATGGGCAAGTGAAGGTTGTTTTCTCTTGATCTTCAGGAGCAATGGCAATTTGATTATATCCGGAATAGTCATCTAAGAAACAATAGTAAATATGTCCTGCCAGTCTCTCGAGCATCTGATCAATGAATGAAAGAGGAAAATGATCTTTCCTCGTGACCGTGTTCAACTTCCTGTAGTCTACACAAACACGCCACGCAGTGGTCATCCTGGTGGGTATTAACTCATTGCACTCATTTCTAACTACAGTAATGCCTGACTTCTTGGGAACAGTTTGAACAGGACTGACCCAAGTGCTATCTGAAATAGGGTAGATAATACCCGCATCTAATAATTTCAGGACTTCAGATCTGACAACTTCCTTCATATGAGGGTTAAGTCGACGTTGCATCTCTCTCGATGGTTTAGCATCTTCTTCTAAGTAAATGTGGTGCATGCAAACTAACAGACTTATACCCTTGAGATCGGCTATAGACCATCCTAGTGCCTCTTTGTGTTCTCTTAGGACATCTAACAATCGACCCTCTTGTTCTTTCTCTAGCTCGGATGCAATAATAACAGGTAGGGTTTCTGAAGGTCCTAAAAATGAATACTTCATGTTCGCAGGTAAAGGTTTCAACTCCAAGGATGGTGGGCTCTCAATAGGCTGAGACGACTCTGAGACAAAGGGTGATTTTGACTCATCACTTGCCAATGGTTGAGTTGTCTCTAAAGTTGATGTCATACTTGGTCCAGAGATTGTGAGGGATTCAGTCTTTGCTTTCCATTTCTCAGTATCCAGTAATGGGGTGGAATCTAATAAAGCATTCACCTCATTGATACTACTTTCCTCATCAAAATCTAAACCAAAGTAGGCCAACAATGTTTCCAACGGGTCATCTGATAGAGTTGTTGGTAAGGAATCCTGAACCAACATATCTATCAAATTTAACTCGTTAAAATCATCAACATCATCGGGTTGAAGTCCAGCATGGAAGATGTTCATCTCTACAGTCATATTTCCAAAAGACAATTTTAAAAGACCACTACGACAATAGATGATAGCATTGGATGTAGCTAAGAATGGTCGCCCTAGTATGACAGGTATTTGATATTTGGAATTATGGACTGGCTCAGTATCTAAAATGATGAAATCAACAGGAAATAAGAATTCACCAACTTTGATCAAAACATCTTCGACTATGCCACGTGGGTGCCTAACAGACCGATCCGCTAACTGAAGGACCACAGAGGTTGGTTTGATCTCTCCTAATCCCAACTGTAAGTACACAGAATAAGGAAGAAGGTTAACACTAGCACCAAGATCCAATAAAGCACGCTCTATTTTATAATCTCCTATGGTACATGGTAGTGTAGGACTTCCTAGATCTTTGTACTTAGGTAGAATATTTTGTTGGATGATCGAACTAACATTCTGAATAAGGAAAACTTTCTTATGCACATTCATCTTACGCTTACTAGTACATAAATCCTTAAGAAACTTGGCGTGAGCTGGGATCTGTTTGATCGCATCTAAAAGTGGAATGTTGATACTAACTTGTTTGAACAACTCCATTATTTCCTGAAACTGAGATTTCTTCTTTGACTCGACCAAACGTTGAGGGTATGAAGCTCTAGGGACATAAGGCTCGGGTACTAAGGGTGGACTTTCTGACTCAGTAGCCTTTTCTGGCTCATCCCTAGAGACTCTGGTTGGCAACGAGGATGGCTCGTTCTCACTCTCTTCCTCTTCAGGAACTCTTACCTTGTAATCCACAATTTTACCACTTCTAAGGGTTGTTATCGCATTAGCTTCATCTGGTGGTGGTCTACCTAATAGACCTTTTGGGTTCTGCTCAACCTGACTCGGAAACTTACCTTTTTTTCTCTGACTAAAGGCTTCATGAAGTAGACCTATTTGGGTTTCTAGCTTAGTCAAAGATTGTTGGGTAGATGTTTCTAGCTTAGTCAAAGATTGACGGGTAGATGATTCTATCCTAGTCAAAGATTGACGGGTGGATTCCTGAAATTCCTCATGGTTTTTAGTTAACCTGTCCTGGTTCTGAGCTAGCATATGCATGGTGTCCTCTAATGATGTCTTCTTTTCGGGTGGATGTTGGACACTGGGCTGAGCATAAGGGTTGCTAGGTGCATTAAACCCATGAGGGTTCATAGAACTACTAGGCTGACTCTGGTATTGACCTTTAGACTAAGAGAGATCGGGATGATTTCTCCAGCTTGGATTATACGCGTTAGAGAAAGGATCATACTTCTGACGATTGTCTTGCCTAGAGTTTTGATAGAGAGCATGAGCTTGTTCTTTGTTAGCAGACTCAAAGAATAAGGCACAGTTGTTCCCCGTATGAGTAGGGTCTCCACAGACAGAACATGGGTAAGAGAGGGGTTCATTTCCAACACTCATGACATGAGTGGGATCCTCCGTGAAGGTTTTAGGTTGATTCATCACTAAGGCTTCCAACCTTCTGGTAATGGCGTCAAGTTTGGACTCATAATCATCGATCCTATAAATCCCGCCTTTAGTTGGATTAGGCTTTGCCCTAGTGATAGGTTCTCTAGAAGTTTCCCATTGTTGGGATTGTGCGGCTAGTTCCTCAAGAAAATCCATGGCCTCATCGGCGGATTTATTGGAGAATCTGCCATTACAGAATGACTCGATCATGGAGGTGGTAGGATAATCTAGTCCTTCATACAACAGTTGGACTAGTTTCATTTTTTCGAACCCATGATGTGGACACTCTAGAAGAATATCTTTGAATCTCTCAATATAGGGTAGAGAGATTCTCCTTGGAGTTGCTCGAAATTAAGCAAACTCTGCCTTAAAGCTCTAGTTTTATGCTTGGGAAAAAATTTTTCTAGAAAGACACCACTAAGTTCTGCCCAAGTAGAAATAGACTCAGGTTGTAAGGCATACAACCACGACTTTGCTTTATCCTTTAGAGAAAAAGGGAACAACCTTAATCTAACTGTATCAATCGAGTTAGGGACGTTCATGGTCTTACAAACATCCTCAAATTCCCTAACATGATAGTACGCGTTCTCGTTCTCTAAACCACGAAACACCGGAAGCATATTGATGATTCCCGACTTTAACTCGAAGTAAGTGTTAGTCGGGGGTAGTCTAATGCATGATGGTTGGCTAACTCTAGCCGGATGCATGTAGTTTTTGAGAGTCATAAGTTTATCCTCGACCCTAGCTTGATCAACGTGATCCTCCATAGACTTGTTTGAAGAAAGGTTTTCAAGTAAAATACTCAAATCAGACTCTTTAACAAAACGACCTCTCTTATCACGCAACCTAGGGGGCATAAACCAAAAGACAAGACATGGGACTCTTTTGAAAACTTGTTTTTGAAAATAAAAGGAGTAAGGAAACTACGAAGATCCT
Organism: Eschscholzia californica subsp. californica; assembly: GCA_002897215.1. Lineage (NCBI taxonomy): Eukaryota > Viridiplantae > Streptophyta > Magnoliopsida > Ranunculales > Papaveraceae > Eschscholzia > Eschscholzia californica. Next base: position 557,841 of record BEHA01000070.1, on the reverse strand, counting down.
AAGGAAAACAACGAAGCAAGCAAGCTGACTCCACCAAGCAACCTAGACACAATCTAGACGACTGGGTAGTCTTTTTCACCTAAAAATTGATCTAGACAGCTTCTACTTCTTACCAAAACTTGAACTATGATTCTTATGAGGAGTTACTCCGTCACAGTACAACGATCAAAAATTGTGTTCTTGGATCGTTCCCTCTTCCTGGGAAAACTCCAAATACTAATCAAGTTCGAGATTTGTCAAGAATGTCCTATAAGCTCGTTACCCTTTGGCCAATGTCTAAATCGATTTTTAATTTTAAGTGAGGCTTGGGATCGCGCAATGTTGTTACCTAAATGGGCAAGAGACCGGTGATGAAATCCGACTCCTATCTTGTAATGGGTTAATGCCCTTACTAATATGATAATTAAACTAACAGTTCGACAATCAATTATGCAAGCAAAAACATCACAAGTACCCACTTACAGGAGATTCGTGGGTGATCTAGAAGTTACCTCCCGTTCAAGACGGGCGACGACCTTTGTAGACGACCCGGGCCACTCTTCCCGCAAGTGTGCGAACCCGAGGCTTCTTAGTTTCGGTTACAAAATTAAATGCCCTCCAATTTAGGGTCAAAACAATAAAGGCCTTATTACAAAACAACAAAAATAAAGAAATACAAAAAAGTTATAACACTCTCTCACCAAAATAAAAATAAAGTACTAAAATAACTAAAAAGGTCTTCTTTGATGTCCTCCTTCTTGATGTTCCCTCCCTTTAGCTCCTTTGTGAATCTACACAAGGAAAGGAAAAGCAAGTCAAAGTAATCAAAATAGACAAAAATAAAAATAAAAACCAATTCAAGATTGAAAATAAAATTAAACTTATCCCCGGCAGCGGCGCCAAAAACTTGATAAGCCTAAAATAGGTCTATTCCCCAAGTGTAGGGGTCAAGTTATAGTATTTAAAATAAGATCGAGTATCGTTCCAAAGGACAAGCTATTTTACCTAAATCTCAAATTAAAAACCCCCTTCGAATTTTTGGTTTGATTTGGAAACTACTTAAAGACATAAAACAATACTAATAGACTAATAAGAATGAAATCAAGATGAGAAAAAGAATCTAGGGATTTCGATTTCACCACATAAATGGACTACTTAAGACAAGCATTCAATCAACAAATCACTTTTTGTTTATAACTCAAAACCTAGCTTAATGAACTAATTAGGTTTCGGATAATATTCTTTAATAACACAATTCAAAATCAAGAATATATGATTGACTATCATATAAAACTAAATTCCTACACTATCATTCATTATCTAAAAGGCATATCTCATCTAATAATTCAATAAAAGCATGAAATATCTAATTATAATGCATGAATGATAATAAGGTTATAGAATCAACATGAAATGACAATCAATAGGCATTGAAGCTCAATATAAGGATTCATTGATTTATAACATATCTCAAAATAAGCCCAAATATGGGTTTCCTCTACACCCTAGATACAAATTTAGCTACTCATGGAATCTTTTGTAATTCCATTTACTTTATAAATTCAATGAATATTACTTTAGATTCCATGAGTAGCTAAATTTGTATCTAGGGTGTAGAGGAAGCCCATATTTGGGCTTATTTTGAGATATGTTATAAATCAATGAATCCTTATATTGAGCTTCAATGCCTATTGATTGTCATTTCATGTTGATTCTATAACCTTATTATCATTCATGCATTATAATTAGATATTTCATGCTTTTATTGAATTATTAGATGAGATATGCCTTTTAGATAATGAATGATAGTGTAGGAATTTAGTTTTATATGATAGTCAATCAAATATTCTTGATTTTGAATTGTGTTATTAAAGAATATTATCCGAAACCTAATTAGTTCATTAAGCTAGGTTTTGAGTTATAAACAAAAAGTGATTTGTTGATTGAATGCTTGTCTTAAGTAGTTCATTTATGTGGTGAAATCGAAATCCCTAGATCCTTTTTCTCACCTTGATTTCATTCTTATTAGTCTATTAGTATTGTTTTCTTTCTTTAAGTAGTTTCCAAATCAAATCAAAAATTTGAAAGGGGGTTTTAATTCGAGATTTAGGTAAAATAGCTTGTCCTTTGGAACGATACTCGATCTTATTATAAATACTATAACTTGACCCCTACACTTGGGGAAAGACCTAATTTTAGGCCTATCATAAACCCAAATACCCACTTTCCCTTCATATGGGTTATTAATCACTTCATCACAATATATTACATTTTCATTACTTGAAATCCATGAAAGTCAACCCGTACAATTTCAATGAAAATTGTCAATGAAAATCCATGATGGCTTATATAATGCCAATAAAAATGTTAGGTAAAATGACAACGAGAATCCATGAAAGTCCATAGACCCTCCATTGCCAAATGTGCATCGACATGAAGTCTACGAATGTCAACATAAGTCCTGATTTCAACATACTTTGATGCTACAACCACACAGGCTATTGTAAGTATTCAACTCCCACAGACTTATCAAAGAGATAGAATGATTTGGAAACAAACACCAACAGGAAAATTCACAACCAAGTCTTATTATGAGGAAATTAAAATTAACCCAGAACTCCCAGAAGCCATTCAAAATTTTCCATGGAAAAAGTTTTGGAAACAAAGTAAGATGATACCTCGGATTCAAACCTTTATTTGGAAGATCATTCATGATGGATTACCAACACTCAACAATATTGGGAAAAGAGTTATGAATATACCTCAAAATTGTCTACTGTGTGAAGAAGGAGAAATCGAAACAATTCATCATTTGTTTTCAGATGGCCCAAAATTTCAAGAGTTAGTGAGATTATCTGGAATAATAGAGGTAGCAGAGATTAAAATGGATCCTAAAATCTACCTTAAGAAGATCTTATTGGATGAAACAAACAACAACAAAGTCTGGTTTGAGATTACTCACCTGATGTGGGAATGGTGGAAGGAAAGAAATGAAAAATACTTTCGCAACCATAACCCGGATCTAAATCGATGCTGGTGGCGTATGAAGCAAACCATGAGGTATCTCCCAAATTTTAATGAACTCCAACCTTCTAACAGTTTCATGCAGGTGCAACAATGGTGTCCTCCTTTAACAGGAGAGATAAAGATTCGACGGCTCGTTTAAACCAGAGGAAGCATCATGCGGTGCCATTGCAAGAGACTCTAATGGAGTCATTTTAGGAACAAAATCGAGAAGAATACAGCCTATTTCTGCCCTAGATAGCGAGATTAATGGCTTCAAAGTTCGGATGGAGTTAACGGCAGACTTGGGATTGACTGCTTTTATAATTGAGGGAGATGCAAAAGTTGCCCTAGATTTAATCTCGACGGTTGATACGGAAGTACCTTGGCGCATCTCAACGACTCTAAATAACCTACGTATTAGGGTTTCTAATATCCAAGTCACATTCAGCTACTGTCCGAGACATTGTAATTTGGAGGCACACAATTTGGCGGCTTTTGCTTTACTACCGAACTAAAACCAAGTTGTTGTTTTAGCCCTTTAGACGTTAAATTTGCTACATTTTAGTCCTTATATGTTTTACTTTATTGTAATCCGAGGCCGAACAATGTAACTTTATGTTTATATATGAACTTTTGGTCAAAAAAAAAAAAAAAAAAGTCCTGATTACTACACCCCCTAATTCTCGAGCGGAAGAATTTTAAATGGTTATTTCCTAAATAGCCCCCAACTTTGTGACCAGTTTCCTGCCTTGTCCCTTACTTTGTCAAAAATTCCTAGATAGCCCCCTTTTTCGCTCACCGTTATAACATCGTTAACCAGTCAATATTTATCTCTCTTCCATCTCATCACCTCTCTCTGCCACCTCATCTTCTCGCCACCTCATCGTCTTTCTCCGACAAAGGTCGCCGGCCGGCCAATTTTTCGGCCGGCGACCTTCATACATTTAAAAAAAATATTAATTTTTTTCATCTCTTTCTCTCTCTAAAAATAATTTTTTTTTCCTCTCCTCTCTCTGTCTCGCTCTAAAGAGAGAGAGAAGACCCGTTCAAGAACAGACCATTGAAGGTTTGTTCAAGAACAGACCATTGAAGGTTTGTTCAAGAACAGACCATTGAAGGTTTGTTCAAGAACAGACCATTGAAGGTTTGTTCAAGAACAGATCTAGGGAGAGAGGAGAGGGAAAAAAAATTAATTTTTCTTTTAAATATTTGAAGGACGTCGGTCAGAAAATTGACCGGCCGGTTTTAGTTTCTCAGCTTCCAATTTTATATTGTTTTTTAATTGTTTAATTAGTACAAATCAAATATTCTAGGGGCTTATAATTTGTTCTGTTTTCATATTTCTAGGGATATTTGAACTTTGGGACAAAGTACCTTATATTTTTATTATTTAAGAGGAGAAAGATATCAAGATTAATAACTTTGTAATTATTTTTATAACGTTACAATTATTTTTAAATTGTAACTTTCTAACCGTCTCATTAGTTATTAAAGAAGAAAACAAAAATGTGTATTAGGTGATTCCAAGGGGAAATTGTCCTGATATGGCTCCTTAAGAGCATTAATTCGCGAGATGATACTTAATTAACAACATGTTCCAACTATTGTGGTTAACATTTATTATGTTTTCTTTAAGCAACTAAGAATCTAATTACTTAGTTGGTATGATGCTTGCATATAAAAAATAAATAAATAATTGAAGCGATCATTCACAAACCTCATACAACAAGTTTGGTTTCGTCAACAATTTAACTTTATGTTATCATAGTGTTTTTTAACTCTCTGTTATCATACAAGAGGGTTTCTTGTAAAGTTTGACACTGGACCTTCGAATTCTCAGCCACGACTCTGGGGGTTAGTGGTGGTAGTGGGTTCTGTGATTCAGTGGTGGTGTGGTGGTGGTGGCATGGAGCAATGAAGAAGAGGGATGTGGTTAATGGTGATGGTGGTGGTGTGGTGGTGGAGAAGAGGGTTGTGATTAATGGTGGTGGTGGTGGGTTTTGTGGTGGTGGTGTGGTCTGTAGTGTTTAGCAATGGTGGTGTTTTTGGTGGTGTGTTTCGTGGCGGTGGTGGTGGTGCAGAGAAAGGTAGAAGAGAAAGGTTATTTAGTATTTCACTATATTTAGTTCAATAAATTTCGGGGTTCCTCAGTGGTGGTTGCGACTTCTTGGTAATGGCGGCGGCGATTTTCTCGGCTGGGGCACTTTCAGTCTTAGTTATATTTTGTCGACCTTTAGGGTCTTTTATTCACGATCTATAGGATCTTTTTGTCGACCTTTAGGGTCTTTAATTTTCGATCTATAGAATCTTTATGTCCGTGTCTAGTCAATTCATTTCCCTTCATGAGGCACTTTACATTTGAACATATGTAACTTTCATGTAGTTTTCAAAGGAATAAATATCATCCTTGTAAAGTGATTATATCACTTATGAATGAAATATGGTTTCACTTAGTCAAAAAATTTTTTTGCTTGGTCGCATTATATTTGGATGAATTCTTTTTTAAAAGTAGAGTCAATCTACTATATTAAAACAACTCAGTCAGTTATCTAGGAGATAAGTCTGGTCATTCATTTCTGTTGAGATTTTGACAGAGATCAAATCCCACGGATGATATAATTCATGTTCGTGTAAATCGACTCAAAATGGAAGGGTAATAGTATCAAAACTTATTATTTTTCTGTACCAAAACAGTTATAATAACCATAAGTAACCAGTGCACGTCGCTTCTCTCTACTTTCTGTATCACGTTAAATCTCCTCCGATTATATTATCTCATCTGGCCGTCCGTTTTTGTTTGGATTTTTTATTCGATTGAATCCAATGCCATATTGAAGATTTACTCATGTACATAGACTTAAGATAGAAGGGTAATTAGGTCATTCTATCTCCCTTTTTGAAAATGGAAGAAAAGGTGGAAATGGTTTGGGCATTCGGTTTCCAGCTAACCAATAAAATCCCAACAATCAATATTCTCTTCGTTTCCTTCTCTTCTAAAACTAAATCTACTATCTTTAGTCTTGATTGCTTCTGCAAATTTAATGCAATTTTGGATTATTATTGGGGTCTAATACACAGTTCTTCCTATCGATCCACTGTTGAACTAATCTCTCTCTAAACCCTCTCCTCTCTTTTTTTTTTTTTTTGTTGAACTACCCTCTCCTCTCTTTGGTATGGGATTGATAATTTTGATTTTCGCAGGTAAGTTTAGATGGAGAGAAAGCTCAGTTTGATTTTTTTAGTGTTACTATTATATCTCTCTCTCACTCTAGCCAAGAGACCCATGTATTCTTATGTTCTTTGAATGTGTGAATTCTCTAATATTTTTTTGGTTTTCAAATTAATTTCAATGCATGTTTCAAGTAAAAAAATTAGCTTCTTGCTTCATTATACCAGTCTTCTCTATCTCTAGAGTAAGAGAATTAATATATGTACTCATGTATATTTTTGGTGTTTGTGTTAACTTAGAATATGGGCAGTTTGTGTTAAGTTAGAATATCCAAGTGATTCTTAAATCTCTCTCCCTGTCCCTTTTGATCTAAAGTTTGATCTGTTTTTTTAGGGAGAAAGAAATAGAAAATGGATGGTTTAATGGAACTTTTTCCATGGTCAAATTTTTTCTAAGAATGATAAATATGAAACCTTCTCCAAGAATGAATGATGTTAAATTCACGATTATATAATAATCGGAAATGTGGATATAAAGTAAAGACACGATATTTAACGTGGTTCGGTTGAATACTAAAGACCTACATCCGCGGAGAAATAATTATTTATTAATAATCACCACGTACAATTGTATGTGGGTTTGATCGGTTACATTGGTCACAATAACTCGATAATTTAAACTCTGTAACCCAACTAATATTTATAGAGTGACTCGGGTTATTTAGTTTCCTAACAAAGCTTAGGAAAGAATACAATATAAGAGATATCTTGAATATATTAATATATCTTCTGATCTTCATATATCTTGGTCTCTTCTTTTATCGTCGGATCTCTTCATCTCGATCCGTCTCATATATTTTGTATCTTCCGATATCTTCCATCTATTATATTAAAACAGCTCAGTCGGTTATCCAGGGGATAAGTCTGATCGCCCATTTTATTTTAGAGATTTGGTTGGAATCTAATCTAACGAAGGACAATTCAGAGCAGAAAACACTTTTAGCAATTACACAAATATCTTTAGGGTAATTAAGTAAATATACCCCACCTTTAGAACAGGAGGTCGTTCCCTCAATCTCTCCATGATATTCACGGTTCCTTAACTTATGAAACTGCTTTCAATTTAGGTTTCCCTCTATCTCTATCCAACGAAATATTTAGTTTCAGTTTGATTTCTTTATATTTCCCTCTCTATTTCTTATCTTTGTTTCTTCTCATTACTGTTTTTATATTGCAGGTTATATCTCTCTCTCTCTCTCTCTCTCTCTCTCTCTCTCTCTTTCTATCTCTTTGTTTCTTTAATTCCTCTTTTATTTCCTGTTTCTAACCTAATGATAGAAAGAATCTGGTGTTTCCTTTTAAAGGAAAAGCTTATAGGTGTTTCACATTGTTATGGTTTCAACTTTTGTCTCCAGCATTATTTACTTTTAACTGATCTTTTACAATAAACCTTTTGTTTTTTATTTTCAATTACTCTCTCTCCTCTTCTCTGTTTGTAAAGGTTGGATTGATTCGATTTCTTCCAATCTACAATATCTTGGTTCTTTGAAAGCATCTCCAATGCAACACTCAATCTTAGAAACTCCGAGTGCCACATAGGATTTTTAGAGTTTTTTCTTAAAAAACCTCTCCAATGCAACACTCTATTTGGATCTCTAAGATGACGTGTCAAGGGTGAAATAGAGATATCTCAAGAGGACACTCTATTTCTAGAGTGTCCTCTTGAGATATCTCTAATTGTCCAATTCATGAATATTTGATTTTCAACCAATAGAAATCAAGTCTTCTATATTTTCTAAAATAACTAATTATTTATTTACAAAAATAACTATGCCACATAAGTAAATAAGATAAGTTTAGAGTTTTGCATTGGAGACAAAAAAAATTGAGAATCTCAATTGGAACTGGACACATACGATGAATAGAGATTTTTTGAGTTTTGCATTAGAGATGCTCTGAGCCATGAGATACCTAGAGAGAAAGGTTGTTTCTTCCAAAATATGGATAGTGATTTTGTATGAAGAAAAAAAATATTAGATAGTGATTCGTTATCCATATCTTAGATAGTGATCAATTGTCTCTGAAACAACCATATCTAATATTAGATAATGATTTTGTTGTTTAAAAAATATATTAGATAGTGATCAATTGTTTCTTCCAAAATATGGATCAAAATCAAAGAAAAAAATATATTAGATATGGTTGTTTAAAAAATATACTGTATTAGATAGTGATCGTCTCTGAAACAACCATATCTAATATTAGAGTGATTTTGTTGTTTTTCTTTGATTTTGTAAGTTTTCCTTTCACCATTCAAAAAGGTTGGATCCTAGAGAGAGAGGCATTTATCTAATATATTTTGTTGTTGTTTCAGATATCAACAGTGATTGGGGTTTTAGGAACATCAGCTGCATCTGCAATTGGTTATCTGAGTAAATATGGAAACACCCATAGTAATTGTATGCCAATTTGTGATTATTTTGGGGTTTTCTGTAAAAGAGTAACAATTTCTTCCAATCTACAATTGATTCGAGGTTTTTTCGTAGTTTTGACAAATGATTTTTTTATTTTTATTTTCAAGTTTAAATCAACCGGGCACCTCCATGGTGAGATAGGAATCAAGTGCTCCATATTAAGTCCAGTTTCTATGTCAATCTGACCTTTTTTTTTTGTTGAACTATGTCAATCTGACCTTCATAAAAAAAAATGTCAATTTGACCTAACAATTGTATTTTTTTTCTTTGTCTTTTCTTTTTTCTCATCTTGCCTTACTACTAAAAGGGTAACCATTGATTGTATGTTTTCTCTCATTTTTTTTTGTATTCCTACTACAGTAGAGTAGAGAAAGACCCACATTTGAAAAACAAGGTTTGATCTTTTGTGTGGAAGACGTAAGAAGAATTTGATTGTATTTTATACACGAGATGAGTGAAAGTTCGATAGACACTTCAAGGAGATTAGTGCTATTGAAAATATGCATTAATTTTTACGTCAGGGCGGTTGTATACAGAGAGGTTTATGTGTTGCGAAATTAATACAGAGAGTTGTGATGCAAATTGGAATTACAGGACGTAGTAAACCACAACGGCGTTAGCCAAGAGGGATCTACCGCGCTCGTAGGGCAAAGGCGCGTTCGGTTTCTAATATTCCTCTGTCTTGGCTTGATTCGGACAGAGTTTCCTTTCTCTAACTTTATAGAGAGATAAACTATTAAAGAATAAAGATAAGTCAATATTCCTTCTTTCGGGCTAACCGAGATAGGTGTTTAATGTAGTCGA
>BEHA01000070.1:504303-543173 GCA_002897215.1 Eschscholzia californica subsp. californica | reverse complement strand
AGTATTATGAGCTCTTGGACTAATGCGGATGATCTTCTAGATGCTTCTGAAATTCAAATTTCACTCGAGACTTCTTTCTTCCTTTTCCAGATATTCTAGTCTAACCAGAACCTCTAGAAAATACTTCTTTTAATTAGATATTCTAGGCTAACCAGAACCTCTAATTGTTAGAAGGGAAGAGAAGAAGAGAATGAATTGAATTGATGTTCTAGACGACCTATGATTATCACTTTACTCAAAACTTCTTTCTTCCTTTTCTAGATATTCTAGTCAAACCAGAACCTCTAGAAATACTCCCTAATTAGATATTCTAGGCAAACCAGAACTTCTAATTGTTAGGAGAGAAGAGAAGAAGAGAAGAGAATGAATTGATGAAAATGAAGTGAGTTTGGGTGGTATTTATAGGAATTGAATGGTTATTAGTGACTTTTGGGGTTAAAAGGCACAACTGTTCGGAACCAGGGACTCTAACTGAATACGTTAGATTTGCTTGAAATCTCGGTCAAAACGCCCACCGTTGGATGGGATTTGATCTGTCCCGAAATGTGCCCACAGATTTGGATGCGCGTGGTATTCGCTCAAACGACCCCTGATCTAACTTGTCCCGTTTGACGTTTCAGACCCTGACTTAACCGTTTTTTTACCCAAACTTCAAACTCGAATTTCTCATTCATCCGGAATCGGATTCGAGTAATTCTTTGCTCTAAACTTAAGAGCTCGACGAGACGAACGCAATGGCGCGTTCGGTTTCTGAGTTTGACGAGTCGGGTCGAGCCAAAATTGGCTCCGATTCCAACAGAGGGATCTACCGCGCTCGTAGGGCGCGGTGGGAACCTAGTATCTTGTATATTAGTAGTCACCATATCCAATATATCTTTCATATCTCAATAAATGAAGATGGGAATAAACTTGGGTGGATTCTTCGAGTAGTTTAATGTTATTGAAAATACATGTAATTCCCTAATATTTTGTATTATTGTTTTCTCACATCTGTTGTATTTTTTGTGTAATTTTATTTTGGTATATTATTTTGTTCATCTAAGTGTATGTATGTTTACAACTCATTAAGTTTCTCTGTGGTTATTATTTTGTCCATCATAGTCAAGTTCTTCATCTCTTTTAAGTTTTTAATTTTGTTTCTTTAATAGTTCTTTTTGTGCAAGATTTTAGTAAGTTTTTTCTTAACTTTGGGTATGGAATCTCATGAACTAACCAAATTGTTCAGGAGATTCTTCTTTTGATATTCTTTTCTCGAAGAATTTGATGGTTTGTAGACAAATAGAGTTTGTAAGTACGGTTCTAAAACTATAGGTTTTCATGTTAAATTACTGCTTCATTTAGTTTCCACTCGAACAATATAGTTACGTTTATTCTTTTACTTCAACAATATAGTTTTTGTACTTGCACTTTTGGTTCTCTAAGTTTTTTTGTTTATGTTAAAACCGCTCCAATTTTGTTGGTTTTAAAGATTTAAGATGTAAGTTTTGTTGGTTAATTGTATGATTCAATCAAAGTTAGTTTTTCCACTCAATTGTTTTAATAAAAACTAGGTTTCCGCTTCTTTTATCTTTCTTATCTCTTATTTATTATAATTGGTTTCCACCGCGTCCGTAGGACGCGGTAGATCCCTTTTGGCTAACGCCGTTGTCATTGTATCCGTCGTGGTCGACCACCATTCTGTGGTGCGTGTATCTCGAAGTTGTACATATCCAAATGAGAACGCATCACGGATTTCATTTCTACACCATCTAAGATGACACAAAGATCTGTGATTCGCATAGAATATGCGAATTACAGGTCCCTGTATAATGTTGGATGGTGTAACAATAGAATCAGTGATGCGTTCACATCTGGCTGGATATGCACAACTTCGAGATACACACATCAATGAAGGGTGGTCGACCACGACGGATACAACGACAATGGCGTTAGCCAAAAGGGATCTACCGCGTCCGTAGGACGCGGTGGAAACCTAGTATAATTAAAATAAGATCAATTACATTGTGTGGTTCTCATGATGGACCGAAATACGGAATATCAAACAATCAGAGGACTAAAGTGCACTAGAATTATCGTGGGGAACTGAAGGAAACACGTCAAGAAGGTCGCGGGGGTCTGGCTAAGGCGGGAAGGTCGTCAGCCCCCACGTTGCATCCTCTACGGTAGTGGGAAAGCATTACGTTAAAGTGTGGGGCAAAGGCACGTTAACTCCTCGAAATTTGAAACCAAACGTCATGGAACCATCGGATATCCGTTCAATAAATACTCTATCAGTACCTTTGAGTCTCCACTATAAAAGTCATTAACCCTAGATCTGCTGCCATAAAAAACCCTAGTTTTAATCCCCAAGAGTTCGCCATGGAGAGGCGAGACCGGTTCGATGATTGATGTTCTGGTGAGGTCCGTGAGGAGAACCGTTATTGTTTTCTTTTAACAATACTTGATACTTCTAACTCAATATTATGGTGGGATGAAAATTAAACGAGCTTTGTTTATTTCAAGCTGTTTTCTTTCATCATGTGAAGTATGTTTTGGTTGAACAGTAAGTCCATAGGCCTTTGCTTTCTAGCCTTTCTTGCAAAATGGGAAGGGCACACTGAATTTATGGGTACCACCATATTCCCCAAGCCCAGCCCACACTATGACAGGCACATCCCAAATGCATCCAGTTTAATTTCCAAAACACACTAGAAGGCGCTTATAGTCACATGTTGATGCCTGTTAATTTTCCATCTCTAAAAGCATTATGAAATCCGATTTCATGCAAAGCCCGCTAGAAACAAGGGAAGAAACGCTTGTAAAATTATTGAATATTTATATCATATATATATGTGGGCAATATAGGGACTAACAATTTTTTTTTTTATGTGGACAACTATATTAGTGTAAATATAACTAATTATTTTTAATAGGGGTAATTTATTCTTTGTAAAAATCTACAGAAACTCCAACCAACTTCTTCTCTAACCAACCACCACCACCTTCTCCAATCGATGGTATTTCTCTAGATGAATCAAGAGTGCCCAACGACAAAATCTCTAATTCTCTTAATTATTTGAAAACCCTAATAAGAATTATAGTTTATCATTCATCAGTTTCATCTGATTTTTCTGCTTCTTCATTGGTTTCCCATTTAAGGAACAAATTATGATGGTGTTTGGTATAGGTACTCGACAAAATGGTATCAGGGCATGTTCAAAATATTATGGGTTAATTCTATTTTGGCCCCCTAAAGATGACCAACTCACCAAAATGACCCCCTAAAGATGACCAGCTTCCAATATGACCCCTTTTTTCATCTTTCCGTCATTTTCACTGTTAGGCGTTAGTGAGCTGGCGATTTATTGCAAGAATTACCCCTGCTCGTATCTACCCCAAGTCTTGGATGACACACAAAAAATCTTTATGGTCTCAAAGTTATCAAATCAAGTTACTTTTCAATTTTGAAAAGTCACATCTCATATTTATCTCCCTTCTTTCCCTTATACCACTCATTATAAATATCCCCAAAATATCCATTAAGACCACCAGGTTTAAGATCATCCAAGTTTGATAATTCATCAACCTAGTCAGCGAGTTTTTCGATCCTTGTAGCAATTTTGATGAAGAACGGAGATAAAGTAACAACTGGAAGAACCTCCATTAATGGTATGATTATCGTCGATATCGCAAAATCTCTTGTTTCAATCTCATGATCATATTCTTGAGCTAGAACAAGTGTTAATGAAGGATTGATGATTTGGGTAGGAAGATATTTCAAAATATTATGAAAATCTTCAACTGCACTATTCATTTCCCTTACTGAAAAATCTATATTTGAAGATTTGGTCATTGTTTTTATGATGACACCAAGTTCTTTCAAAACCCTAGAAGATTGAGAACTCAGTTTCATGCATATACTGTTGAAGTTCTTCTTTACAAACTCATGGTTACCATTTACATGTGATAATGTATTAATACAACAATTAAGGGCTTCAATGCAATAAGCACAAGATCTCATCATTGTTCCAATCTTAAGGTATTGTTTCCATAGATGTCGAAAACTGAAACTCCCATGAGCAGGTTCCATCTTGTAAAGTTTGCTTTTATAAAAGAACATACACCCACACTTCTTGACCAGTTTAAAATATGGAAATTAGGTCAAAATTTTTAAATCATGTAAACTGTTTAAAGTTATAATTATATCATGTAATTAGAAAAAAAAAATATGATGAAATTAAGGTCGGGACTAATGGATTACCTGATGTGATATTCTATGCATCATTAAAGATATGGTAGATAAGTGCAGGGGTAAATTTGGAAAGAAACTACCAGCTCGCTAATGTCTAACGGAACAAAAGACGGAAAATCGAAAAAGGGGGCCAAATTAGAAGCTGGTCATTTTTAGGGGGTCATTTTGGTCAGTTGGTCATCTTTAGGGGGCCAAAATGGAATTCATTTGTAGATTTTAAGTCCCTCTACCAATTAAAAAAGGGACATTGTTTTTAGGGTTGTAAATCGAATAAATTAGTTTTTATTGGAATTAAAACTAAGATTAAAATAATACAAGTATTCGAATTTTCTTTTATTTTCATTTTCTTTTTCCTTAGATCGACAAATCCTAATACTAGATCTATTTGTAACCTATTCTACAAAATAACCACCACATATAGGCGCTACATTTTTATTCACTTTATATTCTTTGTCGCCGGAATTTTGGCCACCTGTTATTGGTGAAGATGAAATATTTCGGCCTATATTGTCGAAATGTTAAACATATTTCGATTACAGTGATAAAAAATTTGAGCAAATTTTAATTGTTATATCCGAAATTTTTAATTCGAATTTTATTCCATCGTTTGTCTGTGTTTTTAGACAGGGAAATAGATCTTCAACTATTTAAAATGTTTTATCATTTTGTGGTTAATGTTAAATAATGAAGTGTTTTTAATACAATCATTTTAAAGTGAACATATGATGATTTATTTAATTTTTTGATAAAAATGTTGACTCACTAAAAGGACCAATATCCCTTTACTAATAGTGTCCCAATGCATTAGAGACATGTCCCTTTACCAAAGACCATATGATATAATCTAGAGAAAGAAACTATCCCGACCTAATATGTTTGATTCCAGCTAGATACCAAAGTAAACAAGAAGAAAACACATCAAAATATCTAAACACTAAAAATCGCATAAACCAAATGACATAATTAATGTTTCACGTAGTTAATGTTTCACTGTCACCAAATAAAAACGTAATTAATGTTTCACATAAAATGGAGAGGACAAGAGAAACCAAATGTTATAATTCATGGAATCGATGGTTCTTCATAGGGTGAAAACTCCTTATTCTCATGGTGATAGCGGTGAAGGTTAAAGATTTTAGAGAGAAAAAGAGACGTAGATTTGTCCCTTTAAGTTAAAGATTATATTTACACCCAAAATAATTAGTGTCCTACGTAAAATGTAAAAGGGTTATTTTCCGAAAGTCCCCTTACTTTGTGACCAGTTTCCCGCGTAGCCTCCTATTTTATCAAAAATACCTAGATGGTCTCATTTTTCCGTTAAATGTCCGTTAACTCTCTCTCCTCCATCTCATCACCTCTCTCTGCCACATCATCTATCACGCCAATTCATCATCTTCTCCGATAAGGTCGTTGACCGGCCAAAATTTCCGGCGACCTTCATACTTAAATTTTTTTTCAGACTGGCCGCCAGCGAAGGGCTCCCCCGTTCGCCGACCAGAACGGAGAGAGAGTTAGAAGAAAGAAAAAAAAAATATTTTTTTTGAAGTATGAAGGTCGCCGGTGAAGGATATATTCCCTCGGTCATAAGGAATGGTATCTTTCCGAAGGAGTGTCCTTCGACCAAGATGTCAATGCGTACGATTTGTCGAATAGGATCTTAATGCCCTTACTCGGAAGATCATTAGTCCGGTCCAATTAGGGGTCTTAATGCTTAGCTAGAAGCCAACTACGATCGTCGGATAACTTCGGTAATCCGCGGCTAACATAGACCGGATCCTACAAGGGTTACACATAAGAGTGATGGTTTGAACAAAGAGAATTGACTAGTGGCTGGACGGCATATAAGTGGATTGAATCCATTATAGGTAAGACCAATTAGTTCGGAGGAGTCCCAACAGAGATAAACACATCCGAGTCTTAAAAGAAGACCCGGGGAAGGCTTTAGGTGGGCCTGTTATGTGATGGCCGACCTAAGCAAAGGGTTGGCCATCTCATGGTCGATTAGGCCCTAAGTGGGCCGGCCAAGGAAGCCCATAAAGGGCTATGTTGGCCGGCCACACTAAGGGAACCCTAAAAGGGTATTTTGGGAAAATACTCATAATTAGGCTTTAGTAATCCTAGTTTGAGTCCATTACCTATTCTAGGGATTTCTATATGAGGACCTAATTAGACAACCTAAAGAGGAGGGAGAAAAAGTCTGAAAGAGAGACAGAAAAGCCCATTGAAAAGAGTTCAGTAAATACATCTCAGAGAGAGAGAGAAAAAAAAAGGTGTTTTCTCAACTACCTAGTCAAGAAGAAGGAGTTCTTCATCTCAACCTTGAAGAAGGTCCTAGCTGACTGAAAGGAGGGAGTTAAAGTTATACACTCGGTGTCTCAAGTAGAGGAGCAACAATTGAGGCTTTTATCTTCCGAATACTTGTCGGGATTTAGTTCGTGGAAAAGCGATTAAGGTAACCTTCTTTCTGTTCTAGTTCATTGATATGTTCATGTATAGATCCTGATAACCTAGTGTTAAACATATAGATGTTTGAGATTCCGCTAACGACACTAGCAATTAGATGTATTAGATACATAAGAATCCCTACAGCCGGCCTGTCACCGAAATTTTGGTTGGCGACCTTATAGGAGAAGATGATGAGTTGGCGTGATATATGGCGTGACAGAGAGAGATGATGAGATGGAGGAGAGAGTTAACGGATATTTAATGGCAACGAAAAAAAAGGAAACCATCTGGATATTTTTAATAAAGTAGGAAACTACGCGGGAAGCTGGTCACAAAGTAGGGGGCCTTTCGAGATATAACCCAGTGTAAAAATTTGGTTTTTTGATAAAAAAAAATTGACCCCTCATAGTAGATTTCATCCACAAAAATGTAATAAACACTTATTATCCACAAAAAAAGTAGATATCTAGAAAATAAAACACAACTTGATCCACAAATATGAATCTCTAGGATTAACAAATTCTATTAATTCTCATAATAATCTCCTATATAGATTTCAAATTCTATTTTCTATTTCATAAAACTCTAATATCGTTCTCTTTTCCAAAACTTTGTTTCCCTATCTCTCTCTACAAACTCTCCATCTCTTACATCTTCATCTTCTTCATTTGCTTCATCTTCAAGCTTTAGCTTCTGAAGATCCCGGTTCCTTCATTAACACAATTGCTTCATTTCCAGGCTTCTTCTTCTTCAATCTCTCATTACCGATTTGTTCATCTCCAAAACTAAATCTAATATTTTTTTGAAACCGTTGTTCAGGTTCAAAAGTACTTCTAAATGATGAAGTTTTGGTTTTGTTCATAATTGCTTTAATGATTTTGGTCATTTCAGTTTTGATTTTGGTCATGTTTTTGTTTTTTATAGTTCTGATTTTTCTAGCTTCAGCTATGTTTTTTGTGTCTTCAAATATGTTTTTTTCAGCTTTCGATCTAGTTTTTAATGGATTCTCAAAGTTTTTTTTTTAAAACAAAGTACAAGTTGGATCAAATTTTCTCCTTTTATCTGTCATCAACTATTATTTTTTCAACCGACATTGTTTTTACAAGATAAATTGTATCTTGGCGCAAACAATATATATTTTACTTGTTCTAAAAGATATGTTGCTTTCAGCAAAATGTCATTGCTATTGTGACAAATCTATGTGTTCAAAAATTGGTGTCTTGTATCTATCACAAGTATGATTCGACGGTTGGTGCAAAGTACATTTTGTAATGCCAAATTGTTGTTATAGTCCGTCATAAGTTGGTTTTGTTCATTAGAAATATATTTGTTTGAAATATATGGGATTTTGCAAACAACTATAATTACAACTTGTATGTAATAATATTGAGCTTGGGCAAAACGTATTTTGTGGTAACTAGATTTGGTTCCTCAATGACCACACATAAAATGAAAGATGATGGAGGCAACTCTTACTAGACTCAACCAAAAGAAAACGAAGAGCCCTCTGAAGGAACCTACTCCGTAAAAAAAAGTCTAAGAGTACAACTATAATGATAAAATAGGTTACTTTCAATTGATTTTGTTTTGGAGCAAAATACATTTTGTGACGTCATTCATTGTTATAGATCGTCATAAGTTGGTTTTGTTCGTGGCAATATGTTTTTTGTGTGATATAAGCACGTGCAATTAATCTTTATTTGAAATTTATATGTGGTTTGAGTAAAGCGTAACTTGTTGTAGTTGAATTTGGTTTTGTGTTTGTCATTTCGTGTTTTGTTAAAGTAGTCCAAGTTAAATGTCGAAAATATGGATTCGTTTTCAAATTGGTGTGAGGCCTAGAAAATTATTAATTTTAGACACATTATTAATTTTGCCATAACAAAACATAATTTGCTTGGACAATGCTTACCTACCATAACAAAACATGTTTTGCTTTGACACTAGTTGAGCTTGTCATAGGAAAACTTATTTTGTTTTGAGATTAGTTGAGTTTGTCACAAGAACGCTTATTTTGCTTTGAGACAAGTTGAGTTTGCTTTGATATAAGCCTAAGTACAAAGCTAACGTATCAGCTTAAGTTAGTAACGCAAAATACCAAGTGTAGTAAACAAGAGTGTTTATATTTGCATATGTAACATTTTCAAAAGTTTGAAGAAATAAAGAATGAAGAATGAAACAATTATGAAAAAATTCATACGAAAAAGTAAAAAAATTGAAGCAAAATACATTTTGCCTATGTACATAACATTGTGTATCTGCTTATAATATTACATATATTCCAAATAAACACATTTTGCGATGAATAAAACCAACTTATGACGTCATGACAACAAATGAACTTTATAAAATAATTTTGCTCCAAAGGTCAAATCAAGCGTCTCATAGAGACATAACGACAATTTTAAAATTTGAAATTGTACACATAGATTTGTCACAAAAGCAGATAACATTTTGCTGAAAGCAACATAAACAAGCAAAAAATATATTTCTCTCGCTAGGATACAATTTCGTCTGTAAAAAATAATGACTGCTGCAAAACAGTATTTGATGAGAGAAAAAACAAACGAGAAAAATATATCATAGTTGTATTTATTTTGTTTTTGAAAAACTATGGCCATTAAAAAACAGATCTAAAGCTAAGAAAAACATGTTTGAAGGTGCAAAAAACATATTTGAAACTACAAAAACCAGATTTATTACAAACCAAAATCAAAACATGAACAAAAGTAAAACGAAAATGACCAAAACCATTGAATCAATGATGAACAAAACCATAACATCCATGTTCATCTTCAAATCTGGTTCTTTCATCTTTAAATATGGAAAACTCAAAATCATTGTTGAACATGGTTTAGTTGTTTTGGTTTGAAGATGAACATAGTTGCTTCAATGGGAGAAAACAACCAAAAAAATGAATCTTAAAATTACAAAACAAACATTGTTGGAGAAGAAATTAATAAAGAAGATAAAAAATGATTATGTTGGAGAGAGAATGTAATTTTCCAATGAAGAGAGAAGATGAGTTAGAGTTAATGAGAAGAAACGTAGAAGTTTCTAGAGATCTGCAAGATATTTATAAAAAAATGGAAATGAATTTATCAAATACAAATAACATTATTACGAGCAAAATGCTTGAAAGACAAAACTCATTTTTTTGGTAGGATCTTAAATCTTTTTAGGGTTTTATTTTGTACTATTCTTTGGTGGCCCCTAAAAATATACACTTTAAGTGAGATTTAAAAATGTTCACGCCATAGATTAAAGAAAAGATTAGAGTTAATTCCTATATGGCCCCCTACTTTGTGACCAGCTTCCTTTATGGCCCCTTTTTTTTTCGTAAATTCAAATATGGCCTCCTATTTTTCATGGAAATGTCCTAACTACCCTTCCTTTAAATCTTTTTTCAAAATAAAATCAAAAAAACAAACATAATTCCACCTCACTTCCCTCTCCACCACTTATCTCTCTCCACCTCACCTCTCTTCCCAAATCATCTTTCTCTCTCTCCAACTCACCTCTCTCTCTCTCCACCTCACTCTATCTTCTCCGATGAAGGTCGCCGGTCGGAAAATTTTCCGGCCGGCGACCTTCAACCTAAAAAAATTTTTTTTTTTTTACTCTCATCTCCCTCTCTCTCTAAAAACTCCGGCGAAGGGGGTTCCCTTCGCCGGAGTACGGGTCTGTTGAAGAACAGACCAGAACTGGTCTGTTGAAGACTTCAACAGACCAGATCGGTCTGTTCTTCAACAGACCCGTACTCCGGCGAAGGGAACCCCCTTCGCCGGAGTTTTTAGAGAGAGAGAGATGAGAGTAAAAAAAAAAATTTTTTTTTTTTTAGGTTGAAGGTCGTCGGCTGGAAAATTTTCCGGCCGGCGACCTTCATCGGAGAAGATAGAGTGAGGTGGAGAGAGAGAGAGAGGTGAGGTGGAGAGAGAAAAAGGTGAGTTGGAGAGAGAGAAAGATGATTTGGGAAGAGAGGTGAGGTGGAGAGAGATAAGTGGTGGAGAGGGAAGTGAGGTGGAATTATGTTTGTTTTTTTTATTTTGTTTTTTTATTTTATTTTGAAAAAAGATTTAAAGGAAGGGTAGTTAGGACATTTCCATGAAAATAGGGGGCCATATTTGAATTTACGAAAAAAAGGGGGTCATAAAGGAAGCTGGTCACAAAGTAGGGGGCCATATAGGAATTAACTCAAAAGATTATTGACTTACTTGTGAAACCTCTTTCCCATTCATTCAATTCCCAACATAGATTTCAAAATTAAAATAAATTAAAAGTTGATAAATTTGAAATCTAGAACTGAAAATGATAGAAGTTCCTTTTCCTCTTATATAAAAATTGTTCTTTTTTCCGTTAACTTCTCACACAGAGTATTACTCATTATTTCAACCTACCAAACCCAAACCCGCTCCATTGAAAAATACAACTAGAATGAAAAGAGTAGCCACCCACATGAAAGAATTTCTCCTATCACTTTCATAAAACCACTCACAGAAATTTATTTTGTTTACGTAATTACATACGTCTATTGGTGACATAGTGATGATCACATTTTTTTCTCTTAAAATTTATTTAATATTTAGAGCCATAGTTGTGAGAAAAAAAAAATTCCAGGATGAGACCATTTAAGTTCCATAAAAGAAAAATTATTATAGAGTTATTTTGGTGAGAATTAGAGAGAGAAGAAGCGGGAAAAGTAGTTTTTTTTTGTTGAATGGAAAAGTAGTTAAGGGTTTGTCAGAAAATGTGACAAATTTTTAATGTCAAAACTATAAGAAGAAGTTATTCTCACATACCTCTTAAATCAACTCTCTCATCTCTCTGAATTAGACTTACATGTATGTTACATTTAGAAATGAACCATTATCGTTACACTCCGCGCAATTTGGACACTCCGGAGATGCATAAAAAAATTGGAGACAATAGAAGATAGTGAAGGAACAAAGAGCCCTTTCGTAAAGACATCATGTGAATTGAGAAGTATTGAGGACGAAGCTCAGAATAAGAATTCCAGAAGCACAAGCTCGTCATGAAAACAATGGTAGTTCACTTAATCACTTCAACATGTTTGAGTGGAGCACGAAGAACGTGATTCATTGTAAGATATTTAGCTCCCATCTAACCGCATTTGAGTGTGAAAAGAGTGGGGAGTGGAGATCGCACGAATTCATCCATTAGATAGGAGATCCAAAGTATATCTCAAAAGAAGCATAAGCCATGACTTTTTATTTGGTCTCAATGCTAGGGCGAGCAACTGTAGGTAGTTTCTCTAAAGACCAAACAACCAATGTAGTTCCAAAGGACACGACATAGTCTGAGGTTGAGCGTCGAGAATCTGGACATCCAACTTTATCCGAGTCAACATAAGCATTGAGAGATGACAGACTTCCTGAAAGAAAACAAATTCCAGAACCAAGAGACCCTTGAGAAATCTAAGAACAACCAAATGCAAACGGAGCCTTTGTTAGGTTAATCCCACATTGGTTGTGTAAGGGGCAGGAGGTGTGTTAGTGAGTGTGGGAGAAGGCTTACCTCTTGAGCTAGCTTTTGGGGTGAGAGAGGCCCAAGACCATCCAACACTGGTATCAGAGCTCAAGTAATAACAAGTCTCGGCCCAATAACTATTGAAGTTAAGAGCCAATGTGTGAGGGGCAGATTGTTAGGTTAATCCCATATTGGTTGTGGAATGGGCTGGAGGTGTATTAGTAAGTGCGGGAGAAGCCTTACCTCTTGAGCTAGCTTTTGGAGTGAGAGAAGCCCAAGACCACCCAACAACCTTTACGAATAGCAAAAAATTTAAAATAAAGTACTCGGAGTTTTTGTTAGGAATTGAACATTCGCCTTTTTATGCACACATCTAAGTATTAACTATTAAACTCCAACTAAGTTTATAAGGGTGGTGATTCATTGAGCTCGAGCTCATACCATGAGCTCGAGCTGCTTGCCGTTGATTTCATGAGAAGGGACGGGATCAAATCACTTAACTGTTGCCAGCTAGCATTATGAATTGTTGGAAAGGCAAGTTAAATATACATAGAAATAGGCCATGTAAACTGATTTATTTACGAAGCTTGCCATTGAACATCTTATAAAATTTTGAATCAATTTCCTGTTGTTTCATGAAATTGTCTTCATAGTCTAAAATTTTAGTTTATTTAGCTTAATATGACTAGGTTGTTAACAATTTTTATTATTTACTCTTATTTCATTTATCCCACATTTGATATGATTTGATTTATCAAAAGAAAAATCCAAATAAAAACAACCACTTTTTACCTACTTGTGGAGTGCCACATACTTAGTTTTATAAAATAAACTAATTTACATAGTAGATGTAAAGGAAATTAAGGTGTTTTGTGCTAGACTGATGTTACGAAAATATGTTCAATTCTTGCAAGTAAGAATATAATATTTAAAATTATAGTATCAAAATTATAGGATATGGTCGAAGATTTTATTCCTTTTACTTTAATCTTACCCGAAGCAAATTCTACATTTGGTGTTATTCTTCGACTAATTGTTCTATGCGACCATGGCTATAAAGTATTTTGAAATAATCTTGGTGAAATAGCTTGAAAGCTTCACTAGTGTGCCAACTGAGCTAATACAAAGGTAATCCTATTAAACCTACCTTAATTATATATACATGAAACTTTGGCTTATAGGATATGGGCCCTTGTATTGGTGGGGGGGCACTGGCACATCCACGAGCATGGAGAAGTAGTCCTAATATCACTAGATAAATTAAGGTCAATAACTAAATCTTCCCTATAATTAATCAAAACAATTCAAAGACAAGGTGACAAATGAAATTGGCATGTGCCAATCTGTAAGTCAGTAGATTTCAATTGGTGAAATTAAATTGGCCCATGAGAGAGAGAACTGAGTTAAAGTCAGTGGCAAATTTTGTAAATAAATTAGTTTAAATAACCTATTTCTACGTGTACTTAACTTGCCTTTTCCAACAATTCATAATGCTAGCTGGCAACAGTTAAGAGAATTGATCCCGTCCAAGATTAACTTCCCTTCCATGAAATCAACGGCAAGCAGCTCGAGCTCACACCTCACGGTATGAGCTCGAGCTCAATGAATCACCACCCGTTTATAATCAGTTGACATAATAGTTCATAACAGCCTATTAAACCAAAGCCGTTGATTTAGACCCATAATGGCCCTAATGGCATTGTTGGGAAATAGTCCCCATCAGGCCATCACTATGTACGAAGAAGAACCATAGTATAAATCAAGTAACCCAAGCTACTGTTGGAATCGAAGCCGATTTTGGCTCGACCCGACTCGTCAAACTCAGAAACGGAACGCGCCATTGCGTTCGTCTCGTCGAGCTCTTCAATTTAGAGCCAAGAATCACTCAAATCCGATTCCGGATGAATGAGAAATTCAAGGTTAAAGTTTGAACGAAGATCGGTTGAAATAGGTACTAAATCGTCAAAGAGGACAAGTTAAAATAGGGACCATTCAAGCAACGCACTCGCGTCCGCATCTGGACGGCTGGCGTTCTGTCCGCGGGAATCCGCGAAGATCTAACGATCCGCGTTCTCCCCGCGTCGGGACAGAGACGGGACTTTGCGAGATCCCACCGTTGACGGACACGTGGCTAGCGCGTAGGGCAAATTTCGGTACAGATCACGATCATCTAACGGCTGCTGTTTCACCCGAGTTGTGAAGGCAGATCCAACGGTCTAAAAGCTACCCGAAAATCCCAGTTATATAACCAACTCTTCCAAAAGAGTTGTGTCCCTAAAAACCAAGAGTTTTGTCCCCAAAACTCTAGAGATGTGTCCCAAAATAATATACCTATTCAATTCCTATATAAACCCACCAAACCCACTTCATTCAATCAATTCAATTCACTCTCTTCTTCTCTTCTCTTATAAGAAATTAGAAATTCTGGTTTGTCTAGAATATCTAATTAGCAAGTATTTCTAAGAGTTCTGGTTAGACTAGAATATTTAGAAAGAGAAAGAAAAGAAGATTTAAGTGACATTTGAATTTCCGAAGCATCCAGAATATCATCCGCATTTAGTCCAAGAGCTCATACAACTTACAAAGGTTCGTCCGCTTTCAGAATATAGAAGTACCATCTTAAAATTCTGAAAGGTTAGTCGTTGTATCCCGAAGGCATTCACCCTAACGTTTGGTACTGTTACGGGGGTGTAAAATGTCTTAAGGAAAGAGAATCTATTCTCGCCTCGACTACATTAACCGAAAGAAGGAATATTGATAAATCATTATTCTTTAATAATTTATCTCTCTATAAGTTAGAGAAAGGAAACTCTGTCTAAATCAAGCCAAGACAGAGAGAAATCGACTTATCGATTAATAACCAGAGAAACAACAATCTTAAGACATTTTATTTTACGATTATTTCTCTAGTTATAAGAAATTGATTTGTTTTAATTTCTGTGTGTTTTAGAAATGGCAAGAACAAGAACCACTCTACGGGTTATTCCGCCTAACACCACGAATGGGGAAAAACCAGAGAAGTTCAAGGGAACTAACTTCAACCGTTGGAAATTGAAGATGATGTTCTACCTAACAACATTGGGCCTGGTTAAATACTTAACCGAAGAGAAACCCACCCATGCAGAAATAGAGGATGAAGCACAGCGTACCGCTGAAATAGAGGCGTGGAAACAAGAAGACTTCTTGTGCAAGAACTATATCCTGAACAGTTTAGATGACGGGCTCTATAATCTATATTCGGTTATAGAAACATCTAAACAACTGTGGGACACCCTTATCAATAAGTATAAAACTGAAAAGTGTAGGGATTTACACCCTTCTACAAGTGTTTATAGCGGAAATATGACATCTAATGTCTACACTAGTATTCCCAGGATCACATGCAAAACTAGTAATTAATCTAATGGAGATAGTAGATTACCTTAATCGCTTTTCCCTCGAACTAGTTGAATTGATTGAAGAAGACCAAGAGCTTCAAGTGTAGCTCCTCTACTTGGGACACGAGCAATCAATTTGATCTCCCACCTTGTTGTATAGCTAGCACACCAATGGTGGTTGGAAAAGAAGAACACCTTCTTCTTTGACTAGATTGATAGTAATGGGAATTAGCTCACTTTCTCCTCTCTACTTGATGTGGTAGAGTAAGAAAGCTTAGAGAGAAATTCCACACCTTATTGCCCTAAGAGTGTTTATATAGAACCCTAATAAGAATCCACCTCCTTTTAGGTTTCCTAAAACACCCTTTAGAATAAGATTTAGGGAAATAGTCGAAAATAGCAACTATTGGTACTTTCTCAATTCCCTAAGGAGGAGGTGTCCAAACACCACGAAAATTGGCAGATATAATGTTTATTATATCAGCAAGTAACCCTCCAAAATTCAGCCCAATCCGAGTCCTAGAAGTACCCGAACCGGTCTAGGCCCAAAAACCCTGTTTTTGGCCTTTTGTACTATCTTTGCCTAATTCCTTTTAGGCCTATGAGATATGTTTATGGGACACTCCCATGATTATATCTCACTCCCACTAGTCATATCCTAGATCAATTTGTCACTCTTATGTGTAACCCGTTGTAGGATCCGATCGAAGTTAGCCGCGAATTACTTCGTAATTCGACGATCGTAGTTGGTCTCTAGCTACAACTCTACGATCCCTAAATCAATCGGACTTGATGATCTTCCACATCAATTGTCCTATCCGACAAATTGTTCGCATTGTCACCTTGGTCGAAGGACATCTCCTTCAACTCCTTCAAAAAGGCGGGTGTCAAAAAGTTCATCGTAGGACGATTCTTGGACTACAAGATGACTGATTCAAAACCAGTTATGACCCAAGTCCAAGAACTGCAGAGTCTCCTACAGGAACTACAGGCAGAGAACATGATAACGAATGAACCTTTCCAGGTCCGAGCTCTGATTGAAAAATTCCCCCCGGGGTGGAAAGACTTCAAAAATTATCTCCGCCACAAGAATAAGGATATGAGCCTTGAAGAACTCATCCTAAAGCTTCGAATCGAAGAGGACAGTCGCCTTGCCGAGAAGAACTCTGAAAGACTCTCAAACGTGAATGTCGTAGAAACCGGTCCGAGTAAAAAGCGTAAACATCTGTCTAAAGACGGAGGAAAGCAGAAGAAAAAGACAAGGTTCGGCCAATGTTACAATTGTGGCAAAAGAGGCCATCTGGCTAAGGATTGTCGTTCCAAAACAAACAAACGACATAAGAAGGCGAATGACCAGGCCTCGCTAGTAGAAGACACCGAAACTCAGAATCTATGTGCTATGATTACTGAAGCCGAAGAAGTGACTGAGAAACTTCAACACTTGAACCTCTGTACAGTGGTATCTGAAGTTAATCTGGTTAACAACCAGAGAGAATGGTGGGTCGACACCGGAGCAACTCGTCACATCTGTGGTGATAAAAGTCTCTTCTCTACCTATACCGAAGCAGCTGAAGGAGAAACCTTGTTCATGGGAAACGACTCAACCACCCAGGTCAGAGGAAAAGGGAAGATCAAACTAAAATTCACTTCAGGAAAGGAAGTAACTTTGAACGATGTACTTCATGCTCCAGATATCCGAAAGAATCTGGCTTCTGGCTCTCTTCTAAGCAAGAATGGGTTCAAACTAGTCTTTGAGTCAAATAACTTCGTCCTGTCTAAAAATGGGATGTATGTTGGGAAGGGTTACTTATGTGGGGGGTTATTTAAACTAAATGTAACCTCTGTAACGCCAAAGGCGTCTATTATTAATAAAATTAATAATTCCGTTTATATTGCTGAGTCTTTTAATATTTGGCATGAAAGACTAGGACATGTGAATAACAAGTCATTAAAGAAATTAATGAACTTAGAGTTAATTCCGAAAGTCGAAATTGATTCAAAACGAACATGTCAAACATGTGTAGAATCAAAGATGACTAAGACATCGTTCAAATCAATAGAACGAGACACAGAACCTCTAGACTTAATTCACAGTGATATTTGTGACTTAAAAATGGTTCAAACCAGAGGTGGTAAAAAGTACTTCATCACCTTTATCGATGACTCCACTCGGTTTTGTTATGTTTACTTACTAAGGAGTAAGGATGAAGCAATCGATAAGTTCGAGCTTTATAAAACCGAAGTGGAAACTCAACTTAATAGAAAGATTAAGATTTTGAGAAGTGATCGAGGTGGAGAGTATGAATCTCCTTTCGCCGAGATATGTGCGAAGAATGGCATAGTTCATCAAACGACGGCTCCTTATACACCTCAACAAAATGGTGTAGCAGAGCGGAAAAACAGAACATTAAAAGAAATGATGAACGCTTTCTTAATAAGTTCTGGTTTACCTCAGAACTTGTGGGGGGGGGGGGCGATATTATCGGCGAATCACTTATTAAATAAGTTACCCCATAGAAAAACCGGTAAAATTCCATATGAATTATGGAAAGGAAGGATGCCGTCTTTTAAATACACGAAAGTGTGGGGGTGCCTAGCAAAGGTATTAGTTCCTCCTCCTAAACGGGTCAAGATAGGACCTAAAACTGTGGACTGTGTATACATAGGGCCCGCAACAAATAGCAGCGCCTATAGATTTCTAGTAGAGAAGTTTGAAATCAAAGATATACACGTAAACACCATTCTGGAATCGAGAGATGCTAAGTTCTTTGAACACATCTTTCCTTTCAAACAGAATTCAAAAGTCTCATCTGAAAGTAAAAAACGTGTAAGAGATGAGGAAGAGGAAAATCTAGAAACTTCTAAAGAAGATGATATGGAAATCGAGGAAACAACACTCGAACCTCGAAGAGGCAAAAGAACAAAGAAAGCTAAGACATTTGGTCCTGATTTTCTAACCTATATGATAGAAAATGAACCTCAAACTTTCACAGAAGCAATGACTACTCCAGAAGCTCCATTCTGGAAAGAAGCTGTTAATAGTGAAATAGAATCCATCATGCAAAATCATACATGGGAGCTCGTAGACCTCCCACCGGGTTGCAAGCCTCTAGGCTGCAAATGGATTTTCAAAAGAAAATTGAAAACGGATGGATCTATAGACAAGTATAAAGCAAGACTTGTCGCACAGGGATTCCGACAAAAAGAAGGGTTAGATTATTTCGACACCTATTCTCCAGTTAGTCGAATCACCTCAATAAGAGTGTTAGTAGCTATAACATCCTTATATAATCTAGAAATTCATCAAATGGATGTGAAAACCGCTTTCTTAAACGGACAACTCGAAGAAGAGATTTATATGAACCAACCAGAAGGGTTCATAGCTCCGGGACAAGAAAAGAAAGTGTGTAGATTAGTGAAATCACTATATGGGCTAAAGCAAGCTCCAAAGCAGTGGCACTTAAAGTTTGATGACACATTATTATCAAACGGATTCAAGATCAACGAATGTGATAAATGTGTCTATACAAAGATCACTGCGAAAGGATGTGTTATTCTATGTTTGTATGTAGATGACATGCTAATTATGGGAAATAATTTAGATGTCATCAATACAACTAAAAAGATGCTTTCAAAAACTTTCGACATGAAAGATTTAGGGAAAGCAGAAGTCATTCTTGGAATTAAGGTTTCCAAAACGGCTGAAGGGATAAGTTTATCTCAAACGCATTACGTTGAGAAAATCTTAGAAAAATTCAGCAAAGATGACCTAAAAATGGCGAATACTCCGATAGATCCAAGTATTCACTTAATGAAGAATACAGGTAACGCAGTAAAACAATTAGAGTACTCACGGATTATTGGAAGTCTGATGTACCTAATGAACTGTACTCGACCAGACATAGCCTACTCAGTCAGTAAGCTAAGTAGATTTACGAGTAACCCGAATAACACACATTGGAACGCCATAACGAGAGTGTTACGGTATCTAAGAAAAACAAAGGAGTACGGACTCCATTATACCACATATCCCGCAGTCTTAGAGGGATATGCAGATGCAAATTGGATATCAGATACCGATGACACTAAGTCAACCAGTGGATATGTGTTTACACTGGGAGGGGCTGCCATATCGTGGAAATCTTCGAAGCAAACGTGCATTGCTCGATCGACAATGGATTCAGAATTCATTGCTCTAGATAAAGCAGGGGAAGAAGCAGAATGGCTACGACAATTCCTTGAAGATATTCCAATATGGCCAAAGCCAGTGCCTGCAATCAACATACACTGCGATAACCAAGCAGCGATTGCACTGGCACAAAGCAAGATGTACAACGGTAAGTCACGACACATTCGTCGAAGACATAATACCGTTAAGCAACTTCTCTCTGAAGGGATCATAACTATAAATTATATAAGATCCAAGGATAACCTAGCGGATCCATTTACAAAAGGGTTATCTAGAGAGTTAGTAGTTGCATCATCAAGAGGAATGGGGCTAACGCCTAAAGTAAATGAGTAAAGGCATGGTGAAACCCTACCTAGATGACTGGAGATCCCACGATCTAGGTTCAAAGGGAAACTGAAGCTATATCCTGACTCGACAGTAACACTGTAAGAGATTTCTATCTCTTACCCATTCCTAGGATGACAACAGTGTTACCTGCATTGAGAGGTTAAGCATTAAGCTTTTAATAAATCCGAAAACTTAGAACTTGATTCTAACGTGAGGTATAGCAGGATACCTTATTACGGATAACCTATATGTGTGTGAATTGATGCCGGTTCTGTGGGAAGGTCGTCTAGGCCGACTTCTCTAAAGCACACACGAAATCGGGAATGTTCAGGGCCGAAATGAACACAACCGAGAACCTAAGTAAGTAAGGGATTAGCTGTGTGATAGCTATTTTGGATTACAATTCCCAGGACTCAGTTCAAGACGTAAAGTTCACTGCCGTCTTTGTAAACCTTGTAGTTATTCACTAGGAAAGGTTCAAAGTCAAAAGACTACCTTCTTCCGATGCAGCGAAGTTCCGCATATGAGCTCTGTCAGTGTCAGTCTGTCAGTATAATATGTCTGCATATATCATAACATAAAACCTCAAATTTTCATTCATGTGGGGGATTGTTGGAATCGGAGCCGATTTTGGCTCGACCCGACTCGTCAAACTCAGAAAAGGAACGCGCCATTGTGTTCGTCTCGTCGAGCTCTTCAATTTAGAGCCAAGAATCACTCAAATCCGATTCCGGATGAATGAGAAATTCAAGGTTAAAGTTTGAACGAAGATCGGTTGAAATAGGTACTAAATCGTCAAAGAGGACAAGTTAAAATAGGGACCATTCAAGCAACGCACTCGCGTCCGCATCTGGACGGCTGGCGTTCTGTCCACGGGAATCCGCGAAGATCTAACGATCCGCGTTCTCCCCGCGTCGGGACAGAGACGGGACTTTGCGAGATCCCACCGTTGACGGACACGTGGCTAGCGCGTAGAGCAAATTTCGGTACAGATCACGATCATCTAACGGCTGCTGTTTCACCCGAGTTGTGAAGGCAGATCCAACGGTCTAAAAGCTACCCGAAAATCCCAGTTATATAACCAACTCTTCCCAAAGAGTTGTGTCCCTAAAAACCAAGAGTTTTGTCCCCAAAACTAGAGATGTGTCCCCAAAACTCTAGAGATGTGTCCCAAAATAATATACCTATTCAATTCCTATATAAACCCACCAAACCCACTTCATTCAATCAATTCAATTCACTCTCTTCTTCTCTTCTCTTATAAGAAATTAGAAATTCTGGTTTGTCTAGAATATCTAATTAGCAAGTATTTCTAAGAGTTCTGGTTAGACTCGAATATTTAGAAAGAGAAAGAAAAGAAGATTTAAGTG
The DNA here is from genome assembly GCA_002897215.1 of Eschscholzia californica subsp. californica. Classification (NCBI taxonomy): domain Eukaryota; kingdom Viridiplantae; phylum Streptophyta; class Magnoliopsida; order Ranunculales; family Papaveraceae; genus Eschscholzia; species Eschscholzia californica. The sequence goes on along the minus strand of BEHA01000070.1, from coordinate 521,747 downwards.
ACATTTGAATTTCCGAAGCATCCAGAATATCATCCGCATTTAGTCCAAGAGCTCATACAACTTACAAAGGTTCGTCCGCTTTCAGAATATAGAAGTACCATCTTAAAATTCTGAAAGGTTAGTCGTTGTATCCCGAAGGCATTCACCCTAACGTTTGGTACTGTTACGGGGGTGTAAAATGTCTTAAGGAAAGAGAATCTATTCTCGCCTCGACTACATTAACCGAAAGAAGGAATATTGATAAATCATTATTCTTTAATAATTTATCTCTCTATAAGTTAGAGAAAGGAAACTCTGTCTAAATCAAGCCATGACAGAGAGAAATCGACTTATCGATTAATAACCAGAGAAACAACAGCTACTAATGTAGTGGTCCATAATTGTATCATTGTAAGCTAAAAACTGATCTTGGAATATATTGTAATATGATGACTTGTGGTTAGAGTATTTGACTTCATTAATGAAAAAGTACTTCGTCAACAATTGGTTGCCCAAGTGATCCAATGTGTTGGCATAAACTCCAAAATTCTGGAGGTCCCAGGATCGATTGCTAGAGGAGGTGGTTTCCATGGTTTATTAAACTGGAGTTATTAAGGTATAAATAATGTTGTTGGGTTTTACAGGGCCGTGCAGTGGGCAGTGCGGGCAGGGCGCCCGCACTGGGCCCACCACTGCACGGGGCCCACAATATTTCCTTGAATTTAATACTGTTAGAAAAAAAAAGTGAAACCGTTATAGTAACTAATTGCCCTAATAGCGAATTAAATTCTCACTAAATTTTGTTTCCTTCACTTTAGTATTCACTTTAGTATGCGGGGCCCTCTCTACTTTGTCCAGACTTCACTTATTTGAATTCTACTTGCCATAAAACACATAGTATCTATTTCAAGGTCTAAACGTAAGTCTGTCAATGGATATCCGAATATTCGACATCCGATCCGCATCCGTATTCGAATTTTAGAAAAATATTCGAAATTTCGGATTCGGATACGGATTCGGATATTTCTTATCGGATATCTGCTTATCGGATATCGGATACGGATACACTCATATTTGATCCGATAAATATCCGTATCCGATAAGTAATATAAAAAATTAATAAAAATTTAAATTTATTCATAATAATATGTAAAATGTATGGTTGAGATTTATTATTTAGATCTAATGGTTAAAAATTCAAAGAAAAAATTTGACATTTTGTTAAAGTTTCGGATATCGGATATTATCCGATATCCGTTAATATTATCGGATTCGGATTCGGATATTGATTTTTAATATCCGTCGGATAATTATCGGATTCGGATATTCGGATAGCTTATCGGATTCGGATATTCGGATATTCGGATACGGATATAATTTTATTTTTTCTTGAATTCTTCCTACCTCTTAGATTATTACTTACTCTCTTTCCATGTTGTAAAATATTTTTCTAATTAAATCTCTCTATATAGTAAAAAGGGTAGACCTCACTTAATATAATTTTATAGTTTCAATCAATGAAAGGGTTCTATCTTCTTTCAAGTTAATGAGTCCTAGGTAGCTTTTCAAAAAGAAAAAAATAAAATCATTTAGTTTCAAATCTGTATATTCATCTTCTCTACACTTTAGAGTAACCTCAAATTTCTTTTTATTACTTTTTTATATCTTTCTTGTTGTTTCACTAAATAATTATCAGGTTTTTTTCAATAACAAAGAATTAATTATTACATTTAATAGTTAGCCTAAAGTATATTGATCAATTCTTTGTAAGTAACGATTTTGAATTCTTTTTAACGATTTATAGATTGTTGTTATGTTTTTGACATAAATTCTTCGTTTATTTACGGTTTTTTACCATCAAAATTGAAGACAACTCTATTAAGGCATCACATAACGGTAAGAAAATTTTCTTTTTCTTCTTGGTATATTTAGTCATCATAATTGTGTCTACCAAAATAAATATTTAGTATATTCTTTTTTGTGAAGATGTAATTAGATTTAGGGTTATTTTAATATTTTACACAAATAGAGGGTGAGTTGATTTCTTTTGTTAGGGTGTTAAATTATTTTGAGTTTGTTTGCTTTTTAGTTTTTTGAAATACATTTTTTTTTACGCAGTTGACTGTACAAGAGTTGTCAACAAAAAAACTATACAAGAGGCCTAAAATGAAATTTGACACTGGGCCCTCAATATCTCAGGCACGGCCCTGCTAATGGTTTAAGAATAGATTAATTTGAGAAGGGTAGATAGACCTCATTAAAGGGTCGGTCCTGAGATTTTAGAGGCCCGAAGCGAGTTTTAAGAATGGGGCCCACACGCGTTTTACAAGAAAAAAAATTGTATATTGGAACTTTCTACATTTTCCTTGGATATAACGTGGGGTTTAAACATTAAATTTGTGTTCATAACTTGTAGTCTGAATCGAACAATCTGATGGAGTTACTCAGAAAACGGTTTGGATTCAGAGAGATCCCTCGCCGATCCATAGTCAATTTCCCGATCAAGCGGTTCAGCAAGGCACTCGACGCGTCAGTAGCTTGTTCACTTACCTTTCTTTTTTAAACCGAAAAAAATATTAGTTAACGATTCTTTAAAAATATAACCCAAAGAAATTTCAACCTTCTTTAACTCATTAGTTTAGGCTGCCAATGTATAAATAGAATATTTATAAATAGAATATTTTCTTACACACGAAATAAATATAGGGTGATTTCAACAAAACAAATAAAATAAAGATAAGTATATGTTATAAAAAGGAGTATCCGATCTAAAGAAGCGGGAGTTTGTGGGGCTGCACTTACTGAATTCCTAAAAAGATCTGTAGTAGTAATTTATATACATATATACATATACATTATCATGTGTAATCATTGACAACTACTGTTGTTTAGCTCAGTGGTAATAGTTAGTGTCGTGGGATGGAGTCAACTACCTGAATTCTATGAACTTCAATTCAACTACTCTAAGTTCTATATAAACTTCATTTCATCTATCTTAAAATCTCATAAACTTCAATTCAACTATCCAACTACACAATTCAATTCTCTACCTCTATATATAACTCTCACTTCTCCTCTACTACTACTAATACTACTAGTTCTTCTTCTTATTCATTTAATCAAGTATTCAAGTTCAATTTTTTTTCGGGTTCACCAAGTTCAACACCGAAAGTTCCGGACTCGACTCCAACGTTATTTCCGATTTCAATACTGAGCAGATTATGCGGACATTTCAAAACATAAACTCTTGTTAATTGTTTTTGTAATCGTTGATGTATCAATATAATTAATGAATATAGTTTATGAATATTGCAAAAAAAAATTGTTTGGATATATAATTTCACACCCTCTAAATAGAAATCCTGGATTTGTCTTGGTAAAAGATTTGTCCCTCTAAACAAAAAAAACAAAGAAAAAGAGGAACAAGATGCACAGGTTCGAACTAGTGACCATGTAGGCAAACATAGACGCCTTGAACCAACCGAGCTATACTTACCACCTATTACACAATCTTACCTCCTTCTAATGGCAATGCAAACTTTAACCAAGTTCATGAATCACACAATCACACAATCTCACCTCACTACAGCGAGGTTTACTCCCCGCTTAGCTCCTCCATTGGAACGATGACAAAATAAATGTGATTTTTAAACAAGTTCATGAATTTGTACAAATTAATACTTTTTGTAGAAATCAGATCTGTTTTTGGCCAATTTGAGCAACCAAACGTAGTCCAAATCAGGATCAAAACGGACCATTGGATTCGTCTTGTTGACCTCTTGAATTTAGACATAAAATTTGTCAAAATCTGATATGAATTAGTTATCATTGATTTACTTGGAGAATATATATAAGTATAACTACAACCAACGTGTAGTTTTATTATTAGTACCGTATTGGAATAAGGAAAGTTCTACGTTCGTCCATATTGGGACCCATACGAAATTCGATCTGAAACCCAACAATCAACTGTGGTTGTTGGAAACATCTATTCGTCTATAGGTCCCCATACGAAGTGTTCCGAAGACCCCTATAAATACCATGAGAATTCAGCAAACTAAACACATGAGTTACTAGCATTTTCAGAGTATTAATTAAAGCGTTAGTTTAAGGATCATTGTGCAAAAGTTCGTATTGCTTACAAAGTTCGACAGACTAACATAACTAAGAGGTACCATCTTTAACTTGGTAGGTAATCCATTTTTATCCTGGGAGACATACACCATTACTTTTGGTACTAATATATAGGGTGTAAATTGTCTTAAAGACAGAGGTATTCTCGACTCGAATATTTGTAACATTTAATTTTCATTTTTATAAGGATTATTTCCCGAAAGATCCCCTACTTGGTAACCAACTTCCCGCGTCCCCCCTACTTTATCAAAAATACCCAGACGACCCCCTTTTTCTATTACCGTTAAATGTCCATTAACTCTCTCTCCTTCATCTCATCCCCTCTCTCGCCACCTCATCACCTTCTCCGATAAGGTTGTCGGTCGATCACTTGCAACCTTCATCCTTAAATTTTTTTTTTTCTGTCTCTCTCCACCTCACCTCTTTCTTCTCCGGCGACCTTCAAGCGAAAAAAAAAAATTCTCTCCTCTTTCTTTCTCTCTAAACACTCCTGCGAAGGGGTTTTCCTTCGCCGGAGGTCTAGTTCGAACAGAAAAAAAAAAAAATAGAACTATATTTTCTTTTTTTGATGAAAGAAAAATAGAACTATATGAACCACATAATTAGCATCTTTTAATTTATTTATGGCATAAGAAATTGTTGTCTATGTATAGGATTCCCTAGCAACAATCAAAATAAGAATCTTAAAACTGACTTCTTGTTTGATTTCTAATAGAGGTTTATCCATAACATAAGCTCTTCTTTTCTCCAATCAACAATCTTTAACATCAATAAAATTACTATAAAATTTTTCAGATCAAATCATATTTTAAAATCACCAATAAAATTCAATTGTGCTACGTGTTTACCAGAACATAGGTCCAACAATATTGGTGGCAGAAATCGTGTCAAACCATAATCACTCTTTCTCTCACTATCTCGTAACGTCATTGATGGTTTTTGTTGTTTTATGTGACAAACAATTAAACGGTGGAAGATAACGGAAAATTTAAGGGAGATAATGACGACATAGAAGATAAAAGGAAATCAACAGAAAATAGGTTTGAAAATTGAAAACCTTATAAAAACATTAATTCCTTTGGAATCCTGATTAATGGATTTATACCGTCCAAGATTACATCAAATAAGCTACTTTTAGGTTTTCTTTTCTCTCTCTCTCTCTCTCTTCTAATTTGATTTCATTAAGTAATTAGGGTTATTGCCATTAATTTCCATTGTGAACAAGGTAATGATTTCTAGGGCTTCCTTGTTGAGGATGACCACAAGGAGAAGGGTGATGATAATAATGATAATGAGGCTTTGTTACGATTGGTTTTGGGAATCGAAGCGGTGATGTTGCTGCTGAAATGTTGTGACGAAGACATCCATTGCCGACATCAATAGCTAAGGTTGAGAATTTGGGACAATTGATGACTGATGAAGGAAGAGATGTTTTTTTAGTTGATTTCTTACGCCAAAGAAATGCTTTGATCTTTAATGGTGACGATTTCCCTTTACTTGCTAAATCGTATTCTTAAAAAAAGATATTTTTGTGTTTGAAGGTCGCCGGGAATAGAGAGATGGGGTGGAAAGAGAGAGAAAAAAAAATTTAAGGATGAAGGTTGCCGAAAATTTGACCGTCCGACGACCTTATCGGAGAAGATGATGAGGTGGCGAGAGAAATGACGTGGCAGAGAGAGGTGATAAGATAGAGGAGAGAGAGAGTTAACGGACATTTAACAAGAACGGAAAAAGGGGGCCATCCAAGTATTTTTGATAAAGTAGGGTTACGCGGAAAGTTGGTCACAAAGTAAGGGGTTTTCGAGAAATAACCCTTTTTATAATCATTGCTTTCATCTTTTTTGTATTAGTTGAGAGAACATAACTCTTTCTCTGGTTTATCAGATAGAAAGAAAACTAAAGTGATCGTACTCTATTTTGTGTAAACAAAAAGATTTAAAATTATTATTTTAAAAGAGAACAAGGGAAACAACACTTCTCGTAGAATAATTTCTTTACTGTCAAACATAAAAGTTTATTCTAGCGATAGTTTTGCTTTTAAAGTTAGTTTTTCGAGGAATTGTTATAGTTTGACTCGAAATTAAAACTTATTTAGGATAAATAGACTATTGTTCAAATTTGACAATATTAGGGGCTAAAGTTGTATATATCCTGGCAAAAAGTTAAGGGCAATGGAGAAATGAATAACCCATTTATTAATTCTTAGAGCATCTCCAATGGGACACTCAATCTCTAACACTTAGAGTGTCACATAGACTTTTTGGAGTTTTTGTTAAAAAATCATCTCCAATGGAACACTTTATTAGACACTTTAATATGAGGTGGACACATTTATTATAGAGTGTCTAGAGAGAGAAACTCTAAAATGAGAGTGTCTACTTGAGACTCTCTAAGTGTTACTTTTAAATTTCAACCAATAGAAAATCTTGCTTTTCAACTACTTTTTATCTATTGAATTGAAGAAGGACTTGTGTATTAAGAGCATCTCCAATGGGACACTCTACCAAACACTCTAAAAGTCCTAAGTTGTCAAGTGTCAATAGAGATTTTCTTTCTTAAATGTCAATTTAGAGACACTCTAAGTTTTGTTGGTCTCCAATGGAGATCTCTAAAGTCTCTATACTTTAATGCACATGTCCCTCTTCAATCCAATAGATAAAAAGTAGTTGAAAAACAAAGTTTTCTATTGACTGGAATTAAAAAGTAACACTTAGAGAGTCTCAAGTAGACACTCTCATTTTAGAGTTTCTCTCTCTAGACACTCTATAATAAATGTGTCCACCTCATATTAGAGTGTCTAACAAAGTGTTCCATTGGAGATAGATTTTTAACAAAAACTTCAAAAAGTCATGTGTGACACTCTAACTGTTAGAGATTGAGTGTCCCATTGGAGATGCTCTAAGTATAGACACTTTAGAGATCTCCATTGGAGACCAACAAAAATTAGAGTGTCTCTATATTGACATTTAGGAAAGAGAATCTCTATTGGTCCTTGACAACTAGGACTTTTAGAGTGTTTGTTAGAGTGTCCCATTGGAGATGCTCTTACTAACCAATTGATCACAGAACTTGATTACCTGACCACCCTACCTTGTCTATGCCTATAGTAATTCTTACACACTCCAAAGTCAGACTATAGATATCAATTTATTATTTATTGAAATTCCTTAACGATGATATTCAATATTTCAAATGTTGATAAAATTGGCTAAAAAAGGGAAAAGACCAAATCAATATAACAAATTTTATTCGTGTTAATAAAATTTATTAGTATATTATAACAAAAGTTCTTCGGGATAGTTCATAAAAAAGTTTTTTTTCTTCATAAAAAAAAATATACACATGTTAAGACATAACTGAACATTAGTATATCTTAATTAACAAAGGTTGAGATTAGAAATTTTGTGAGAAAAGTTAAATATTTACGTGTCAAAGTAGAAAAAAAAAGAGAAATTTGGTCAAAAATTTCTAAAAAATTTTGACTTTAGTTAAAAAGGATTAGTCAATTTTTTTAAGTCTTCCGCACACAGAGTAATTTTTTAATTTGCAACATCTTGCGACCTTGCAACACCTTTGTGAACAACATTAGATTTTTTAACCAACAAAACACAAATATTTGAGTTTTTAAGAAAAAAAAAAAGATACAAAATTTAGATTTTTAACCAAAAAAATATAATGTCTTTTTAACTGAAAAATGTTTAAAATTAGATCTTCAATCGAATTTCCAGAAAAAAAAATTCCAACTATCATATGCTTTTAGTGCACGTGTTAAAAGAGCACATTGATTTTTTTTTGATGAGATAGAGCACATTGATTTAAGATAATGAAAATACCACTCAAATCCATTAACCATCAAATTGCGTAGTTCCTTTCAACAAAAAAAAGATTGCTTATTTCATACTAAAAATTGGTTGGTCAACTACTATTTTCAAGGTGTCCCCATGTTTTTCAAAAAAGAAGGTTTGCTCATGTTGTATTGGAGAAAGTCTATTGATGGCTGGTTCTCTAATTTAAAACTAAGTGATGAAAGATAATGTGTTTTCTTATGTGTAGGTAGTGGATATGGTAATATTAGAAGAAACTATATTTTTATCATGTAATTTTAGGACACAAGTAGAAAGACCGAACATAATTTTTTTACTTTTAATATGGAAATATTAATCGGTATAGTTAGTAAGTAAATGGAATCTATTTCCTAAAAGTAGATAGAATTAGTGATGGGTGTCTGTTGCAAGATAACATTTTGGGTTTTTATTATCCTCCTGAGACACCGGAGACAGTCTAAATAAGTTTATATTCAGATTCAAATTTAAAAAATCTCTTATTTAGAATAGTATTAATTCATTATATATTTGTAATAGTACTGAATCATTTAATTCGGAAGTAACTGAACGAGAAGAAACTGATAGGGATGAGAAGAAACTCTCATGACAGTTTCTTCTCGGAGAAGATTTGATATCATAAAAGTATTTTCCCAATAATATTTGAGTTCCTTTTTAAATTTGAAAAAAAAGTACTCCCTCCGTCCCATTTTGTTTGTAGTTTTGGGGAACTCAACTTATTAAGAAGACCTTATTTATTTTGACAAAAAAGATGCAATTTCCTAAACTACCCTCATTTAATATAGAGTATTTCATTAAATATTTCATTGGTAGAAGTGTAGAACCAATTAGAACCTTTTATTGGTATTCAAAACAAAGGGTAGTTTTGGAAGTCCCGTGATTTTATTATTTGAATGAATGTTATAAAAGGAAAGTTAACAAACATTTTGGGACATCCATAAAAGGAATAACAACCAAACAAAATGGGACGGAGGGAGTAAACGTTTAAGAACTAGAATTTTATGACATGTTTGGAAGCTTTTATTTGTGTCTTCCGCATGTGTCCTAAGGGCACCTCATAAGTCACGAATTTCTCTCTTTTTTTAGCTAATAGAAGAATTTAAGATTATTATAATGTTATCAATGATTTTACCCGACTCTAATTTTAATTTATAATGTCAAAAGTTTGATCTTCTACCCTTATAGCACATGATAGAAAAGGAAAAACAATAATGAAAGATTTGTAAGAATATAATTACTAATTTGTCTAAAATTTGTATGATCAAAAAATGAATTTGTCTAAAGTTTAGCAATCTTGAAAAGTTATTCAAATTTATGGTGCAATTCAATTTCCACGTCGGCTTTCATCACCCACCCATTTTACCTACTTCCTACCATCCAAAATCTAATCGTCAAATTTAACTCCGTCAACGTTCAACCTACCACCTCACTTTACCAAAATTAACGTTTTCCGTCAAAACTAACGTCATTCCCACCAACTCTTCTCACTTATAAAATCTCAAACCTACCTTCCTCCAACTCATCACTTGTCCTCCATAGCACCACCACTTCAACCTCTCTGAACCTGCGCACCTTTTTATGTTAACCTACACCACTACCACCACCACCACCACCGCTGCCACCACTTCGGCAGCCACCACTTCGGCAGCCACCTTCACCATGGATCTTATCCTCTTGGAAAAAGTTCTATTGGCTCTCTTCTTTGCAACCATTCTCGCAATTGTCGTCTCTAAAATGCGAGGTAAGCGTTTTAAACTCCCACCCGGTCCTTTACCCGTACCTATATTCGGTAATTGGCTTCAAGTAGGTGACGATTTAAATCACCGAAATCTAACCGATTTAGCTAAAAAATTTGGAGAAATTTTACTTCTCCGAATGGGTCAAAGAAATCTTGTCGTAGTTTCATCACCCGAATTAGCAAAAGAAGTACTCCATACCCAAGGTGTGGAATTCGGGTCAAGAACCCGTAACGTAGTTTTCGATATATTTACGGGAAAAGGGCAAGATATGGTATTTACCGTTTACGGTGAACATTGGCGAAAAATGAGACGGATTATGACCGTACCATTTTTTACAAATAAAGTTGTTCAACAATATAGACATGGTTGGGAATATGAAATTTCTAAAGTTGTTGAAGATGTTAAGAACAATCCAGAAGCTTCTAGAAATGGAATTGTATTAAGGAAAAGATTACAACTAATGATGTACAATAATATGTACAGAATTATGTTTGATAGAAGATTTGAAAGTGAAGAAGATCCTTTATTTTTGAAACTTAAAGCTTTAAATGGTGAAAGAAGTAGATTGGCTCAAAGTTTTGAATACAATTATGGTGATTTTATTCCTATTTTGAGACCATTTTTAAGAGGGTATTTGAAGATCTGCAAAGAAATTAAGGAGAAAAGAATTCAACTTTTCAAGGACTCTTTTCTTGAAGAAAGAAAGTAAGTTTTTCTTTCTTTTTTTCCTTTTAATTTTTTTCCCTCCATAAAAGTGTTTGTTTATTTAATTTATTTTAAAAATAGTTTAGAGAAACTTTGTTAACCCAATTTTAAAAGAAAAAAAATCATTTATCTGATTCGTGATACTCTATAAAATGAGCATCTTTGTGATATACAATTTTCTTTTTTTGAAATAGATTTAAATATAGTCATATAACTTGCGAATTTCGATAGGCCCATTTAAGTAAAAAGCTTTAAGTTGGACTAAAAGCACATCTCTTATGGTTATTTTTGGAATTTTTATGAATAAATTTGTTTTTATGAGTAAAATGATTTGATGGTCATTATTCTTTCTTTTAGAAAACTTGCAAGTACAAAAGGAGCCGACAATGTAGGATTAAAATGTGCCATCGATCATATACTTGAAGCTCAACAAAAGGGTGAAATCAACGAAGATAACGTTCTTTATATCGTTGAGAACATCAATGTTGCTGGTAAGCATTAACATCTAAATTTAATTATCTTTTAATGTTATATAGGAGCACATTTGGTGTCACTAGGTATCTTTAATAATTTTTAAAATTGCATAAAGAAATTCTATCAAATTACAAATGGTATGTGGACAAATGAAATAATTTTAGCCGCTTACATCAGGAACAAAAAGGATTTAGTAGGTCTCTACTTTACCACATAAAAATAGAATCGTAATTGAGACTTAACACATTTTCATATAATATATGCCAAAAGTTACTATTATTTTTCCAATTTAAATGATAACAGTTAATTGTCAGATCCTAATTCCTTAATGATTGTCAAGTTATACATCATATTTTACAATTAATTCTTTTAATGTGTTACCATAATATTTGGCATATTAATTCATAACATAAATGCCACTAAGTCAATTACATATCGTTCTATTCTGTATCAGGACCTTAATATTGTCGTATGTATCTGTTGTTTTGACAATAACATCAAATTGTTGTGAGTGAACAATTTGTTAAAGAAAGTTATACGTTTCCTATACACTACTAAATCATCTTTGAAACGATCACTTTTTCTATACTAATAGTACTATTAAATAGTTACATGTTAACAATTTATTCAAGAAAGTTCTACTTTTCTCATGCCACTAAATCATTTTTGAAAACGATCTCTTTTCCACCAATAATATTTAACAGGTGTGGGTGAAATTTTTTTTTCAAATATGCCCCATTGGTCGATAAAGTAGAAAGCCTATTTTCACCTAAATTGGCATGAAATGACCAAATTACACTAATTTTTTTCTTTTTTATGCTGAAAATCCTCTCCCCTAATTAGTCTAATTTGATAACACTACCTTTTACTTTTCCTTTCAATATCTTTGCCAACTTTAATTTTCCTCAACTACAAAGGTTACTTGGTAGTTCAACAAAAAAAAAAAAAAAAGGCAAATGTTACTTTTTTTTTTTTATGACCATCAAAAAAAAAAAACAAATGTTACTTGATAAGTACACAAGCATCCCTCTCAAGTTTTGAACAACTCTATTTGGGTGGATTACAAAATTGGGGGGTCCCATGTAATATTGGGTGGATGAAGTAGTTTAAACCACTTTTTGGTGTATATCTAAACTTTGTCATCATGGTGTTATGAAGTGGCAGACCACCTAATTTCCTAGTGGCCACACTTATGCCACGTTGCACCTCAGTTGACCAACCACTATGGGTTCGATTGTCTTCCTGCCATAGATGATAAAACAAAGCTCAACACCGGGCCGAAGGCTGTTAGCACATGGAAGAGAAGATTGACCCAAAAACCTATTGACAGTCGGATATATAAGGGACGCATATAGATCCGTCTGAAATCCAAATCAAACCAGTCCGAGACGTCTCTAATGCTGTCTTTTGTCACTAGATGCTTTTAGTCGCCTGGGGTCTTTAGTCGCTCCCTAAAATGAAAGCACTCGTAAAGGCATTCATTAGCAAACCTGATAGGTATACCGCCAACTTTTCACGACCTAAATGATCGGCCCACAAAAGATAAGGACAAAATTTTAATTTTATAATGTAATTACGATTTTGTCTTTGTCTTTTGTTGGATGATCATCTAGGCAGGGAAAGTGTGGACGGTACAAAATTCATGTCCCATTCATTAAAACCTGTTATTAGCTGGCGGGTCTGCTAGCACCCGGACTATATTTGAATTACAATTTTTCGAAATTAGAAACGACATAAGTTTTTTCACCACCACGCATTTAAGACCTTTTTGTAAATAATTGTATAACTTCAATTATTTTCTTAAAAAACAATTTTATATGGCGCTATAATTATGTAATGTTATGTTATATGCAGCGATTGAGACAACATTATGGTCGATTGAATGGGGAATAGCAGAGCTCGTAAACCACCCAGAGATTCAACAAAAGCTCCGAAAAGAACTCGACGATGTCCTTGGAAGCCAACAAATAACAGAACCAGATACTTACAAACTCCCATACCTCCAAGCAGTAATCAAAGAAACTCTTAGACTAAGAATGGCAATCCCTCTATTGGTTCCACACATGAACCTCCATGATGCTAAACTCAAAGGTTATGACATTCCTGCTGAAAGTAAAATCCTTGTCAATGCTTGGTGGCTTGCTAATAACCCAGAAAACTGGAAAAACCCCGAGGAATTTCGACCTGAAAGATTTTTAGAAGAAGAATCGAAAGTGGAAGCTAATGGGAACGATTTTCGATACCTTCCGTTTGGGGTCGGAAGGCGAAGTTGCCCCGGAATTATACTAGCATTGCCTATTCTTGGGATAACAATTGGTCGATTGGTGCAGAATTTTGAGCTTTTGCCAGGGCAAGGAATGAGCAAACTTGATACATCAGAGAAAGGTGGGCAGTTCAGTTTACATATACTAAAGCATTCTACTATTGTTGCTAAACCTAGAGTGCTCTAAATTTGGTTCCAAATTGAACTTCTTTGGTTTGTTTTTGTCTTGGTTAAGTACAAGTACTCAAAATCCTATTGGTTCTGTTCTTGGTTAATGACTATTAATGTAAGAAATTTATGAGATGTGCACATGGTAAAATAAGTACTTTTACAAGTATTATACTCCAGTTGCAATATATTTTGATGTCCACTGGAATTGTTTCTTGGGTATATGCTTCTTGTGTTTAGTGGTGTAGTTTGGGGTAATCCTTCATCAAGTTGTTTATTTCAAATCTACTCAAAATGTATAGCGATAATGATGTCATTAACATTAAAGAAAAGCTAATTAACATAAGGAAGATACGAAGGTTGTTAGCCCGTTAGTTTCCCAACGTGAATCCCGACCAAATTTCAGGTAAGAGTACGTGAGCGAGTAGGACTTAGAGAGAAAGTAAAATTAATTTTCAATTTGTTGGATATTTTATGCATTTTGATCGTTGAACAAAACAAGTTGAAATAATAGATCAACCATTAAGAGAACTTTTAGTTGGTGAGAACAAAGAGTTGCTTAATTTGACCACTAGCATCAGGGAGCTGCTAAAAGCACCCGAAAAATATGGGTGTTAGCACCAGCCACCAGGGGAAAAGATCGATTAAGGTCAATCTTCTTTGGCCCCAAACATCTATTGGCACCCGGGCATGGATCGTCCGTCCGAAATCCAAAGCAAGGTTTCAGACTCGTTTCAGTCCAAGAGATTCCGGAGTCCGGACTGGCCTAGTTCGAGCTCTTGCTTTGGGTTTTCGACTGATCAATCTTAAACTTTGCTTAAGGTCTCGGACTGACCAGTCCAAATTAGGGTTCCTGAGAATGGTTTTAATGGTGGTTGTGGATTAAGGATTTGGAATCAAGGTTCTTCCTTTCTCTAACTCCTCATCATAGATCAAGATTGGCTCGGAATCAAAGTTCTTCCCGTGATGGTTTTACTCTCTTTCTTTCTCTAAAACAAGGTTATTTATCTCTCTAACTACTCATTGTAGATCGATGATAATGAGTTTGGAAACAAGGTTGTTTTCATGATAACTTGATGATGACGATGACACGAAGAAGGATAAGAAAAAGAGAAGAAGAAGAACAAGAGAAGAAAAAAAATAAGGTTGGGCGGATTGGATGCCCAGCAGACTGGGTGCTAACAGACACCCGACATGAAGAACAATTCTGACACCTGACTTTAGCCGTTCCCTTAATATCAACACTTCAGATACGATTGACCTCAAGTTTTGCTTGTTGTACTATTTGTCGTATTGAGTCGTCAAAATAAAGCAAGGGTTACTCAGTAAAAAAGTTATTTTTTTTCATAGTCTTGTTAAGAGTTTCAACTCCAAAACTGATAAGCATTTCTCCAGACCACGCGTTTGTGACCGCACTAAGAAAGCAACACTCTCTTCTTTTATTTTTTATTTTTTTTATATGGACTCAAGAATCATCATCATCACATGGCATGGATATATCATGAACATATTACATCATGAATTGGATAAACTTAATAGCTACCATCTCAAAAACATTTTGGGCCCGAAGGGCCATATATAACCTTTAGGCCATGTTTGGAGCGCGGGAACAAAGGGGGAATGTAATATGATTCTTGGAAATCACAATCTAAATTACTAGTTGGCTCGTGGGGATGGAGGAGGAATCGTATTCCTTCGGGAATGGCATTCCCCCTAAAGAGGGTAATAACAAACCAAGGTAGGTGATGGGCTATGGAAATGTCTCATCTGAATCGTTTAACTTAGGCGAATTAGTCCATTTCAAGTCTTTATTACAATAAAATGTTTGGTTTTCTTGATTGGATGTCTTTTATGGAGTTAAGAGTGGAAAACCGACTAAAAACAGGCGAAAGGTATACAAATGACATTTTGGTCTTTTGGCGTCAAGGGTATTCTGGGAACTTGGATCAAGCTCAGTATATGGATGAAAAGAAAAGTTCAAGACGAACCTTTAGGAGGAAACGGAAGTCAAATCGGAGTCCGGATAAGCAAATAAGCCAAAGTCAAAGTGGGGTCAAATGCATGACCATGTGGGACATTCTCGGTCAGGTTTTGGGCACGCGGAATACCTAAGCAATGAGATGGCGCAATCTCAGGGGCGTTGCTATATAATCTTGTGCATCACTAAGCAGATTAACGCCACTGAAAGATGTTCACTCCGGTGCTTCGCGTAACAGCGTAGTTATGTATCCCGATACTCGCCAGCCGTCCAGATCCAGATTTTGCACATATGACAGTCGTTGTTGATGTCGCACTAGATGTTTCTGTTGGCAACACGTGTTTTGCAATTGAGATTCAGAGTAACGTGATTCAAGTTAATTCTCGTGCTCTGATGAGACATGAAAATGTCTCATCTGAATCTTTTAACTCGGGTCAGTTAGTCCAATTCGAGTAGTTACTCTGATGAATTGTTTGTTTCTTTTGTCTAGGTGTCTCTTACAAGAATTGTGCGCGAAAGACAGATAAAATCGGGGAAAGACAGGTCCATGGGCATTTTGGTCATTTGGGAATTATGATAGTCTGGTTATTTGGTCAACATTGGGGCTCGAATGAAATGTAAAGTCCAAGACGAACCCAACAGCGAAGGCAGAAGTCAGATCGGAGTCCGGACGACAAAGTTAGACCAGGTCAAAGTAGAGGACTAGAGGTCAAGATTAGTTGACTAAAGATGAAAATGGAGCATTCAGCCAGAGACATGTGGCGCAAATCCATAGAGAGAGGTGACTATTTCGGTATACTGGTGGGTGTAGCGGGACAACGCTTGGCATTTTTCAGGGACTCTTGATCCCGTACATCCGAGGACAAATTATAACCAAAGACCCAGGCGCCTCTAAGAGATCGAACGGTTGCTGTTGTTCCAGCGTATAAAGCCTCATCCCAGCGCGCTCTGCATCTTTTTGTCGTCCGGCCGAGATGCACGATAACACCCCTTGCCAACAACCAATCACTGCTTTGACCCAAATTCTTGACGACTCTTTCCTCCATTATTCAAAACGAAAAAGGAAAAAAGAATTTTAGACAGAGAGAGTCAGAGAGATTGGCGTTGCAGAGGAGGTTTCAACAAGGTTTTGGAAAGATGATAATGGAGATTCAGCTACAAAGATTTCAGCAATATTGGAATAAATCTTATACGGTAATAGTTGGAGATAGAGAGAAAGAAAATCATGGAGGAAGATTGAAATGATACGATTCGATTCAAAGGGAGAATTGGTGAGTTGTGTTTGTAGAAAAAGAAATTGAAATCAGAGATATTCTAGAGAGAGAAACAGATAACTGATTTTATTCTTCTTCTGCTACATAAAATAACACAGAAGGAAAGAATGAATGAAGAGGATTCGATTGAGATTTCTTGCTGTTAGAAATCAGAAACATCAGAGAGAGAAGGGACTCTTCTTCTACATCTATATAACAGCAAGGACATCTTATAATCATCTTATCTCAGTTGGGGGATGTTTTCTCTTAAGCTCAACTAGAACATAAACATTAGAGAGAGAGAGAGAGAGAGAGAGAGAGAGAGAGTATCTATGCTTGAACAGAAAACTAGAAGACCATTATCATCACGGAGAGAACCATTGTTTCGATCATTATTTTCTTTTTCTATTTTCTCTGTATTCTCCTTCTTTGTGAGAGAGAGAGAGAGATTATAGTAGAGAGAGAAATAGAAAGAGAGTTCAGAGAGAAGGAAAAACAGAGATTGGTACTATTGGTTAGAAAGAATCATCACCATCATCTACTCTGTTCTTTTCTTTGTATTTTATTTCTTTTTGTGAGAGAAAGAAGTGATTGTAGAGAGAGAGACATTGTAGAGAGAGATTAACAGAAAAATAAAAAACAATTCAGAGCAGATTATCCATTTTTCTTCTTCAATTTTCTGATTTTCACACCTTTAGTGAGAGAAGAAGAAAAACAGAAAGAGGAAACAGAAAGAGAGAGAAATCAATTGAGGAAGACGAGAAAACTGGTTGGAAAATAATTTTCCCAGAAAGAAAATATTTCCGAGAAGACGAGAAAACTGCTCCTTTAAGGCGCGTTTGGTTAAATCAGTGAGAAAAACTTTATCCTTCTTCTATTTTCTCTCTTATATTTCGGGGGGGGGGGGGG
>BEHA01000070.1:460780-488951 GCA_002897215.1 Eschscholzia californica subsp. californica | reverse complement strand
GGGGAGGAGTTAGCTTGAAATCGCAAGACATGAGCGACCTCTAGCAAATGTCTATATTTGCATTGAACTACCCCATTTTGCTATGGAGTATGAATGCAACTGCGCTGGTGGAGAATACCATGCATCTGAAACCAAGACTGTAAGTCCTTAATGAGAAATTCAATTTCGTTGTTTGAATGAAAGTCTTAATAGGGCAGGTAAAGCTTGTTGCCAAATCAGAAAATATGAACTTAATAGTTGTTTGATATTGTTTAATTGTGAAATTGAAGAAATATTCTAAATGGAAATTTAGTGGTGAGAAAGTAATCGCTTATGAAAAAGGCAATTCAGATTCCTTTGCCATAAGACAAGTTTTGCAGTTATTCGTGGAGTCCAAACGAATAAAAATCAAAATGATAAGATAAGTGTTTGAAACGATCCAAACTAGAATGTCCCAATTGTCAGTGACAGATGTCAAACGCCTTGCATAAAGTAAGTGTTGTAGGTTAGATGAGTCGTCAAAGTGTTAGTAAAGACACATTGATAAGGTGAGAAAGTCGCAATACAGTGTAATGATTTGCATAACTTTCATACAAATATTAAATTAAATTTTAAAAGTTGGAACATGATAAACATCGTTGATGTGTAAAAAGTCAGAAAAAACTACTTTACCAATATGTTTAACCAAAAAGGTGTTTTAATCCAGGATTTGGACCGATGGAGGAACAAGTTAAGAACTAAATTGTGTAAACAACAACATATGTGGTTCAAAGCACGACTATCGATAATCCACGAAGTGTGGTGAATGGAAAGTATAGTGTCTGAGAGAAGTCTCGTAGCGGTTGGGCTAGGGTCACCAGTATTTATACTGGGAATAAATATTGTTCTCAAGGAAGGAGATGGAATATAAATCATGGGTTGGAAAAGGTTATTTGAGATTATATCCATGAAAAAGATGTTAAAAAATATAACGTACCTTGCTGAAGGTGATGTGATGCCCTTTTATAGGTTGTTTTGGACGGACATTGATTGTAGGTGACATTGAGGCGATTGAAATCCACCGCTCGGGATTTAGACTACTCTTCGGTATTTAGGAGATTTAGGGTTTCCTTTTTGCGTTTATCTTATATCTTGGATATTTAGAAGGTCGTATGTTCAAGGATCTTTGCTAGATATCATGCGGACTTGATAGATTCGCTAGAAGATGTTTCCTCCTCCGAGACTCTTGAAACCAAGTTAGTTAAACACTTGAGATCTTGGGCGAATAAGATCTTTCAGAAGATTCGGGATTGAGTCGGTAAGTCTGTGGCACACTTCTGCCTTCCCATGTTCAGGGCTTAAGACATCCTCCTTACTTACGCGGACCCCCTGTACTTCTGTGAATCGCATGGCGGACCTGGCTGTATTTGAGGCATGGTCAGGTTGGAGCTCCTTAGATGATCTTGCCGACCTCCCGATTCTGCGCTTAGGTGACAGACCTCTTCGGGCTCAACGATTCTGTTGCCTTTGGATGGGTTGACCATTAGGCTTTTGGTCTTTTTTTTTGACTTATTGACGATATTCAACAGTTTATCATTTTATGTAGCATCAAATATACAAGGATATTTGTTGTTTGGACCCCCTTTCGTATAATTGACTTGTTGTTCGGACTCCCTTTTTCCAGTGATGCACTTTAAACTCTCTTTTGACGGAATCACTCGGAAATACTCTGTTTCTAAAGTTATACTTTAAACAATTTGCAGTTTACCCTTATATAATCAATATTGCATTTTGACCCCTTAGTCTATTTAATTCATGTTCTTCTTCAATCTTTAACTCATCTTCTCTGCCGAGCTGCTCGATCAAGTAAGAAATAAGCTAAACCCAGATTTGAAATTTATTATATTAACAAAGATGAACCTTCTGCTATTTTTACTGAAGATCTTTCACGGGTAGACAATTTTACTGTAACGCTTTCTTTTTTTAGTTATAAAACAAACATCCATTAATTCAACTTTATATCCATAATATGGACAAACTCCTCGTCCTTGTTGTATACATAATATCTTCTCCATCGAATGATACAAGAATACAAGACACATCTCTAACTTTGTCTCTCTAAAAACCTTGAATTTTCTGTCCCTAAAACCATTATTTCTCTGTGAAATGAGGATCTGGGATTTTTTGATGTCGATGGGCTTCCTCTCAATTTAACAACAGATGGGGATTTGAGGGTTGGGTGAGAGAAGAAGAATGACTTATCTGAGAAGGGGCGTGTTAGATTTCCTTGGTAAGAATTCTGTTTTTATTTCAATGAATATTAAGTACAATTCTAACTCCATTTATAGGTAGAGTTTAGAAGAAAACTAGAGTTAGTTACAAGTTTAACAGAATCTTGATTAGTTAGTTTTCCTAACTAATTCTTTATTGTTACAGGTGCCTATAGACGTTCCTTGTTGTGCTTGACCATCTCACAGACTTCATGAACTGCTCTGACTTGGACTGCTTGACTTGGACTTGGACTGCTTGACTTGGACTTGGACCATGACCCTAGTCTTCATTGACATTTGACTAGAGTTGACTATATAAAAGATAATATCTTTGCCCTAATTTCATTTCATCTGGTTCTCTCAAACCCTAGTTCTTACAGCCCCCCTCAAACGAATGGGGAAGAGAGAGGCGATGAACCATAAGTTTGGATCTCAACTTCTGAAACAGATCAAAAGCTAAACCCTTTGTAAAGATATCCGCTACTTGATCTTGAGTGGGAATATGATGAACTGCAACCAATCCTTCCGAAACCAGATCCCTCACATAATGAAAATCGACCTCAATATGCTTCGTTCTCGCGTGGAATACTGGATTGGAGGCAAGGTATTTCGCGCTTATGTTGTCACAGTAAAGTTTGAATGGTTTTTGTAAAGGAAATCGAAGCTCGGCCATCAGGTAAGAAATCCATACAACTTCAGTTGCCATTGTTGATAAGGCTTTATATTCTGCCTCAGTAGATGACTTTGCTACTGTCGCCTGCTTCTTTGAGCTCCAAGATATGATGTTCGACCCTAAGAAGACACAATACCCAGCTGTAGACTTTCTGGAGTCTGGACATCCTGCCCAGTCAGAGTCTGAGAAAGCTGTAACAGTAGTCAGATCACTTGGAGATAATCGAACTCCAGAACCAACTGAACCCTTTAAATACCTTAGAATCTTTTTGACCAAAATAAGGTGAGTTGATGTAGGGCTATGCATGATTGAGCTGTGTAGTTCACAGCAAATGAAATGTCTGGTCTGGTTAAGGTCAAATACTAAAGAGCCCCAACCAGACTTCTGTATTCAGTTGGATTGGAAAGAATTTCACCATTGTGAATAGATACCCTTTGTCCACTAGATACAGGGAGCTTTGATGGCTTAGAATTTAATAACCCAGCTTTCTTGAGAAGTTGTAGTGTGTATTTGTTCTGAGTTAGCATCATAGAGCTTGATGGTTTATCATAAGTAACTTCTATGCCCAGAAAGTATGATAGTAATCCCAAATCTTTCATCTTGAATTGTCTGCTAAGATCAGTAATTAGATTGCTAATATGAGTATTTGAACTTCCTGTAAGGATTATGTCATCTACATAGAGTAGAAGAACCATAATCTCTGAGTTACTATGCATCACAAACATTGATTGATCTGATCTGCTCTTCTGAAAACCATATTCATATAAGAAGGTTGCAAATTTATTGAACCAGGCCCTTGGTGCCTGTTTGAGGCCATACAAAGCTTTGTGTAAGTGGCAGACATGAGTTTCTTTACCTTTTTGAACAAACCCAGGGGGTTGTATCATATATACTGCCTCATCTAAAGTTCCATGTAAGAAAGCATTTGATACATCCAGTTGTTTGATTTGCCAAGTCCTTGAGACAGCAATAGAAAGAACTAATCTGATAGTGTTGGATTTAACAACTGGACTGAATGTTTCTTCATAGTCCACACCCTCTTGTTGATGGAAACCTTTAGCTACCAATCTGGCTTTGTATCTTTCTATAGTCCCATCACTTTTCTGCTTCAATTTAAATACCCACTTGCAGCCAAGAATGTTCATTTTATCATTTGAGGGTACTAAAGACCATCTCTCATTGTCTTGTAATGCTGAAAACTCTTCATGCATAGCTTTCACCCATTCATGATGTTTTGAAGCTTCTTTATAATTAGTGGGTTCAGTAGGAAGCTCCAAAATGGATAAGAAAGCAACATCTAATAGGTGAGATGATGAATAGTGGGCAAAAAAATCAGATGGAAGTTGCTTTTGCTTCACAATACCATTTCTGCCTCTAGTGATAACACAGTCAGTCTGTTGTTGTTGGACTTGTTGTGTTGAGTTTGCTGGTGTACTAGTAGAACTACTAGGAATGCCCAACTCAGGAGGATATAGACAACTAGATACTGTATTTGCTGGTGGACTAGTGTTAATGCTAGATGTGCCCAAATTAGTTGAGACAGACTGATTTGTATCCAAAGTAGGCAGAGGTAATATTATCTGAGAACTAGTATTCTGATCACCACTAGGCATAGAATTATTGATGTGAGCATAGGGAAAATTGTTCTCATCAAAAGTAACATGCCTAGACATGTAAATCCTTTTGGAAACAGGATCATAACATCTATAACCTTTGTGTTCAGCACTATAGCCCAAAAATACACATTGAATACTTTTAGGGCTGAGCTTATCCTTCCTAAGCTCTCCAAGATGAGGATAGCAAGCACACCCAAAAATTTTCAATTGGGTGTAATCAGGAGACAAATGAAATAGAGTCTCAAAGGGAGAAAAACCCTTTAATGTAGGTGTTGGGACTCTATTGATGATGTAGACAGCAGTGTTAAAGGCATCAAACCATAAATTTTTAGGTAAAGAACAATGAAAGGATAAGGTATTACCTAATTCAGTGATGTGTCTGTGTTTTCTCTCTGCCTTACCATTCTGTTGTGGAGTGTAAGGACAGGAGCATCTGAAAAGAATACCATTTGAATCCAAAGACTGATACCATGTTAGATTTCCTTGGTAAGAATTCTGTTTTTATTTCAATGAATATTAAGTACAATTCTAACTCCATTTATAGGTAGAGTTTAGAAGAAAACTAGAGTTAGTTACAAGTTTAACAGAATCTTGATTAGTTAGTTTTCCTAACTAATTCTTTATTGTTACAGGTGCCTATAGACGTTCCTTGTTGTGCTTGACCATCTCATAGACTTCATGAACTGCTCTGACTTGGACTGCTTGACTTGGACTTGGACTGCTTGACTTGGACTTGGACCATGACCCTAGTCTTCATTGACATTTGACTAGAGTTGACTATATAAAAGATAATATCTTTGCCCTAATTTCATTTCATCTGGTTCTCTCAAACCCTAGTTCTTACAGGGCGGATTTCATCCTCTATTCTGATAGTCATGATGATCAATATCTAGGGTTACCCCAAATTGTTGGTAATGAACCAATTCTTTGTTTAACTTGGGAAAAAATTGCTACCCTAGCTATTGGTCACTTGAAGATAGATCTGATGTTGCTGCTTCGCTTGAACAAATTGTTCAGTTTTTGCCAAATTCTTAAAGAAGGTCCAACGAAAGTTCGATTAATGGTTGTTTGGGCAACAAAAACAAGTATGCTCGGCTTGTTAGTTTAATTACTTGATGAGAAAGAACCTGAAATTAGTGGAGAAGCAGCAATTGCTCTAACTAAATTTGCTTGTACAAGGAACTGTCTCCATTTTGATCACTCAAATGCAGTAGTAGGTTGGGTTAGGTTATGTAGAGGGTAAAATAGTATTTTCCACTCTTGAACTGTTATATTTAACTTTTTTTTTTTAGAAAAAAGAGTCCAAAATACAAAACTAGAAAAAGGGAGTCCAAACAACAAGTTAATTATACTAAAGGGGAGGGAGGGTCCTGACAACAAATCTCCCTAGGTTGATCGATGTGAAGAATCTAGAGAGAGAAAATGTTGCCGGCAAAAGGGGTGTGTTTGTTTTGGGCCGCAATTGTTCTCTAGAGGCACCGCGAAGAATAACACAGGTTCCAGGTTTGAAAGTGGTCGGGCCAATCCTTATTGGATCTAACCAGGTTTGGAAGAATGCCTGTAGAGTCTGAATCAGACCCTATTTGGCTGATCGAGGTTTGAAAGGAGAGTCTAGAGACGTCTAAGTGAGCCAAAAATTAAAGAACAAAATTTGACCTTTTAGGCGAGATTTGATATAATTGTTGGAAAAAAAGGAAGAAGAAAACTGTTTTTTAAATAATTATGAAAAAATAATATAGGGACTGACCTTTGAGTGCGGAGATAAGTGGCTTATAAATAACGAAAAGAATCCAAACAATATCGAAAAATTGAAGAATTCCTTTTGCTCGGATAACATGTGAAATAAGAACTCCGACACATATATTGTTGAAGCAAAGGTAAATTGTGTTGATAGATGTAGAAGTATTCTATGAAAACTAACATAATTCGAAAGATGGAAACAGTAAGTCTAACTACAAATATGAAAACTAATATTCTAGATTAAAAAAAACTATTCTATTTAGATGACTATTCTATTACTAGTTGCTTTCCAACTTGTTTTTCTCCCTTTCATTGTTCTATTGCAGCTATAATTCCTTGTGGTTCATGTCATTTCAACACATGTGAGATTTATGCCATTAGTGATCATGTTTCTGATAATAAGGATGTGTAACGAAAATTCCGCCATAAAATAATTTATAAATCTTAAAGAATAGTCTCGTATAGTTTTCTCCAGTATCTCATGATTTCTCTTGCCTACTACTTCTAAAATTACAAAAGAGAAACTAAATAATAGAACACGAACACACCTAACTAATGGGAACTAATAAACCCTATTCATAGTTGAGAACGTTAACTTATCAGATCTCACTGTTAGTGTAGTGCCCCTAAACAAATTTCGGGGTGCCTTTAGCACCAATACCTATTGCCCCTTTAATAACCTACTGCCAACAACTTCTATTCTTCTTTTTAGAACCCTACAACCGTGAGTTAGAGAATGGGTGAGGGGATAGTGGCTTTCTAGTGAGAGAAAGTGTAGAAGAAGAAGAACTTGGAGTTTGGAGCTTGGTGATTGGTTTCTTTTTTTTTGTTGTTCTTCACTTTGGGCTAATTTTGCTTGGGATCCAAGGTAGATTTCTACTCCTCTAGGGCTTGAATAGCCATTTTTATAGAAAACCTAGACAAACTAGATAACACCACAAACCCTAGATTTTAGTATTACTTGAACATAGATTAGGGTTCTTGACATGAATATATATGCTAGAAGTAGTAGATCTATATTTGTACAAACTCATTTCTTGGTCACTTTGAATCTCATCTATGGGTTAGATTTTGAGGATATTTGCTATAATGACATACTTGATGAACCATACAACCTTCATTTACATTTCCATGCTAGATTCATGTATTACAATGATATTAGGGCTAAACCTCTCTATTTGCCATGATTTTAGTATATAGCTCTTATAATTATATGTCTCTCACTTTTGGGCAACACTCTTTATATAGATACATGAACATGCCTTAGAACTCAACATGATATGAGAATTTTAGGCTATTATCATCATTGATTCATTACTTGCAAAATTACAAATATGGAACTCGTATGTCGTAATATGCTATCGAATATGATTTTGATCTATGTATGTTGTAGTGTGATGCTATTATATGTGTGCGATGTGATGGGGTTGGTGGAGAGTTGTGAGAGTATTGTGGTTGGTTCGACCCTCTCTACCGGATGTGATATTGGTATGGAGCGTATGGGGTCGGCGCTAACACAATGGATGACCTTGTGGGCCACACTCTCATACAACGTGGATACCAACTTGTCATATTGCTTTTGGTTGTTTATTATAAATGGTGTGATATTATGTATGTGTGACGTGATGGAGTTGGTGAAGGGGTGTAAGAGTATTGTGGTTGGTTCGACCCTCTCTACCGGATGTGATATAGGTATGGAGCGTATGGGGTCGGCGCTAACACAATGGATGACCTTGTGGGCCACACTCTTACATAAGGTGGACACCAACTCGTCATGTCGCTTTTTGTTGTTTGTTACATATGTGGTGCATTTTATTTCTAATGGTCACCAATCGGATACTATACTTGGACATCTCCTCATGATAAGTGGTTGTCTTTTTGTTTTGGTAGCTCTTGAAACTGTCTATTGAGGCATTAGAGGTTTCGAAATCTACTTGTTGGGGTCTGACCCAACCTTTTGTTTTCAGGACAAGGAAATCGGGAAGTGCCACCTGCTTGAGTCATAGTTAGCCTTGGAGGAGTTTCTTTAGTGATTTTCTTCCTTTCTTTAGGTAGTTATTTGGAGTTGTATCTCCTAAACACTTAGTGTTATTTATGTTTTATCTTATCCGACATTTGTGTCGATGATTTAGAGACATCCTATGAGTTTTGAGAAACTTGATAAAGTTTCAGTAGATGATTTATTGTTACTTTTTGAGCTTCATGTTCGATACTATTTGTCTCCTTGATGAGTATATCGTATATGTTTACTGTTCTGCGAAGGAATGCTTTAAGTTTAGGTTTTCATGGCGGCCGACGTGGAAATCTGGATTTGGGGCGTTACAGTTAGTATCTTGAAGGTCAAAACTAGTTAAATAACATCCCTTTGTTGCCGAAAACTGATATCTTGGTAGTGCATGCACTCTTAAACTTCTGGAGGTCCGGGCTTGATTTTCAGTGGAAATAAAATCAATGGTTTATTGAACTTAGATTATTAAAGGTATAAATAAAGTAATTATTTAAGCTTTAGGCCAGTAGTTTAGTTGGGTTTTAGATCTGTTCTGTAAAAGTTTAAATTCGGCATTTATCGTTCTTGTCACATCTTATTGATGTATCAATTCTATTGTAATGACTATCGTTGTCAATACCCAAAAAACATCTCTTTGTTGTAATGCATCAACTAACTAGTTTAAAGTACTAGAACAATTGCTCAAGGTTTATACACTATAAGAATCAATTAACTAATGAGATTGTTCTAGATTACTAGCAAAATGCTTTATTTCTAGGGCGTTCTAAAAATTAAACAAAATTTCTCTGAACAACAACTCATATGAAAGGAGTTGTAAATTGTCTGGTAGGAAACTGATTCTGGTTCTTCTATTGAAAGTGTAAATTTTATTACCACAAACTTTTTGCAACTCCCACACTTTATTTGTGTTGTATCACATATATTTTTCATTCTTACTTTTCCAGTTGTCACACTTCATTTGCATTGTATCATATGTATCTTTCAAAACTCTCTTTTCCATTTGAAACTATAAAAGAAAGGTCTATTTTAGTTAGGTGGTAACATTTGTCTCTCCACCAAGAGTTATTCCTTTAAATTGATAATTGATACAAGGAAGATATACTTCATTGTTGAGGGAACATAATTTTTGGTGAGCATCCATCCATATGTCATTTTATGCTGAGTCCAATTATTTTTGGGAGGGAAGATCATATTCTTCCATGTTTGTCTATCTGAAAACACAAAATCTTCGTCAACTTTTTCAATGATCTTCGTTTTGCTACACATCCATTCAAACAAGAGTATATTTTAATTTGGCCCCATATTTATCTAGCATTCTGAAATGGTAATTTTTTTTCGTTACAGGTACTAATATCTATATGATAAAACAGAAGGAGAAATGCTGAATAGGACAAACATCCTTTCTTAATAAAGTATATTGTGTAGCCTTTCCCAAAATTTACAATATAGTTCTTTCAATTTAATCACTCATGAAATACTCTTTCTATTTAATACTCTGCCAAGTATTTAAATGAATCATGCCTGTTTCCATTTAATACTTTGTCAAGTATTAACATGTATCATGCCCGTTTGTTTCGTATAAGATACTATTTCCATTTAATCACTCATAATGCCCAATTAATTGTCTATGAATAGGTGGTAAAGAAAATACTCCTTCTATTTAATCACCCAAAATCCTAACCCTCCCTATTCTTTTACCTTCTTTCTCAACAACTTTTAAGAAATCACGCCTTAATAATGCCCTATTAGATTAGCCACCTATTTAATCACCCGACGGAAAGAGTATTTTCATATTTTTCATATTAACCACCTATTTAATCACTCATAATTCCCTATTAGGTGGTTAAAATATGAAAATACTCTTTCCATCAAACTTAGGTGCAACTGAGGGAAGTTACTATTACGTTTTAAAATCTAATTTCAAAACATACCAAACACGCCTTAATAATAAGAAATCATTGGTTTTCACATCTCTATTCATTTGAAATATACTACAAAAAAATATAGCCATTAGGGACAGTGAAACCGTCCCCAAAGCGTAAAACCGTCCCCAAAATCTAAAACCGTCCCCAATAATCTATTGGGGACGGTTTTTGTCCGTCCCTGATACAGCCGTCTCAAATGGTAATTGGGACAGATTTAAAGACGGATAGCATCTGTTCCTATTAATGTATTTGGGACGGCTGAAACTGTCCCAAATCTAACCGTCATTGGGGACAGTAGTTAGTTGTCCCTATGAGTCTGAAAAAAAAATTTTGTTTACATTTGGGACAATTATAATCTGTTCCTAAAAATTTGGCGGAAATTTTCTCTAGCCATTCGGGAAAGCAAATATTAATATTTTTGAGTCCCATACACACAACAACAATTTATTATAAAATTACCATATCACAAGAAATTGGTTTTGTATTATAGTTGTACCAAAAATATACTAATGGCAGTATGAGTCAAAGATACATAGTTGTACTAAAAAAAAACTAAAAGCAGTATGAATCAAAGATACAATAGTTACACCAATTTGGGTTCTTCAAAACAGACAAAGTTTGCAAATGAAATCAGGTAAGGCATTAGGATACTTCCAAAATCTAAATATCAAAGTTCACGCTCAGTGTATAAGTATTTAGAACAGTAACCAATGGGATTTCTCCAACAACTTTTATATTTCTTTCTTTCTTGCTACTTTTACTTGAATGTGTGTTATTTGGATTTCTCCACACACTTATCGTCACCACCCGTCATCCAGATGAATAGGTCATCCACAATTTACCTAGCATCCTTGGATAAGAAATTGTTGTTTTGGATTTTACGTGCATGTCGAAGATCGTCTAGACAGTTACCTCTCTTAAACACAGCTGCATCTCCTATTCTGTTGGCTGCACATAAACCGAAAGTCAGCTCAGGGATTTTCTCATGTTGGAGCTAAGTAGACACCTTAGAACTGCTAAAATCTAGATATCATCATAAAGTAGGCATGGATATTACTCCGAAACGGATTTCCTTGCCGCGACGCTTCATATCATGCAATTGAGTTGCAAAACAGCGATTTCCTGCAACAAAAATATTATGTAGG
This sequence comes from Eschscholzia californica subsp. californica, assembly GCA_002897215.1. Taxonomy (NCBI): domain Eukaryota; kingdom Viridiplantae; phylum Streptophyta; class Magnoliopsida; order Ranunculales; family Papaveraceae; genus Eschscholzia; species Eschscholzia californica. Next base: position 477,616 of record BEHA01000070.1, on the reverse strand, counting down.
GCTATAAATATATTATTAATTTCTCGTCTCTATAGAACCACTGCCATGAAAAAAAATGAAGCTGCCCGAAATGTGCTATAAGTTGAACTTGTAGTTGGAACCTTTTTCCTATCAACACACGCTTTTTAGAATTCGAAACGCTCTAGTATCGAAATCTTTGAAAAGCTGAAACTCGTACCTGTAGCACCAAGGGGATGGCCAATGGCCATAGCACCTCCATTGACATTCACTTTTCCTGGGTTAAGCCCAAGTTTGTCATGGCAATACGCAAATTGGGATGCAGAAGCCTGATTAAGGGATCAAAACTATTGTCAATATACACATGTAGGTTACAAGCACAACATATTGGTCAAACAAGAGATGGTGGTGCTTATATTACCTCGTTTATGTAGAAGAGTATTTCTAGAGAGATTAGTAAGGATATTCCCTTGGACCACAGGAAGCAGGTACTGATCAAACTGCATATTGGATCATAATGAGACACTATCAGCAATCACAATGTTCTATATGGTATTGAAGTGTGATACACTATATTTAACCAACGCTTAAGAAAAAGATCTGACCTTATTATCTATGAGAACCTCCAACATGTAGTTATTCCAGAAATACCGTGGGTCAGCCTGTCAAAGAACAACAATGCAACACAGGGATGACATTTGAAAGGAAAAGAGGCACCAATCACAGTTGAGATAGGAAAACAATTGTCAAGAGTTGAAATTTAACCAAAAACAACTAGCTTAGAAAATGATGTAAACTTGTTCGCAAGTTGCCTAATTGCCGCCGACCCTAAGGAGGTAGCCCTAAGAGTTCTTAATTCTCATAAAAATTGAATAGTTTTACTTGTTAACTATAAATATCATTTAAGAGTGAAACTACTCTCATGTAATTCGAAATATAGATAAAATTACCTTTCTCCAAAGAGGAAGCCTTTTTTATTTTTCCCCCACATCATGCAGTCGTTGTGCACTGCAAGTCTGCAACACCGAAACATCAGATCTTATATACTACAAAAGAGATTTCACGATAGAAAATTAAAAAAGAGAGAGAAAACTAAAAGGAACTGATGAGACGTGAAAATGTCTCATTTGACTCTCTCAACTCCGGTTAGTTAGTCCAGTTCGAGCTGTTACTCTGATGATTTGCTTGGTTTTCTTTCTCAGGTGTCTTTTACGGAGTTCAGGGTGAAAAACAGATGAAATCGGGAGAAATTGATGTCAGGGGTATTTTGGTCATTTTGTGATTCTGATTTCATGACCAGTATTAGTGCTCGGATGGAAAGTAGAGTCCAAGGTGAACCTGTAGGCGAAAACGTAAGTCAAATCGGAGTCCGGATGAATAAATTAGAGCAAGTCAAAGTTCGGGTCAAATTTGGTATGCTAGAAGTCAAGAGGGACACGTGGCTATATGTGTGATCCGACTCGACCCGACCCGACCCGACTCAAACCGACTCGATGACGTCAGCTGACGTCATCATCTTCTTCTTTCTTTTATTAGAACCGAGAGCTGTTCTAACCGAGATTTTTCAAAATTAAAACAGAGAAAGGAAAAGAAAGAAAGAAGGAAAAAGGGCTGTTGAAGATGGAAAGAGATACAAAGAGATTCTCCATTGATATCTATAGAGAGAAGAAGAATCATGAAGAGCAACTGAAATAAAGATATGGGAGAGGATGGAAAGATTTTTAAATCTTCTCAAAAGAGATATATATATAAAGATAGAAAGAAGAGATTAAAACCGAGAGAGAGAGAAGACAGATTCTTAGAAATAAAGATAATGGAGAATGAAGTAGGAAGGATTGAATGGGAGATTGATCGTGATCTTAAAAGAGGAGCCGGATATATTTTAGAGAGAGAAGAGTATATTTCTTCTTGATTTTCTCGGCTGGAATCATAGGGTCTGCTCGACTGCTTCTTCTCTATAAAAACAGAGGTCAGACAGGGGCATAATCATCTCGACTAGGGGGTCTTCCTCTGGTAGCTCAACCAAAACAGGAAATTACAGAGAGAGAGAGATAGAGAGAGAAACCATCATCATCATCTTCATCTTTTCTACTTCTTCTTGTATTGTTTCTTTATTTTTGTGAGAGAAATAAAGAAACAGAGATTGATAGAGAGAGATTGAGTGATTGTAAAGAGAGAATAGATGGGAAGAGTTGAGAGAGAGAGAGAGATATTGTAGAGAGAGAAAGATTGAATCAAATTTATAAATCCATTATCATCTTCTTCTTCTTCTTTATTTATCATCACTCGGTTATAGACATTAGAGATTGTTCATAGCTTGTTTAGAGAGAGAAAGAAACAGTATAGAAAGAGAAATAAAGAGAAAACAGAAAAGGAGAAGAAAAACCAGGGAAGAAAAATTATTTTCTCACCTGGAAATCGTTTCCGGGAAGATGAGAAAATAATTTTCCCTAAGGTCCTGTTTGGCTGCGCAGAAGAAAAAAAAGCGAAAAAGGTGTTTTCTCTCCGATTCTTTACTTTATTTTCCAATTCTTTTTACATAATGCCTATGAGTAACTAATTTTCCTATCTAGGGTTTTAGATGAAGTCATAGTAATCATATTTTCGATAAATTTATTAAAGTTTTTATTATTTTAACGATAAAATCTTCCGGGTTTTTAGACCGTTCATGGACTAAAACCTGAGTTATATAAAGAACTCTCTAATTAGATCAAAATTAAATTGTCGTTAGAAGTGATTATATGGATGAATTCAGAAAACCTAGACTCTCTCCCATTTGACTTCTCCCCAATTGAGTTTCACCTTTTTAATCGTTTTATTATTTTATTTATTTATTTATTTATTTTTAACACCAAAATCCTAAAAACCAATTTCAAAATCAAAACCGAGTTACTTCCAAGTCTTAGAATAGGTTTCACTTAGTCTCTGAGGAACGAACCGGTCTTACCGGAAATATTACAACTTGACACCCGTGCACTTGCGGGTGTAGACCTATTTAGGGTAACCTTTCTAGGCCCATCAGGAACCGAGTTCACATAGCGAAGGAGTTACCAACCACTGTTATAAGATAGTTCCAACATAATAGGAACTAGGAAAGACATTGAATAGATCAGGAAATTCAGGTTTTGGTCTTTATGAAGTGAGGCAACTTTAGTTTACGCGATATGAAATTTGAGAATGGTTCCTTAGAAAATAAAGTTGTTATGCTTATGTTTAGTTATGTGGCCTTGTTTTACATGATAAGCATAAAGTAGACATGGGAAAAAAAATCAGACAGTTAGACACAAATAAAATCATTCTCAAGACCATGGATGGAAGTGTAAACAAGGGCATCAAATGTGGCATGATATAGTTAATCAGTTCGAACTCATAAAGATTTTGGGAGTAGTCAGTTCCCTTGAACTTCTCTGGTTTTTCCCCATTCGTGGTGTTAGGCGGAATAACCCGTAGAGTGGTTCTTGTTCTTGCCATTTCTAAAACACACAGAAATTAAAACAAATCAATTTCTTATAACTAGAGAAATAATCGTAAAAAATAAAATGTCTTAAGATTGTTGTTTCTCTGGTTATTAATCGATAAGTCGATTTCTCTCTGTCTTGGCTTGATTTAGACAGAGTTTCCTTTCTCTAACTTATAGAGAGATAAATTATTAAAGAATAATGATTTATCAATATTCCTTCTTTAGGTTAATGTAGTCGAGGCGAGAATAGATTCTCTTTCCTTAAGACATTTTACACCCCCGTAACAGTACCAAACGTTAGGGTGAATGCCTTCGGGATACAACGACTAACCTTTCAGAATTTTAAAATGGTACTTCTATATTTTGAAAGCGGACGAACCTTTGTAAGTTGTATGAGCTCTTGGACTAAATGCGGATGATATTCTGGATGCTTCGGAAATTCAAATGTCACTTAAAACTTCTTTTCTTTCTCTTTCTAAATATTCTAGTCTAACCAGAACTCTTAGAAATACTTGCTAATTAGATATTCTAGACAAACCAGAATTTCTAATTGCTTATAAGATAAGAGAAGAAGAGAGTGAATTGAATTGATGATAAATGAAGTGAGTTTGGGTGGTATTTATAGGAATTGAGTGGTCACATTGGTTTGGGACACATCTCTAGTGTTTTGGGGACACATCTCTAGAGTTTTGGGGACAAAACTCTTGGTTTTTAGGGACACAACTCTTTGAGAAGAGTTGGTTATATAACTGGGATTTTCGGCTAGCCTTTAGACCGTTGGATTTGCCTTAACAACTCGGGTGAAACAGCAGCCGTTAGATGGGCGAGATCTGTACCGATTTTATCCCACGCGCTAGCCACGTGTCCGTCAACGGTGGGATCTTGCAAATTCCCGCCTCTGTCCCGACGCGGGGAGAACGCGGATCGTTAGATCTTCGCGGATTCCCGCGGACAGAACGCCAGCCGTCCAGATGCGGACGCGCGTGCGTTGCTTGAATGGTCCCTATTTTAACTTGTCCTCTTTGACGATTTAGTACCTATTTCAACCGATCTTCGTTCAAACTTTAACCTTGAATTTCTCATTCATCCGGAATCGGATTTGAGTGATTCTTGGCTCTAAATTGAAGAGCTCGACGAGACGAACGCAATGGCGCATTCCGTTTCTGAGTTTGATGAGTCGGGTCGAGCCAAAATCGGCTCCGATTCCAACAGCTACAACATTTGCACCTGCTTGAAGACCAGATGAGCGTTGTCCGTTCATGGTCTAATGAGCACAGTTTTTGGCAATATATTGGGGTTAACTCTAACCATGGCTTGAATGCTTCTTATGACCCTTCACCATGTCATTATAACTTACTAGCAATATATTGGGGTCAAGAACATATAATAAAACTACACTTTGCTTTCCTCTAATAACAAAAAAACATAAACAAATTTCTGTCTTGTTTGAAATTAAGTTTATGATTTGAAAACCCTAAACAGTTTAAATAGATTGTTACTCATAATAACTAGAGTTACGAACAGAAAAAATAAGATGAAGAAGAAATTTAATCATAGTAATACCTCTAGAAGTAGTCGATTCCTCTTATTTGTTCAAGTCGATTTGTCTTACGCAATCTCTTTTAGCCAACTTTAATGGAATCAATTCAATCAATAACGTGAAAAATAGTTTGTAATAGAAGTAGAAGAAGAAGAAAAATAAATCCAAGCTCTTGGATAAAAATTAGCAAAACCAGCTACAGGGAGAAGAAAAATTCGATCATTCAATGGGTACAATCTGAAAAATAGTTTGTAGTAGTTGAAGAAGAAGGTGAAGAGGAGGAGAAGAAGAAGAAAAATAAAAAACCTAATCTGTTGGATGAAGTTCGAGAGATCAACACCTTGGAAAAGAAGAACTCGGCTAAAAGAGAGAAATCGATGAGGAGGGGAAAACGTGGAGAGAGAATAAAAAGGGACAAATACTATCAAACCGTCACTAGATTAAAAAAATTAGGGACAGACGTGAAAATGTGTGTCCCTATTGGTCCTTTTTTTATAGGATTATACTTGATTAGATTAAGTTGTAAATTTGAGTTTGTGATTGAAAACAAATCTTGAAATGGTTTTCCTCATTTGTGGAGGTTATTGATGATTATGGATGTGTTGATTTACTGTATATGGAGATCAAAGTTTCGACATAGTAGCTATGTAGAAATTTGTGTATAAATTATTCGTAGTCGATGTGGATTCTTTCATTCAATATGTCGTGTTTTGATCTTGATTATTTGTAAATAACTTATTACAAGAAGAAACCTCAAGATTATGTGATGTTTTTGTTACGTCTTAATATTTGTTAAATTCAATATCTTTTTATGTTAAAACTCAATTCGGTTTAAGTTTGATGAATTGATTTCTTCTTCTTTATATGATTCATTGTGATATAGTTGATAAATTTATGCAAACCATGGACTCTACTTGGTAATTTTGTAGTTAAGTTTTTTGTTTTCTTTCTCTCATTGAATCTTCAGTTTATTATGAACGTTCTGATAAAATAATCTTCTTATTGATGATAATTATATAGTGGAGGACCGAAACAACGATGCTTGAAGAGACACCATGGCCATCAACCTAAATCATGTGTATCGAATTGTTTCAACCCAAAATAACATGTGATTTTTTGGGGTGCTTTTATTTCCAAGTATATATAAGAATTTGATAGCCTATTTGTGTTCTTTAAATCAACATTACTTTTAAGAAATATATAAGATTTCTTAAGAAGAAGATTTTAGATGATCAAATAGATGACATAAGTTTTATTAGCTTATAAGATTAAGAATTATATATATATATATATATATATATATATATATATATATATATATGTTTTTCATGTAATATATTTCTTTGCATTCCGTCTTGCTATCATGAATTTGTTTCTATTGTGTAGTATGGATATCTATAAGGTATCGGTAGGGGTGAGAAAACGGTCTGGGAACCCAGGATCAGACCCGATCCGCCCGGACCGTTTAGACCCGCAGACCGACTGCTACCCGAGCATGGCATACCCGGCCCGATGACTCGGGCGTATAGGGTCGGGACTCGGTCAGGGGCTTAAATCCGGTCCCGATCCAATAAACCCGACCGATACCCGAGCCCGATGCCCGCCCGATTCAAAACCGTCAGAAACCCTACGATGCCCTTAAACCCTATAAAAGTGGGCTTTTCCCACTCCCACTTTACTTTGCTACCTCCTCTCTCTACTCTCTCTCCCATTCTTATCTAATCCCAGAGAAACCAACTCAATCAAACCCTAAAAAGCTAAAACCATTACATCTTCTCTCTCTGTCTCTCCGCCTCGCTCTCTCTCTCTCTCTCCGCCTTTCTCTCTTTCTCTGCCTCTCTCTCTAGCTTAAACAGAAACCACAATGAAATAATAAACTAACCCTAAAACCATGGCATCTTTGGTTTCCTTCACCTTCTTGTTCTTTGAAAATGGTTAGAATACTAATGAAACCCTTGTTTGGATCAAAAGTTTAATGTTCGGTTGGTTGTACGTTGATGATCTACGGATCAGAGGAAGCGGTTGAAGCCTTTGAACATCAAATTTATTGTTAGTTATGTTATATTTTATTTTATTAGAATTGTAGAAACTTGTAAACTCTCTGAAATAGATCTACTCTATTGAGTCAGATCTGTTTCAGAGAGGCAATAGACTTGTATAGTTGTATACTTGCATATCATGTAGTTTTTTTGGGATGATGATGGTGTAATGATATTGATTGAATGTAGTATTTAGTTATGCTTTAGGTTCAAGAAGTGGAAAAAATATCGAAAAAATATATCTGTTTTGGTTGATGAAGACATGGAAAGGTGAGAAACATATTTGTAGATCTCTTGTAACATAAATCTTTTTGAATCTTTTAAATCTTTTGGTAACCTAAGTTTTCATAAAATTATAATTTAGGGTTTCATTTAGATCTTACACTTAGGGTTTATGTGATTGATGATCATTATATTGTTTTTTCTGTGGTTGTTTTTTATTTTATTTTTATGTTTTGTTGAAAGGTTTTTTTATTTAAGTAATGAGATGTAATTTTTTTATTTTAATGATGGTGATGATATGTATTTTTTTATGTGATCATGGCGATGTAAGATGAAATGTACAAATTATTATAGTGGAATTTTTTGTGTTTTTCTATAACAGTAATTATGTTTTTATATATAAAATGTTGTTATATTCATCATTATTTTTCTAATAAAAAACCTGAGCCCCTCCGGTCCGAGTCTGGTGGAGCCCGTTCGAGCAGACGGGCTCGGATGGGCTACGGGCTGTGTATATGTGGAATCTGTCCGGCCCTGCCCTATCCGCCTGGCTAATATTGGCGGGCTCAAGATTCTGGTGTTGGATCCGCCCGAGTGCGGCTCTATTATGCCCGAGCCAGATCAAACCCGCCTGATTCCCACCCCTAAGTACCGGTATTGGATATTGATCGAAATAAAATGGGCGAAAAATGTTATTGGGAAAAGTGCTACACATAATTTGACACTCGGACCAGGCGCGGTCCAGGCCCAAAGCAGTCAAAGCGGCTGCTTTGGGCCTCACTTGGAGAAGGGCCCCAAAATCTGAATTCTTTAAAGGCACACTGAAGAGGAGAAAAGAAAAACAAACCCTCCGTCAAACTTCACTTTTTAGATCACTCTTGCTATGTACCGTACTAGCATTATTAAGGTTTTAGTAGTACCTCTGAAGAGACGTAAGCCAGAGATGAAATGACTTGCTCTACTAATTATTTCTACTAATTAAGTGATTAATTTATCACATTTGATTATATAATAAATTTAAGTAAGTAGTTTTATCAGTTAGTTCTTATGAACATGGAAGGTTGAATATAGAATATTTATCAAAAAATCATTTTTAAATTATTTTTACCAACTGCGCCAAGTTTAATTTATTTTTCTAAGAGTGCTTTTAAAAATTTAACATATAATATTTATTAAAAAGCACTTTTAAATTATTTTTACTAATTAAGTGATTAATTTATCAAATTTGATTGTATAATAAATTTAAGTAAATAGTTTTATGGGTTAGTTCTTATGAACATGGAAGGTTGAATATATAATATTTATTAAAAAATCAATTTAAATTATTTTTACCAACCGCGCCAAGTTTAATTAATTTTCTAAGAGTGCTTTTAAAATTTTAACATACAATATTTATTAAAAAAACACTTTTAAATTATTTTTCTCAAACATGCCAAGTTTAATTTATTTTTCTAAGAGCGCTTTAAAATTTAACGAAACAACCACACTTAACTTTTTTTCATCACTAAATGAAAAAAAAAAAACTGAAAAAATATTCCGCTTATTTAAAAGAGACCTAAGTGGATGTGAATAGGGTAAGTCTATTGGCTTATCTTTTAGCACAATTGCTAATCACATGTAAACTAAATTATATTTCTATAAATAGATGATATTTCTGCTTGTCTTTAACTAATTTAATTAGTTTAGCACTTACAAAATTATTAACATTACATATCCTGATAGGAACTCTATCTCCGTACAATGCGTCAAAACTCGAAACTCAGAAAGAGTAAAAAAAATGTTAAAATTTTGTTAAATAACTAAATTAAATGAAACAAGTATGTATTAGATCCCCTTTATATAGTAGTAGTAATACCTCTGAAGAGATGTAAGCTAGAGATGAAATGACTTGCTCTAAATGTTGAAAGCTTGAAATAACATCATAAGAAGTGCTGTCACATTTGGTTACTCCGTTTATATGTCCTCTTATGCTTTGAATAGATTTGTGATCTGATGAAACCACAACTAAATGTTCAATTAGATGAGAATAATCTCTCGCATTTTCTTGTTCCATTACAGAACCTACTAGAAACACTTTTAAATTATTTCTACTAATTAAGTGATTAATTTATCAAATTTGATTGTATAATTAATTTAAATAAATAGTTTTATCAGTTAGTTCTTATGAACATGGAAGGTTGAATATATAATATTTATTAAAAAACATTTTTAAATTATTTTTACTAAACGCGACAAGTTTAATTTATTTTTCTAAGAGCGCTTTTAAAAATTTAACATATAATATTTAATAGAAAAACACTTTTGAAATTATTTTTACCAAACACATAAAGTTTAATTTATTTTTCTAAGAGGGCTTTCTAAATTTAACCAAACAACCACACTTAACTTTTTTTAACTAAATGAAAAACAAAAAAATTGAAAAAATATTCCGCTTATCCAAAAGAGACCTAAGTGGATGTGAATAGGGTAAGTCTATTGGTTTATCTTTTAGCACAACGGCTAATCACATGTAAACTAAATTATATTTCTATAAATAGATGATATTTCTGCTAATCTTTAACTAAGATAATTAGTTTAGCACTTTCAAAATTATTAACACTACATATCATGATAGGAACTCTATCTCCGTACAATACATCAAATCTCGAAACTTACAAAGAGTAAAAAAAATGTTAAAATTTTGTCAAATAACTAAATTAAATGAAACAACTACGTACTAGATCCTCTTTATATAGTACTAGGCATAACCCGTGCCTTCGGCACTACTACTTCCTTTAAACATTTTACGCGTTTACGTAATGTATTTCTAGTGGCGTTCGTTGGTTCGATATCTAGTATTTTGGAATCATCCGTTACCAAACCGCTGATGGTTTGGTTAATGATTTCTCAAACCGTTACCAAACCTTTCATAGTTTGATTCGGTACTATATTTATTTTGAGATGACGTAAGCCATCAAAATGTTCATTTATAGATTTTGTAAGATCAAGAAGTCGGAAGCAACATTAGATACACACAACTATACCGAACCAAATCATTCTTTTGGAGTTTTTCCAGCAGACTTTTTGAGATGGCGTAAGCCATTTGAGTAGAACCACCTCCAAATTCAAGTACTCCAAATGTATTGGAGTAATTATGTCCCACTGTCTCAATAAGTAGTTTATGACGACCTATGGTAAGGAGATTACACTAACTTAAAATTGTACACCAAAATGTTCATGTATAGAATTATGAAAGACTTCCATCATGATGTTCATTTATAGATTCTGGAAGACATAACAAAGAGGTTATGATCTCGTATAATTTTTTTTTTTAAAACAAAGAGGACTATTGAATTACAAGTAACTTGTAGATTAAAACTCTGAAAAACTTTCATCAAAATGTCCAATTATAGATTCTGGAAGAGATAACAAAGTACTTATGTTCTCGTATAATTCTTTAAGAAACCAAAAAGGACTAATAAATTTTAGGTAACTTGTGGACTAAAACACATTCCAAGATATTAACGGATTAGGATGGTCAAAATGCACTACTATGTATATATTTTTAGTCCAATAACAGGTGAAAATGGAGTTAGAAATATAATAGTTACCTTTTTTTTTTGTTGAGAAAACAAGAAAATTAAGAACTAAAAGAAAGAAAAGCCTCCCGATAGGCCTGTTCCGAGATCCACATCCAGTTTCCTTCATGCGTTCGTCCCCATTTAGCTAATTGATCCGCCCATGTGTTACTCTCCCTCGGGATAAAAGAGAATACCACTTCTACTAATTCATTCGGCAGCTGGTAAATGATCTGCATAAGGTTTTCTGATTGCCAATAGACCGTCGATTCGTCCTGACGTATTCTCCGAATAATATTAAGATTATCACTCTCAATTCGAATGCAAGGGATGTTATTGAATTTGGCCCACTGCAACGCCTTAATGATTGCCCAACATTCACATTCTTCCGCATTCTGACCCCTAACCTCGCAAGCTGCAGCTGCCACAAATACTGAATGCTCGTCCTGCATGAAACAACCCACTCCAGCATTTCCGGTCACGTCTATGAATGAAGCATCAACATTGATCTGGACAAAAGGTGTCGAAGGCTGTAACGAATGACTGTTTACATTAGACTCCTTATTGGTTTGATGTAGCTTGGTAAGTGTTGGGGAACAGGGGCGTGGGTGAGGGGGTGCGAGCGGTGCGATCGCACCGGGCCCCCCTCCCCTTAGGGCCCCTTTTTCTGAATTTGTTTTATATAAAATATATATACAGTGAGAAAGTCTCTAAAAACAACAATCAAATCAGCTCGGCTGGTTTGGTTCTTGCCTACTTAAATGAAGGTCGTGGGTTTGATTCTCCTGTACGACATACAGTTTCTTTTTTTGGTTTATGGGGCCATGAAGACCTGGCTTGGGCTCTAATGTCTGGAGACTCAAATATATTATTTTGTAGGCCCCCACAAATGACTTCTAAGTATTTACTAGGTTAGTTATTTCACTTCTTTAACTTTCGATCACTTGTTTTTGTTATCTCATACACTTAAGAGGTTTCTCTAGACGTGTTAGATGCCAATACGAAGCCAAACGAAAATATCAAAACTAAATATTTGACGTTTCAATTTTTCTTTTTCTCCATAGGGTTTAGGTCGTTTTCTATCTTTTTAGTCATTTTTCTCTATCAAATTGCAAAAAAAGAATAGTCAACTTAGTTTGTTGTACGAATACTATTATATTCAGATCATTGCAACAAATTCAATGAAATTGTAAGTTCTTGAGATTTAATACTTACAAAAATTCCAACAAATTTATTTTGAATACTTACAATAATTACAACAAATTTATTTTGGATAATTATTTAGGGTGCATGATTTTCTTTTACTTTCAAATTGCGATACAAAGGGCCCCGATCAAAATTTCGCACCGGGCCCCCAAAATCTCAGCCACGCCACTGTTGGGGAACCCCTAATCCTGGTTATCATCATCTCATGTGTAGTATCGATATGGGAGAGACATTTATCACATCTTGCCTTCCATATGTGCCACAGTACGGTTGAAAAAAGAACCTGTGAATCTTCGTCTATGTCCTTCCAAGAGATAATCCATTCCTGCAAGCTATTAATTTGTTTTGAAATAATGTTAAATAAGAACCATACTGATTTAGCAAAATCACAATGAAGAAGAACATGGTTCATAGTCTCCCTGTCATTACAGTATTCACATTTGTATAATTCGCCAATGAACTTTCCAATTTTGTCCCGAACTGGTAGGCTATTAGTACAACATTTCCAAATAAATAATTTGATTCTAGGAATAACATGCAAATCTCATATAAATTTCCATTCCTTTGTTTCATGTTGGTTTCTCTCAGATCGTAAAAAGTTATACAAGGATTTGATAGTGAAGTTTCCCGATTTAGTTAATGACCATCTAGCAATATCCATCTGATGTGCCTGCAGATTAATACTCAAAATTGCATTACATATATTAGCATTAAAATATTGAGATAAAATATTCGTATTCCAATGGTTATTGGTAATAAGTTGCGCCACTCAGTGAGCTAGCAATTATGTTCGTTGGGCAGCAGAGGGGGATGGTGAGGAATCCAGTAGTCATGCCAAATATTTATATGTTTGGAGATGGACTTCCAAAACCAAGAATGGTGATTTTTTGCTTCTTTAGGGAATTGTTCTTTATTAAAGTATTTAGCCTTAAGAATTTTGGCCCAAGGAGAATCTGGGTTTTTAAGAAGTCGCCAAACTAATTTGCTAAGGAAAGCTTGGTTGTCGAGATCAGGAAGGCGAAAGCCAAGGCCACCAAGCTTTTTGGGGAGACAAATAGCAGACCAGTGAAGTGAATAGTATGAATGGATTTGGATTTTCCCCACCAGAAAGCCATTTGAAGGGCCTCAATGCGTCTGCTTACGCCCTTCGGGATGGCAAAGCATTGCATTTGGTATAGGGGAAACAACAATAAGCAGACGCATGATACTCAATTTCAATCTATAGAAATGAGACACAAGGGCTATTGATGTATGGTTGCATTAATAACCTCAGTAACAACAAATTTGTCTTGCAATAATTTCCACTTCCTATAGAAATTAACTATTTTTATTTGTTAGTGAAAGTATGTAAAAGAATGCATACAAGTAGTAGAAATTGTGGTCATAGTATCTCCCAACTTGAATTTGTATAACATAATTGTCTTACTGCATCCCGAATGACAACCCCATCCTTGTTCCGTACGATGAAGAAGTCGGAAGCGACATTAGATCCACACAACTATACGTTTGACGCTTCACTTCCAAATCTTTGAAAATTCAAACTAAAGCTTGCAAATTTTAATCTTCAATAGTTCCTAACAATATACAAAATTTAACATTACATTACAAAATAATCAACTGGAGGAAGCTTATAATCAACAGGAGAGCCTCTGGAAAGAAAAATCCCGTAATGAGAATATCCAATTAGGTGACCGTAATACCAAATTTTTCCATGCTAAAGCTATTCATCGTAATCGGAAAAATAGAATCTCTACCATTAAAGACAACCATGGATCATGGTTGCAAGAAGCCTCTGATATAGCTAATCTCTTCACTCTTAACCTTCAAACCATTTCCACTTCCAATGGGTCTGGTATCTCTGAGGAATTACTTGAGGTCTTTGTTAGTCAAGTTACCAACGATCAAAATACCATTCTTACCAACAAACCGTCCGAACTTGAAATTCACAACTCTGTCAAGTCCTTTAAAGCGGATTCGGCTCCGGGTCCTGACGGTTTCCCTCCTCACTTCTATAAGACTAATTGGGACACGGTCAAAGAGGATCTTATTGTCTTAGTGTCTGATTTCTTTCTTCATGCTACTCTTCCTGAGCAGGTTAATCATACCCATATATGCCTGATTCCCAAAACCAAATCTCCTCAGACTTCGTCGGACTACAGACCCATTAGCATCATGAAAACTACTTATAAAATCATTACTAAAATTCTGGCAAACCGTCTCAAAATTATTCTTCCGGATATCATTTCTCCTTTTCAGGCGGCCTATGTTCCAGGCAGGCAAATTACCGATAATGTGATTATTAGTCAGGAAATTACTCACTCTTTTAAGCGTACAAAGGGTTCGAGGAGTTTCTTCGCTCTTAAGCTCGATATGTCCAAAGCTTTCGATCGTATCGAGTGGCAATTTCTTGAGGCTATTATGAGTCGGCTGGGCTTTTCTCCTCACTGGATCAATCTCATTCATACCTGTATTTCTACCTCTACCATGGCGGTCCTTATTAACGGACGTCCTGGTCCTACTTTTAACGTCAGCAGGGGAATTAGACAAGGTGATCCCCTCTCTCCCTTCTTGTTCACCTTAGTCATGGAAGGCCTTAGTCGCCTTCTTGAAACCAAGGACTTGTCGGTCCCTTTCCGTGGCTTTCCTATCCCGCGTACCAACATCAACCTCAAGCATCTTCTTTTTGCCGACGATTGTATTATCTTTGGGCAAAATTCTTTGGATAACATTTCTGCGCTTCAGCACATCCTGGATATTTTCTGCTCTTCTTCTGGCCAAATGATTAACTTTGACAAATCTACTATCTTCTTTTCGAAAAACACTCATCCAAAATTCAAGCGTATTATCATTCGTAATTTGAAAGTTCACCAATCCTCGAATCTTGATAAATATCTTGGTACTCATCTATTCATAGGAGCTAATAAACATAAAATTTTTTCTTTCTTGGTCAATCAAATCCAGAATAAGTTGTCCAAATGGTAAACTTCTCTTCTTTCCTAAGCTGGCTGCTCTATTGTCATAAACACAATAGCTGCGGCTGTTCCCCGATACCAAATGCAATGCTTTGTCATTCCTAAAGGTATAAGTAATCGCATTGAAGCTCTTCAAGGAGCTTTCTGGTGAGGAAAACCCAAATCCATCCATACCATCAATTGGTCTGCCATTTGTCTTCCAAAAAAATTAGGAGGTCTTGGTTTTCGTTACCCAATTCTAGATAACCAAGCGTTTCTGTGTAAACTAGTCTGGCGCCTCACTAAGAATCCTAAATCTCCTTGGGCCTCTATACTCAAAGCCAAATATTTCAACAAAGATCACAAACCTAAGTCGGCTAAAAACCATCACTCGTGGCTTTGGAAATTTATATCCAATTATGTAGATAAAGTGTCTAACCTGACCTTTTGGGATATTAATAAAGGTACGAATATTAATATTTGGCAGGACTACTGGGTTCCTAATCACCCTCCCCCTCTGACCAATAGGACTAATAGTGACCTGACTAAAGTTCATCAACTTATTAGGAATAATCAATGGGATACAAATATTTTATACCAATGCTTTAACCGTGATATCTGCAATGCTATTTTAAGTATTAATATACAGGCTCAGCAGGATGACATACCGAGATGGTCACTTATGAAATCGGGTAAGTTCACTATCAAATCCATGTACTATTATCTACGTACAGAGAACTATAATTACGATATGAAAGAATGGGCTTTTATTTGGTATTTGCCAATTTTACCCAGAATCAAACTATTCCTCTGGAAATGTTGTACCAACAGTTTACCTGTTAGAGATAAAATTGGAAACTATATCGGGCATATTTATCATTGTGAACTCTGTCAGAATCAAGAAACTATGATTCATGTCCTTCTACATTGTGATTTAGCTAAGGTGATTTGGATGCACTTCAACATTATTACGAGTAATATCAATAATATTGTAGATTGGATCATCTCATGGAAAGATATAGACGATCACATTAGCAGTCGTTTTGCGATTATTATGTGGCATATATGGAAAGCACGGTGCGATAAATGTTTTGAATCTAAAGATCCGGTCCCGATGAAAATCATAGATGACATCAAAAGTAGTACTAATCTACAGTACACTCAGAATACTTATCAGCGAATTGAAAAGGAGAATGATTGGTCTCCACCTGTCTATCCGTTTGTGAAAATTAATGTGGATGCTTCCTTTATAGCAGTACAGGATGTAGGGATTTAAACCCTTATACTAGTGTTTATAGCGGATAACGACATCTAATGTCTAACACTAGTATCCCCAAGATCATCATGCAAAACTAGTAATTAAACTAATGGAGATAGTAGATTACCTTAATCGATTTTCCCTCGAACTAGTTGAATTGATTAAAGAAGACCAAGGGCTTCAAACGTAGCTCCTCTACTTGGGACACCGAATAGTGTATTTAATCTCCCTCCTTGAAAGCTCGCCAGCACTCCAATGGTGGTTTGATAATAAGAAGACCTTCTTCTTGCTTGACTAGAAGATAGCTTGGGAATTAGCTCACTTTCTCCTCTCTACTTGATGTGGTAGAGTAAGAAAGCTTAGAGAGAAATTCCACACCTTATTCTCTGCCCTAAGAGTGTTTATATAGAACCCTAATAAGAATCCACCTCCTTTTAGGTTTCCCAAAACACCCTTTAGAATAAGATATAGGGAAATAGTCGAAAATAGCAACTATTGATATTTTCTCAATTCCCTAAGGATGAGGTGTCCAAACACCACGAAAATTGGCAAATATAATGTTTATTATATCAGCAACTAACCCTCCAAAATTCAGCCCAATCCGAGTCCTAGAAGTACCCGAACCGGTCTAGGCCCAAAAACCCT
>BEHA01000070.1:436807-460050 GCA_002897215.1 Eschscholzia californica subsp. californica | reverse complement strand
TTTCCTACATATTGAGAGCGACAACCTTAATATAGTTCAAAAACTCAACAAGGAAAAGGTAGACATATCTTGGCAGTCGGAAAACATTATAGAGAAAGTGCAACAGCTGGAGGCCAAATTCACAAAGGTGTTATATACTCATATCCCCAGAGAAGGTAATCATAAAGCAGATCACTTGGCTAAATGGAGTAGAAGAAATACAGGAACATGGGTGTGGCTGTCTTTATTAGATCTTCCGCAGGAATTGTACACGTTATTTTAGTTTGTTTTTGGTTGTACCTCAACAAAAAAAAAAAAAGTAAATAGTACACACTTTCAAAAACTAAAATAAAATAAATAGTACACACTTGTCAAAAAAACTTATGAACCCACTATATTTGCCATTCATCGAAAACAAACAATTGCCTAAGACTTTCTCCACGAGGCAATGCATAAGGAAAGGAAAGGAGGAAGCTGCAAATAAATTTGCATAAGGAAATGTTCATTTTTCCAATATACTTACACAAATAAAATTTTGAAAGCTCAAACTAAAGCTTGCAAATTTTAATCTTCAATAGTTCTTAACAATATAGAAAATTTAACATTACATTACAAAATAAAAAAGTAATATTCAAGTAAATAGTACACACTTTCAACAAAAAAATAAATAAATAGTACGCACTTGCCAAAAAAACTTTTGAACCCACTATAATTGTCATTCATCCAAAACAAAAAAGTGCCCTAAGAGTTTCTCCATGAGGCAATGCATAAGGAAAGGAAAGGAGGAAGCTGCATTAAATTTGCACAAGGAAATGTTCATTTTCCAATATACTTACACAAATACATTTTTTCAATATTGGAAATGTTCATTTTCTAATATACTTTCACAAATAAATTTGTGTAAAATATAGAAATGTTCATTTTTCCAATAGATTAGAGTAAAGAGAGATAGAGAGAGAAAGAGATGAAAGATGGAGAATTTTTGAAGAAAAATCTAAAGTTATCTTTACTCTTAGGAAAATTCTCTATTAAAGAAGAGATCAAAAGCTCTTAATGAAAAGGAATTTCAAGTGATGAGTCAGTTTAGAAATTTAAAAAATCATAATTCATTAGAGTATCTCAAGAGATGAGTTGTTTGGATATTCAAAGAATCATTTAAAATTTGATATTCATTAGAGATTCAAGGATGAGTTGTTTGGAAATGCAAATAATCATATGTAATTTAATATATCAACGTGGCTGTCCAGTCAGCATCTAGGTGCATTTATTTTGTCATAGTTAACAAAACAAGTTCTGTTTTGTTATATAGATTTGGAAGGAAATTACCAACAATCAATCTATGGGGCCCACAATAAATAATTACTAACGTAGTCAAACCTTTTCCAAAAGGAAACCCTAGTCCATTGTTCCAAATTCTCTAATCATTATCTCTGTCAACTCCACCAACAACTCTTCAAATAAAAAACTCCACCAATAGGTATCTCTTACTTTTTTTTATTGTTTTTTTTTTGTTGAGGAATTATTTTTTTTTTTATAGTTGAAAGGAGGTAACTCTTTCATTCTCTTATTTTTCTTATTTTTATGATGGTCGGTAAATTTTCTATTATTTTGGGTTTGTTATATTTGATGTTATTTTTTTAAGATTTAATTTTTATTCTATTATTTAAGAATAAGTATTAATTTTATTAATTTTAAAATTAGGTTTAACAAACAATAATTACATTCAGTAAGTTTATTATAAATTAGGGCTATTTCCCAAATGGCCCCTAACTTTGTGACCAGCTTCCTGCCTGGCCCCCTACTTTACCAAATATTCCCGTATGACCCCCTTTTTCCGTTATCTTTAACTGTCCGTTACTCTCTCTCCTCCATCTCATTTTCTCTCTGCCAAGTCACCTATCACGCCACATCATCATCTTCTCCGGCAGGGGTCGCCGGTCGGCCAAATTTCCGGCCGGCGACCTTCAAATATTAAAAAACAAAATTATTTATTTTCTCTCTCCTCTCTCCCTAGAAATTTTTTTTCCTCACCCTCTCTCTCTCTAAAAACTCCGGCGAAGGGAGACCTTCGCCGGAGTTCTTGAAGAACAGACCTCGGTCTGTTCAGTGAAGAACAGACCCAGGTCTGTTCAGTGAAGAACAGACCCAGGTCTGTTCAGTGAAGAACAGACCCAGGTCTGTTCAGTGAAGAACAGACCCAGGTCTGTTCTTGAAGAAAAATAAATTTTCTAGAGAGAGAGAGAGGAGAGAGAAACTAAAAAAAAAAAGTTTTTTTTTTTTTTTAATATTTGAAGGTCGCCGACCGGAAATTTGTCCGACGGGCGACCCCCTGCCGGAGAAGATGATAATGTGGCGTGATAGGTGACTTGGCAGAGAGAGAAAATGAGATGCAGGAGGGAGATTAACGGACAGTTAAAGATAACGGAAAAAGGGGGCTATACGGGAATATTTGGTAAAGTAGGGGGCCAGGCAGGAAGCTGGTCACAAAGTTGGAGGCCATTTGGGAAATAACCCTATAAATTATCGTATTGTACTTCAATTATTCAATTGAAATTAGTGTGATAATGAAGCGTCATATCAATCGGGGTATTCCAAAAGAGAAAAAGAGGTTAGAACGATTAACGAAATCTCAAAGAGGTTCTGAACATATTTAGCTCATCCCTATATGTAAAATGGATCTTCTCACACAGTATATAGTTTAGGTTTATGATTTTTAGTTACGTTTTTTATACTAATTTACTTGTTACAGAAAAATTAATTTTTATAACGAGTGTAAAAGGGCCCCAATTTTTTTTGTCGCTTTAGACCTCCCAACTTCTTGGGCCGGCCCTGCCTCGGACGATTTCTTAATAGGTTCACTTCATTGTTTTCTCTGTTTATATAATAATGATGGATCTTTATCATATAATGGTGGAGAAGCTCATGCCCATTGATGTCGAATCTGAAACTCAAATTGATAGTCTTATGTTAGAACTAGCTGGAACCTGGAATATGGATATGAAAACCATTTTTGTCAAGTACTTACTCCTTAATAATATAAGTACTTTAATAACATTATGTAATGACGAAGACCATCAACGAATGATTGATTTTCAAGGGCAAAATGAGTCCATAACCCAGTATAAGCCAATGTGTCCTACCGACATGTAATTTTTTAAAATTTAGATGAAAAATCAAACCAAATTAATTATAATAATATTATCCGTGTCGGAGGCACGGGCTATACCCTAGTCTACATATAATAAAACATAAGGAAAAACGATAACTGGGACAAACATCCTTTTTTTAATAAAGGATATTATGTAGAAGTCCTTCTCAAAATTTAAAACATTGCCCTTCTTAGAAATAAAATAACTTATTAGAAGAAAAAAAATAACTGTATTCTTAGAAAAAATAACTAATTTAAGGAAAAATGAAACAAAAGATATTTCAAAGGTTAAAAAAACAATTAAAATCTCTCTCAATAAAATAAGGACCTAAAATAATAACTAATTTAAGAAACGGAAACAAAAGAAAATAATACCAAAAAATTAGAGTATCCACAATATAACAATATTAAATATGGAAAGTCGGGTGACATGTTTGGAGATAGCGCCTAAAAAAAATACTATGGAGCGACTCTAGAAGTACTGGGTTAGATTTTCGTCACTTTGTGTTCGTGCCTTGGGGCACGGGATATACCCTAGTATTAATATAAAAGAATAACATTACGATATAGTTGCATTAGAAAAGGAGGAATAACATTAGAAGTCCTATTACACTTGTGAGTTCAAGCCAATTTTGGCAATCTATCAGCTGGGACGTTGCACCTTCTTGGAATATATGTCAATTTGATGTTGTCAAAATTAGGTAGAAGCTTCCTGATGTTGGTGATGTGAGATTGGGATTGCCATTGAATAATTTTTCTTGCGACTTTGAGATGATCGATAATCGCCCTATTGTCAGTTTGTCACTTTCCACATGGATGTATTTCTGATTGTTTTCTATTGCCCATTGAATACTAACCAGGATAGCTTTTGCTTCGCTTTCTTCAACATTTCTTGCTATGTTTGTATGAGTCTTGTTGTAACAAGTTTATTTCTGTGATCGTGTATAATACAACTCGTCCCAATAATAAAACTAATGTTGAAATAAGCAACTGTATTTATCTTGATATAAGGAGACATGGGAGGTGACCAGTTATAGGATTTAGAATTTCACTTTGTTGTTGTGATGTAACATATGATTGGGGAAAGCCAAAATTTGGTTGATAGCTTGTTTAGTAGACACTATTGTTTGTTGAAAACAATTGGCATATCTAGTTTCCAAATGAACCAAAGAACAGTGGCATGCATGAAAATTGATCTGAGCATTATTACCAGTATCGGTTCCCAAGAGGTGATCCATTCAAGAATTGAAGTGATTTTCGTAGAAAAATATTAAAATAGAACCAAATATTATTTGCAAAGGAGCAGTGGAGTTAACCATGCTCTATCGATTCGTGGATCTGGCATCGAGAACAGTTAAGATTATTATTGATAAACTTACCAATACATCGCTTAACGAAAGGGTATTTGAACAACAACTCCAGAGAAAAAGATGAATCCGGTGATATTACGCGAAAATAAATGTGGTTATGTGGATAAATGATTTGTGATAAACAATCATTTTTATATCTTGTTGCATTATTTGATTTGGTTTGGTACACTATTAGTTTTGTCTATAGATTATTTGATCTACAATTCTATTCAGCTATTCTGAAAGCCACGTAATTTTGACAAAAATAATACACCGAAAGATGCAGGCTCAGTTACCCATTACCAAGGAGGTAAAAAAACCCTAAAAAAGAACCTTAGTCACTAAAGTGCAAGATTACAATGAGTGCCTTTAAAACTTACAGCTAGACCTTCTTCATTTGGATCCCTCTAAAATTTTGGGTTTGGAATAGACTTAACACATAATTACTTTCCATACATATACTAAACATATACTCCTCCCACACACTTGGATGAAAAGCATACAAATTACAGAGCTCTCAAACAACTTCTCAAGAAGAATCCAAGCACAACTTCTCTCAAAATCAATCCATTCCATCTCATCTAAGTTGTAGATGCAAGTTACCTGTATATAATTTGAGATGCAAACTTTATTGCTCCATAATTATGTACTTCAATTTTTTAAGTAGTATAACTAATTTACTCGAATATCTTAGTCCAATGTCTGATTCGACCCGAGTAAGATTGATCAAGTCTTTGTTCTCCCTAGTTTCTAACTCGGTTGAAGGTAAAACAATAGTTTTCAGATATTTTCCTTCAACTTAGAAGATCAGACTTAAGTTATACCAAAATAAACTAGGTCAAATTTAAATAGCTTTGAATAAGATATCTCGAAGACTTAATCTTCAAATAGAAAAAAATTGTTGTAAAAATAGAAGAAGATAATTGAAAAGAATGATAATTTAAGTGAAAACATACCTCTATGATGCTTTGAGCCCACATTAATCTTCTAGTAAAAACTGGGGTGTTACTTGAGGCACCAAAAATGGTGGTAAAACTATGAAGAAGACAACCATTAATACTTTTGTTGTTATTTTTCCAGTAAAAATGATTAAGATACCATGCATAAACAGTGTATCCTATTGTTAGGGCAAAACTTAGTATTATATCAAAGTATGCTAACATAACCATTTCTATCTTGTTCTTTCGCTTTAGTGTTCTCCCGTTATACTAAAATTCATTACAAAAGGTTTATTTTTGCTGCAAATTCATATGAAAGAAATGGTATATAAATATGGGGTATTATGAGTTTCTTTCCAACTTGCCTTTCTCCCTTTAGTTATTTTCTATTGCTTCTATATTTCCTTGTCATGTCATTTCAATAATCTGTGAACAAATTATCCTTCGATTTCTTGGTGGTGACCAAACTAAAGTCATTTCATAAGTTAATGGTTTGAGGGTTTAATTAGAGTTCCACACTTAGAAAGCAAATAATTAGGTCAGAAGAAGTAACTTATATACGAAAACAAGAAGGTAAGTAAACTAATAGTAATTAGGTTAGAAGGTGAGTGTCCACAATGAAAGACTAATGATAATGGTAAAGTTTAAACTTCCTCACATAAGTCCTATCTTTTATTTTAAGTGGTTCATCCACTAACTTTTACGCGTGACTCTTTACTTATAAGTAAGTTTTTCGTACCGTCAGTAATCAGTATTGCATTCTTAATGTATAATATCTTTCAAACACAAATTCAATATATAAAAACCTATTTATTTGAAAAAATTTATATCATAAATAATTTTGTATTGCCAAAGATGATAAGCAATAGGAGTAAATGTTTTAATCGATAAAGATATGCCTATCAAAATTCTCTCCAATATCTATTAAGTACTTTCTCTTGGGTAGAGATCCAAAATTAAAACAAAAAAGGTTGTAAATTTGAATACATTACATTATGTTAAACTAAATATTGTTGAAAATTAAGATTATATATATATATATATATATATATATATATATATATATACCAATTATTTTGTGAGAGTGTCTCAGAACTCCTTTGAAATGTAATGTACTTCTGAAAAATTCAACACAATATTCATCACCTTTACCTATAACTAACCCATGATTTGTTATGTCATATTACGGAAACTCGGCAGAGAGCTAAAGAATAAAAAATTGGTGAACCATTATTTACTAAAGAAAATTTGATTGAGGAGGTTTATCAAAATATTTCTTTTACAATAGAAGCCAGCATACTGAGAACTTTGTCTTTCAACAAAAAATGATAGAAACTTTTTCACTTTGGGTTAGTTCCAGCTCTCAACTTTTCACCAGTATGTAAGTTTAGCCCCATATTTGACTAAGTGGTAAGTTTGGTCCAAAACCACTTCTTAAATTTACTAAGGTCAATATTCTTTCCAATTTTACCCTCTACTATCTCTAGTCTCTCCAATTTGTTGTTTTTTCTATTTTTTTCTCCCCTCTCTCTTTTTCTTTCCTTTTATCTTCAATTAATTAATCTCTAAGATGATTGCGACTAGTTATTATTTGTACTAGGTTTCCACCGCGTCCTACAGATGCGACAGACCCCTCTTGGCTTCGCCAGTAAATCCCATTTTATGTGAAGGAAGAACACATAAAAAAATCACTAACATGAAAGATTTGATAAAAAAAATTGGGAGATCGAAGATTTCTTTTGTTGTTGTTTTTTTGAATAAAATTTCTTTGTTGTTGAGAAAGCATGGTGTAGAGAAAGAACCTGGAAAGGAAATGAGAGAATTTCAATTTTAAGTCAAATAGTTAGGCAGTTGAGAGAGAAATTAGGAAGATACGGGAGAGTGGGTTAGTTATTTCCATCTCTCCCGCGATTTTCTACTGTGTTTTTTATGGGCTTACAAAACTTGCCCACTAATAGTAGGCAAGAAATATGTCCGTACAAATAACTCTAATCTTGTATTTCTCATTAATAGTAGTGTCTTTTATGGGCTTACAAAACTTGCCCACTAAAAGCATCCCCAATTGTTAGCACAAAAAAAAGAACACCAAAAACGAATCTTTCACCAAATTTTTTAGCGTTTTCAAATTTTTGAACTTAAAGACAAAACTCTAAAACTCCCACCAAAACAACTATTCATCGCACCAAATTTCATTTTTATCATTTTCAACACTCATTTAGTAAATAAAATAAAGTCAACACTTGCTTGCCCAAGTGGTTGAAAGTGTTGACATAAACTCTAAAACTCTGAAGGTTCCAGATTCGATTCCCAACGGAGGCGGATTCCATGGTTTATTGAAGTTGGGTTATTAAACGTACAAATAACGTAATAAATTTGTCGGGCTTTAGGTGGTTATCGTGCTTATCACATATTCATGATGTATCAATGCCTTGTAATGACTAACGTAGATCGTAGTCGATTTCTCAAATTAAATAAAATAAGATTATAATCAATTTATTAACAACTAATTGAAATTACAAGACTTAACTACAAATTAAACTGATACAAAATTTTACTAAAACTACGATATTTTACCAAAACTACAAATTGAAGCTAATATGACATTATACTAAAACTACAAATTTTACGAAAACTACAAACTGAAACTACTTCGTTAATACACAAGTAAATCGCCAGCTCCATAGTCACCTCCGCACCCACCGATGTAGCCACCTCCATCTCCACGTCCATACGCACCTCCCAACGAGCTACCACTTACTACACTATTTCATTTTTCAAATAATATCTCTTGTTGTTTTCTACAAAAGTATTCTTGTCGTACCGGGTCTGCAATAGAATTGACGTTCATATTCATTACGTTATACTCCACCTCTTTGCGATCTTTTTCGATTATTTTCATTCATTCATAACTTTTGCCATCTCAATTTCTTGGTCATTTTCAGTATATTTATCTTTCTGAACATTCCTTTCAAGTCATGTTATTTCGGTCCTTATCATAATATCAAGGGCTTCATAGCCTCGATTGTGGAATCGAGCAATGTCTCTAGTTTGGTCCCCGTCTGCCCTCTTCCTTGTTTTCTCTTTCTTTCTTCCAGTTGACTGACTAGAGGAATCTGGTGTAGTTTGATTATCTTTTGCATCAAGATTAACCGAGAATGCTGACCCAAGAGAATCAGATGAAGGGATCCCTGATTGTGTCTCATTAAACGATTCCATAAAATTTATTCTTTTTGGATCAGGCGTGGCAAATTTTTCACAATCTTTTAGTATAGGCCATACATTATCAAACAAGAAACCTTTACTGTCGTCTATTTCTTGTGTGTACAAAGTTCTCACACTTGCTAGCTATAAGGTTGAAAATAAGTCAAATTAAATGTATTAAGTATATTTTTGAGTTTTTTGTATAAATATATGCTTACAGTGTCTAACTCATTGGTGTCACTCTGATTTCGATTCTCAATTTGCCGGACACATCCTCGAAATTTTGAAATAGCAGTAGCGATTAGACACTAACGACTCTTTAAAGACCTATCTCTTCTACATAACTCACAATATCTTTGCATCTCTTCATTATATTTTGTAGCACTACGAGACCATAATTGATCTTTGGTTTGGTTGGTACCATATATTGGACATTGAGATGACCCAATAAACGTTGTACATAAGACTATATTATCACTAGTTAAGAAAGCTTGTTTGCGAGATACCTTGTTATTTTCTGCAATATCTTTTGAGTATGAGATGCAAAAATAGAAGTATTGAAGATTATGAAGTTAAATGTTTTGTAATACTTCATAAAGAGTTGTGAAGGCATGTATTTATAAACTACGGAAAATTGTAATTTTATGTGTTGGATTGAGATAAAGTGTTTTAAGTGGGTAAGGAATCTGTCAGATTGTAAGACATCGGAGGACATTTTTCTTGAAGGCTGTAAATTTATGTGTTGAATTGACATAAAGTGTGTGAGTGGGTAAGGAATCTGCCAGACTGTAAGACATCGGGGGACGTTTTTCTTGAAGACTGTAATTTTATGTGTTGAATTGAGATAAAGTGTGTAAGTAGGTAAGGAATCTGTCAGACTGTAAGTCATCGAAGTACGTTTTTCTTGAAGATTGTAATTTCTGTGTTGAATTGAGATAAAGTGTGTAAGTGAGTAAGGAATTTTTCAAACTGTAAGACATCGGGGAACGTTTTTCTTGAAGACTGTAATTTTATGTCTTTAAAATCCATTATAACTTGTAGAGCAAATCACATACTTCTGCAACGCCTTATCTGGAGTAAAACAATGTATTCTTACCCAGGCTCATCAAGTTACCCTAGCTCAGATTCTGAACTTGAAGAATTGAAAACCAACAAAAATATGGCCGCATTTATACTCATCAATGACAACGGGATAATACATCATTTATTAGATAAATATATATGATGAACCACATTATAAGGGTTCAGTTCCTGGACGTATAACGATTAATCGTGAAAGGGAAAAAGGGCACAAGCAAATCTGGAATGACTATTTCTCAGAAACTCCATCATTCAATGATTTTCACTTCCGTTAACGTTTTACAATGGAGAAGAATCCCTTCCTATGGATTTCCACTGCAGTCGGAGCTCATGACAAGGAATTTGTTCAATCCAGAGATGCAACGAAAAACTTGAATTATCTCCTTTGCAAAAAAAATGCCAGCTGCTATGCAGATATTAGCATATGAAATAGCAGCAGATGCAACAGATGATTATGTAAGAATTGGTGAATCAACAGCGACAAACTATTTAAAAAGATTTTATCTTGCAATAATCGAAATCTTTGGTACTGAATACTTGGGAACTCCTAATGCTAATGATATTGCAAGGCTCTTGCAAAAAGGAGAAGAAATAGGTTTTCCTGGCATGTTGGAGAGTCTTGATTGCATGCACTGAGTTTAGAAAAATTGTCTTGCGGCTAGGGCATGACAATACACTAGACGTAGTGGCCATCCAACTATAACTTTAGAGGCAGTTGCCTCTTACAACCTCTGGATATGGCATGCATACTTTGGACTATAGGGTTCCGACAATGACATTAATGTGCTACAGTCTTCTAATTTATTTGCAGATTTAGCAGAAGGTAAAACACCCCAGTAAAATATAATATTATGGAAAACGAATATGATACAGGATATTATGGTATATATCTGAAATGGTCGACTCTTGTTTAAACTATTTCCCAGCCTTAAGGTTTGAAGTAACAACATTTTGCAATTATGCAAGAATGTCGCAAAGATGTTGAACATGCATTTGGAGTTCTTCAAGCTCGATTTGGCATTATTAAGGATCCAACGCTTTTGGGATAAAAATGTTCTCCGTGATATAATGTTTGCTTGCATCATAATACATAACATGATTGTAGAGGATGAATATGACGATCGTACAATACCCAACATTTTCTCTGAGATTCCAACGGTAGAAATTGTTGAAAATGAAGCAGAACGTTTCAAACGATTCTTGTCTAGACACGGAAAAATTAAAGATAAACAAGCTCATTTTGCACTAAGATCATATATGGAAAAAAAAGGCAATTATGGACATTATTGATTCTTCAATAAGTTATTCACTTGGGACTAACAATACTGTAATTTCTCCGGAAACCCAGAGTACACAAAATCGATACTCGGTGGAAATGATAATCATCATACATTGATTTTTTTCGAATATTTTAATCGAATGTTTAATTTACAGTTTTATTATAATGTAATTAAGTAACTAAAATTTTTATCGGACCAACCACACAAAAAAGGAACACTAAAAGAAAGAAAAGTAAACATAAAAAAAGACTTCAATGAAAAAACAAGAAAGCACCTAAAGAGAAAAAACACTGCCCACCATCCCACCATGTTCGAGACACTGGAAATCTTCGGTGATTCTCAATGCCGTCCGGTAGAGGTTTCCCTCCATAACGCCAAATATATACGCTATGGATGACCATTGGGAATACTCTACAAAGGATAAAAGTTGAAAAGTAATTGCAAAGTGACACTTTGTGTACATCAGCTGGTCAGGGGCGCACTCCACGTGAAGTGTTAACAACACTTTATCTTCTTATGTGTGCTCCCATTCTTCATCTTGTCTTCTTCTTCCTTTTGTTTTGTTTTCTTTGAGTTTCTTCTTCATTACATCTTGTTCTCTAACAGTTAGAGAAATCAAACACCTTCATAGAGACCATCTACCACCTCTACAAGAACTCTCTCCAATCCTCCAAAGACCTCCATATCTCTATCTAAAACATTTTTTCTCTCTAAAAAGCTTTGCAACTCTTTGTCTCTTTCTTTTAGGATTAGGTTTTAAAACATACCAAATTAAGAAAATAACAAAAGTACGGAATACAATGGAGATTACAATGTAACCAAGTTTATTATGAATTTCGATATATTAGTGGATGAACAAAGAAAATAAATTGAGATAAATTTTGATTAATTGCAATTTAGAAAGTGGATGACATATTGGAGAGATTTAGGCTATTGATGTTGAAGTTGAACTCAAGTTTTAGATAATAATGATCTGAAAGCCCCCATTCTGACTCAGTTCTCAAAGCTAGGCAACCAAAAGATGTTTACATAATAGTCTAGCATTGTTTTCTCCAATATCTCATCATTATCTCTTGGGTAGTATTTATAAAACTACCTAAAGAAAAACTAAAGAATCCTAAGTAAAAGACAGCTAACTAATGGGAATTAACTAAAATTAAACTCTATTCATAGTAGACAACGTTAACTTGGCCAACCCCGATGTTAATATCTTGAAGGTGAAACTAGTTAAATAACATCCCTTTGTTGTGAAAATGTGAAGTACCAGGAGAAATTTTCTTTTTTTGGTTGAGAGAAAGTACTAGGAGAATTGATAAGGTTTATGCACTATATATAATGCATCAATTAACTTTGGAGATTGTTGTAGATTTGTGTCAAAATATCTTTTTGTTTCGACGGCCTTCTAAAAAATTCAACAAAAGTTCCATGGCCAATAACTAATCTGAAACAAGTTTTAAATTGTCTAGTTAGCACGAAACTAATTTTACAAAATAAAAACGTAAATTATATTACCATAACTTTTTACAACTCTCACACTTTTTGTCTTGTATCACATATGTATTTTTCAGTTTTATTTTCAAGTTGTTACACTTCATTTGCATTCCGCACTAACAAGAATTAATGATATACTCCATTGTTGAGTCTCACTAACAAAGAAACTTTTCTTTGCTTCCACACTCACAGGTATAGACTCTATGGAAGATGATTCCCTGCAACAACAAAAAAATATAGAGGATGACTGATAAAATCTTAGTAAGTTGGGTTAATTCCAGATATTAACAACTTAATATTATTTAAATTAGGGCTGTCGAATAAAAAAGACAACGAATCCCAGTCCAATGCAGTATTTCAATTTGGGGCGTTTTGATTAACGATTTTTTGTTAGATTTTATGTTCATCCTTTTTATTGTATTTGTTTTTGGCATGCATATAAACTTATAAGCGCGCAAAAGTGTTTATGCACTTGTACCTTATCATTTGAGAGGGAACATAATCTTCTGGGAGCATCCATGTGACCACACGGCATTTTATCTTGCGCTCGCCAGTCGCCATATTTGTCCATCCAAAAACACAAAATCTTCGTCATATCAAGAGTTAATTCTATTTTAACTCCATATATATCTAGCATTCCAAGATGACCCTCAAAACCATACTTTCGTTATTCAATTTTAAGTTGATGAGTTTTTCTTTTCGTTACTGGTGATTTTAAAAATATTTCTTCCCTATCCTTTCTCTCGTTTTTCGTCTGAATGAAGATCATGCGAAAACAACCTGCCAACCATACCCAACCATACACCATCCTTCTTCAATAAAAGATAAAATAATAAAATAAGTCTGATTTCTCTCTTCTTTTCTTCACTCCTTCCATCACCATCTCCTTTATAAAGGTGACCAATACGTGGACAACCAATTCTTTTATATGGACAACTATTTTTGGGCCCGCTGCAAGTCAAATGTGTTTGATTTAGTTGACTTTAATTTAATAAGGGAACAACTCTACAAGGACTTAATATTAACACTAATTAATCCTACATACTGAAACCTAAAGAGATGAATATGACAAGTTTATTAGAGCTTGGATAACGAAATTTATTCAACATTTTATGATAATGAAGGACAAATAAGATAAGAGAGAGAGGTTGTTATAATACTGACCTAGGAGGAAAGTATAATGAAGAAGACGATGATCGATGGTGGTATTTCCATCTGAAAAAAAAGAAGAAACCGATCCACCAATTAGGGAAGACGATGCAACAACAGAGATGAAGCTTGATCTTACCAAATCCAACTGAATAATTTCCTATCAGATGAAATCTCTGAACAATTTTACGATTAATAGTACATTCTCTCATTCCTACAACTAATTTACAAGATCAAACACCATTAAAGCTTTCATTCAGCTTTTATCAGTTACAAATCAACTCTCATTCCTACAACTAATTTACAAGCTTGATCATCAAACCTTTTAATCCGGAGAATCCGTTGCTGCCTTGATCATGGGATGAGTAAATTTTGCTGGTATAGAAGAAATTTGGTGAACAATGAGGTCTCCAAAAACATATCCACCCAAAAAAGACTGGAAATGCAACTAGAACGGTAAAATGAAGAAAACTTTATGAATTGAACGGTTGTATACCTAATGTTTCAATTTGATAAATGATTATAAGAGATTAAGATTAGTAAGATTTTTTAGGGTTGAAAGACTTTGAACAGTAAAAACTCTGGTTAGTTTGTTACAAAAATGATAGTCTGCCCGAAATGGCCGGCCGAAATTGGCCGAAATCTGACCTGGCCGGCCACCTCGGACAGACTTGTTTGTGCGGCAAAGATATGGGTGATTTTTAGAAGTTCAAGATTTAGTCCCTGTATAATAAGTCATTTAAGCTCACAGTCCTTCCGGGCAAATGAGGTGTTCACATAATCTGGACCGTTGGTTAGAAATCAACGGTCCAGATTATAAGGGACGAAAATATAAAACCTAAAAACTCAAAAATCCCCTAATTTCACACAGCTTTCTCTCTCTACAGTCCTTTCCTTCAACCGAGCCCTAAATCACCATCTTCACTTCTTCGATTTTCTTGTCGATTTTCGTCATAATAAGAGGTAATTTTTATTTTCTTAGTCTTGTTTCTTGTATAAGAGTTTTCATTTTTATCTCAATTGATTGTTTAAGAAAACCTAGAAATGTCAAAAACTATAACCAAACCTAGGGCATACTATTGTGAGTCGATTAAGAATGATAATTAGTCGATTAAGATAATCAGTCGAGTGATGAACCAGCAAATTAAATCAACCCGTATCACTAACATATGGATTTACAGCTATGTTGTTAAAGGCGTACTTTGGTGCAGGGTTCCTGAACCCATCAACTCGCTTCAAATTCATTTCCCGTTGTTTCCCCTTGGCGCCTCGCTTCACCTCTCGCACAATACAATAGTTTTACAGTAATCAATATGTTCAAGTTCCTTCAATAACTTTTATTTGGCCACTTTTCAGTATATGTTATGGTTCGTCATATCTTTTTAGCATTTCATTAGTCACTATTGGGAGCCTATTGTCTTAGTTATTTCGTTTCAATCTACATATTAAGATATGTTTCTACAAGCTGTACAACAGCCTGCATGTTTTCTCATAGTGGATATTGTAATAGAACAAATGACTTACATGTTAGAGTTATATATATCTGCATCACTCATGTAGCCACAACGGGATGACATTCACTTGTTGGTACATTATCTTCTTTTCAGCGTGAAGAAGAAAACAAGATTTCTTCGTTCCGTCTTGCTCTTGTTTACTTTCCTTGGTTAACTTTCTCCATCTCATGTGTTTTCCATTTAAGTGAAAAAGCAGAAGTGGGCCAACTTTGGAATCTGATATGGCATATGTGCTTATGAAAGATAAAATCCTAGATTGTTAGACACTCTATGAGCCTTTGTTGTTTATGATGTTAGGATCTTCCATTTCATTTAGTACTGGAGATATCGCATTGTATTTCATGTGCTATCATTTGTAGAACTTAATAAACAAATTAGGGGTTTTGAGAAAACCATGTTGTAATAAGGATCTAACCGGCTAGTTTCTTTATAATTTCTTGTGGCAGACAACCTGATGAGGAAAGTGATGCTGTCCTCCAGGGAATCAAGTAGTGATGGAAGCAGTGATGATGCCGAAAGGTGGTTTAAACTTTCTTCAGATAGACAATGGAGTGAAAGGAACAATGTGTCTGTTATCATATCAGAAAATACAACTTCAAGAATGGCAGTGATGAGGTTGAAGATGAAGAACAAAAAATAAATATGTTTAGTGTTATGTATTCTGTAGTTGTACTAAATATTGTTGAATATGGGTTTATG
Organism: Eschscholzia californica subsp. californica; assembly: GCA_002897215.1. Classification (NCBI taxonomy): domain Eukaryota; kingdom Viridiplantae; phylum Streptophyta; class Magnoliopsida; order Ranunculales; family Papaveraceae; genus Eschscholzia; species Eschscholzia californica. Next base: position 444,222 of record BEHA01000070.1, on the reverse strand, counting down.
TAGACTTATTTGACAGGCATTTGCCAAATGGAAGTGTTCTTTTCAACTTTATCTATAAAGTGCTATGTCTTCTTGAGCCATTAACTCACTCCATTCTCCACTCATTAAGTATCTTATTTCACTTATATCATACCATGTAACATGTCTGATGACTTATAAACAAAATTCAGTTATGGCGGATCTCTGTAAAAATTGAATCAGCCACACCTATACAATAGCCTCGAAGCCTTAAATAAGTTTTCCAGGACTCCTAAAGTTTCACTATCTCAAAGTCTCGAGTAAGAACGATGATCACACATGAACTCTATGACCCCTTTAAGATTATTTGAAATGTATTTGTATAGATGTAAGCTTATACTAAAAATTTACTGCTACAAATTTATAAATATGATTATATGTATAGAGAACTGAACTTGCTGAATACTTGAATCTCCTTACAAGCTACCTCATGTTGCCAAGCAATCCTCTCAACATATAGTCCCTATTTGCCTTACACTATAATCCTCTCAAAATTGATTTATAGTGTATATCAGCAAAAATTTGGCAGCATTTTGCTTCATTGTTCAAGTACCACATCTTGTACATCAACATACAAGTCTAAGAAAACATTCAGACAATTCGGATAGTAAATAGACCAAACAATATCATATTGGTTTAAAGTGAAACAAAAATTGCCAACATTTTGATCCATTATTCAAGTACCATATAATGTGCATCAACAAATAAGCAATCAAATCCAAAAAAAAGAGCATTCAGACAAGTTTCATAACATGTTCAAACAAACCATTAAGACATGAAAGTTTGTAAAACTATTCTAACAAATTAAAACTCATCATCTTCAGGCAAATTTTCAGCCATCAATTGAGTAGTTGTAGTAGTAGCGTAACCATGCACTCCGCCATATTCACCCGGTGGATAGTTCATTTGAGGACGATACACTCCCTCTAATAACTCCGTATAAGACTGCATATGTAGACAAAAAACAGGTCTATTTATAGGGTCCCAAGTGGTAATAAGTGTCAAAAATAAATAGTAAGCGTTAGATATTACCATTCCGGCATTCGGTGCAAAAAACATGTTATGTTGGTTAACATTACCGACAAATGAACTTCCTTGTGGTTCTTTCGGGTTGCCAATCTGATCGGAAACAGGGGCATTAATAGGATCACATGTAGGCATAATAGAAGCAGATATCTGGACACAAAAATAATACAAGTTAGTAATAGAAAAAGAACATAAAGGTGAGAAATAGTAAAGTGTAGTCAACTTACTCTTTTCTTCGGCTTGTAAATTTTCTTTTTGAGTCTATTCTCTCGAGGACGCCCTTTCGCCTTAATTGACACTGGATCACGGATGTCTTGTCTTGCATTATCCTCACAATCAATTGTATAACCACTAGATTTACTTTTTCCAGACGAAGTACTCATTCTTTGTTGGGACTTCTCCTTAGGCTTATATTTAAGAAGATAATTGTGTAAATCAATTTCGCTCTCGTCATCTGCAGCTGCACCATCTGCTAGATCAGAGAATGCCAAATATAATCTATCATATCGTTTTTGTTCCGCTGGTGTATCCCAACCACCATAGTTCACACTAATCTTTGTGTGAGATCTTTTCACGTCCTTCCTCCATCTCCTAAGGATGTATTTTTCTGGAATAACATCAATTTGATTTTTCCATAATACCGTTAGTGCATGTCGACACAATATCCCAGTAGATTCGAATCTGTAACAATTGCACTTAACTTCGCTTTCAACAGAATCAAATAAAACTCCATACATAGAAATTTTATTGCCTTCACCGAATTCCTTGCATTCCGAAACGTCGTATTCACATATATGACCAAACTTTCTTACACCTACAACGTCACAAGCCATCTTTCTAACAATTTCAATTTGAAACTCCTTAAACTTTTCAAGTGTGTACACACTCCTCATTTGCTTTTCTATTTTGAACGGGCTCACACATGGCAAGTCAAAGGTATATGACTTAAAATCTGCTAGTGCTTCTTTTTCAACTTTATCTTTTAAAGCTTCATTGTATTGTTCAACAAAGAGCTTCAATGAAGTTTTAGAGCTCACATATCCATCAAAAAAAGCATTCATGCTTTCACTACGTTGAGTACTAGACATTCCCGCCCAAAAGTTATTTTTCACAAAAATTGGTACCACAACCCAAGAGAATCGACTGCCCATGATGATTAACACCAACAAATGGTGCAAAAGGAAGATGATACTTATTCGTTAGGTAGGTGGTGTCGAACGTCACAACATCTCCGAACTCTTTGTATGCCTCTCTACTCCTTCTGTCTGCCCAAAAGACATTACGCAAACGACTTTCATCGTCTAAATCGATACAAAATATAAAACCGTTATTTTTTCTTTGCATGGTTAGAAAATACTGTTGAATGGCCGCACTATCTCCATCCCCAAGCCGTATCGACCTCTTCTTTTGGATTAAATTTCTACAATCTCTTTCACGAAATGGTACGTTCTCATGTCCACCCGCTGCCACCACTTGTTGCCTATAACTTTGACTCACTTTAGTACCCGCCATATCACAAATCTCAAGCTGCCTAGCCACATTTCGATTTATTTTCCTATTACATCTATAGTGACGAACTTTTCCAGGACTAAGGATATGATTGTGCTCGAGATGGACAATAGTAATCTCCCATTTACCATTATCTTTTAAATTAGCAGTGATTTTCGAACCACACCCATTTCTACTAGAAGGTTGAGGTTCAACAGGATTGATTCTTGTACTTTTATTTTTCCCATTTCTTGCACATGATATGGTAACATATTTTAAAATTCCACGATATTTTCGTTCCGATCTCTTTCTCACTGGATATCCAACTTTTCTTGCATAATTAAGACAATATTTGTAGAAGTCATCGACACTATCAAACTCCATCCCAACACTAGGCGTTGGTACATCTATTTCAACACCAACTTCTTTTTGGTTCTCATTCTCAGAAGTTAAATTCAAAACATCTTCTTCTTCGTGGTTTTCATTATCAGAACTTGACGTCAAAATATTGCAATCCGCTCTTTCATTCTCAGAAGTCATGTTAAAGCCATTAAAATCCTCAATTTCCGACTGCATTTCTATATGCATAAAGAATATAACACACAAGTAGTAAGAGATGAATAACATGAATAAGTAAACAATAGTTGGTCAGTATACAATACCAAAAAATAAAGTAATGGTCTAACAAAACAACATTGGCAAAAAAAACAGCAATGAGGATATCATTGTGGTTAATCACACAATAGTCTTCACAATACAAGGCGTAGCTTCATGATAAAATACAAGGTGACGAAAATCAATTGAGATAAAAATGAGATAAAAATGAATACTCTCACACAATAGTATGCCCTAGGTTTGGTTATAGTTTTTGACATTTCTAGGTTTTCTTAAACAATCAATTGAGATAAAAATGAAAACTCTTATACAAGAAACAAGACTAAGGTGCTGTTTGTTTTTTTTTTAATGTCTGAATCTGAATTGGTTGAATCTGAATTGACTTAACTGAATTGGCTGAATCTGAATTGGGCTGAATATTTTGTAAGTTAGTATGTTTGTTTTCTAAATCTGAATAATTAGGTCTGAATAGCATTTTTGACATATATACCCTTATTATATGTTTTTGCCAAACAACCCCTGGACTTAAACCTAACCCTAATTCCTTTCTATTTCACCTTCTCTCTCTTTACTGCTCCCTATCTCTCCAACGGCAGCCCAATAAAACCTAAAATTTCTTGTTCACCTTTTAGCTCTCTCTAATGGCTGCTACTATCTCTCTCATTCCCAATGGTTGTTCTCTCTCTTTACTGCTCCCTCTCTCTCCAATAGCTGCCCAAAAGTAAAACCTAAACCTGAAACCCTAGAAATCGTAGTAGGTAAAGAGAGATTATTAACACCTCAACTTCTTGTTCACCTTAGATTATCTCCCAAATCCAGAGTCCCTCCCCATGGAAGATTCCTATTAAAGCTCTCAACTTTCTCACTCATCCACTCTGTTAATATCTATCCCATCTATTATTAATGCAATCTCCCCCCTAATCTAAACCTAGAAAATTAGTGAAGAAGAAGAAGAAGAAGCCCTAATTTCTCACATGAATACTTCTCAGTTCATGGATAAACAGATCATGGATCTATCCGGTTCACCCCAGAACGACGTTTTCCTCGAACTTTTGAACCCTCAAGAAGAAAAACCTAATTCTGATATTGGTTTGAAGAAAGAGCTTAAAGAAGATATATTGCCTAGCTATGATTTCCAACCTATTCGACCCATCTCTTCTTCCCAATCATCAATCAATCCTGTTGGAACCAATCAAGCTAGAACTAGGGTTTGGAATTCTGCAGATGCCAAGATCAACTCTTCTGTTAGAGTATGTCTATTTATCTCATAGTGATTTTTTTGTCATCTTTATATGGGTATGTTTGATTTGCAGTTGTTCACGCTTGATGATTCTAGGGTTTTTTTTTATGTTGTTTAATTGAGTTCTTCTTTGATTTTCATCATCGGATAGAAGATTTCAAAGATTTTCATCATCGGACTTTTATATGCTCGAGAAGGTAGCAGCAGGAAACAACAGTACAGGAAATCCTAATTTGTGTGGTGAGACCCTGTTTGTGGTGTTGGATGTTGGTGGGTGGTGGTGGTGGTGGTGGTGGTGGTAGTGGTGGTGGTGGATTCCTGTTGTTGTTGGTGGCGGTGGTGTCCTGTTGGTGGTGGTGGCAGTGGTGTTCTAGTTGGTGGTGGCAGTGGTGGTGTTCTGTTGGTGGTGGCAGTGGTGGTGTTCTGTTGGTGGTGGCAGTGGTGGTGGCGGTTGTGGTGTTCTGTTGGTGGTGGCAGTGGTGCTGTCCGTTGGTGGTGGTAGAAATCTGGGAGAATTTTTTTCTAATACAGGGGCACAAGAGTCATTTCACTCATTTCAGAAGTTGGCATTTTATTTCAGACTTGTTTTGAAGTCTGAAATAATAGGACTCTTTTTCAGACAATTATCCAATTCAGCAAATTTTTCAGATTTTCTTAAATCCAAAAACAAACATCTGAAAATATTAAAAAACAAACACCACCTAAGAAAATAAAAATTACCTCTTATTATGACGAAAATCGACAAGAAAATCGAAGAAGTGAAGATGGTGATTTAGGGCTCGGTTGAAGGAAAGGACTGTAGAGAGAGAAAGCTGTGTGAAATTAGGGGATTTTTGAGTTTTTAGGTTTTATATTTTCGTCCCTTATAATCTGGACCGTTGATTTCTAACCAACGGTCCAGATTATGTGAACACCTCATTTGCCCGGAAGGACTGTGAGCTTAAATGACTTATTATACAGGGACTAAATCTTGAACTTCTAAAAATCACCCATATCTTTGCCGCACAAACAAGTCTGTCCGAGGTGGCCGGCCAGGTCAGATTTCGGCCAATTTCGGCCGGCCATTTCGGGCAGACTATCATTTTTGAGTTTGTTATGGTCAAGATCAAGTTGTTGAATTTGAGAACGTTGTAGAATTTGAAGGAAAGTTTCCTGTCATTGAATTATTAGGTGAGAAATGCTGCTTGGCCCGAGTTGGAGTCCGACTCGGACCCGAATTCCGACGTGGCCCGCCAACTCGGACCAAGTCCCATTTCCGTAATGAGAAAGGCCAATTTCTTTTTTATTCAACTTCAATCCCTGTACTTCTCTATTATTTCTGTCCCCGTCCTTGCCTTTCTTCTTCAACCTGCCTGAAGAGAGAGAGAGAAAAAAAATCTACTTCTTCAGCTCGACTTTGCCAAGGAAAAATCGCAATGAGTTAGAGAGAGAGAGAGAACGAAGTGAAGCAGACATGATTTGATATCCAGGGTTTATAATTTGAAGAGGAAAATCACTGCATTTAGGGCTTATTAAACCCTAGGGTTTGTAAGGGGTTTCTACACCAATCGATTGAAGTAATGTCAGTTGGGTTAAGTATCAAATAAAGTTGAAGCAAGTTGAGAATGATGATCTATGAGAAAGCATTTAAACCTATGTTTTGCTCTCTATGATGGGAAATCAAGTGCCATTGTCTTGAAACATTAGTTTTCTGTGGTTTGCTTGTTTGCAATTTCGGTGCAAGCTTTACCTAAGCTTACAGAGATGAGAGATCATATGAGGGGTAATTTTAGAGAGAAGGATAGTTTGAATATCACATCAGTTTATAATGTCTCTTGCAATACTGATTTCCGACCTTTTTGTTTTGGCTAGCCTGCAATTCGTTGATAATGGAAATCGAAGATGAAACATGGCGAGAAAACACCAGCTCAAGATATGTTTTTATGCTTAGTTTTAACATGATGTGCCAACATGAAATCCATTTTTTACCCAAGCAATTATCCAACCATAGACGATAACAATATCTTCAAACTTATGAGAAGAAAAAAAACGGATGATTTATTGATGAACGGACTCCATAATAGTTCCATATACAAGATTCTTAAACAAGCACATTACAAAAATGAGATTCAAAAACTAACTTAAAGCATATATTTTAATAGAGTTTATACTATTACATTCGAGCTCAAAATTCCAGTTTTCCACAAAATATGGGCAGGCAACAGAAAAGCCTACCCACAAAAACCTAACATTATCATTTGACATTTGGGAGTATTGATATATTTTGCAGGATATGGAATTTACAGTCATTGACTTCAACCCTCATTGACCACAGGTAATGCTGGAGGCAATGAGTCTGGAATTGCACTGCTACCATTGAGCACACTCACATTTCCATCGCCATCTTCGTCTACTATATATGACTTAAACCCTCATTGACCACTCCGTCTCCGAACCTTTCTGTCACTTGAAGCTCTATCTCCTTTGCTTTTAGTTGTTCGAATACCTCCTTCAACTTTATGTCTGCATTTCCTTCACTTCCAACTTAGTGAGTTGTTCGGAAGACGATCATCTCGTCTAACCTGTTTAGAGGTTAGAGATTCTGGCCTAAAATATTCTGACCTCCATTCTCTATCACAGTAATTTCGACTTTTGATGTCATAATCATCAGTGTGTTTTTTAAGTCCAAAATTCCGCATTTGCTGTCTGTTGCTCTTCTGACTTCGTCGCATTATGTTCAATGCATTCGTGGATCTCCCTTCTCTAACAACCATTTCAAAACATAAACTATAAGAATCTCTTAATCAACTATAAAAACCATAAAACTTAAGTTAGATACACAAACCCAGGGGCGGAGCTATATGTAGACTAACCCAGGCTATAGTCTGGGTTAGCTACTAATAGTTTCAGCCCACAAGGCTAAGGTGGTGTTTGTTTTTTTATTTACGTCTGAATCTGAATTGGCTGAATCTGAATTGGCTGAACTTAATTAACTGAATCTGAATTGGCTAAATTTAGATGTTTGTTTTTAAAATCTGAATTATGAAGT